>CM060177.1:65270637-65753137 GCA_030549775.1 Tamarix chinensis | reverse complement strand
TTATTATCCTGCATGGTTTATGTAAATTTTGTGTGTTAGCCTTAGTGCATGGTTACCTTACTCAGTACGTAGCATACTGATCACCCTTTTCATGGCTGCTACTCATTCCCACGAGTAGTAGGCCCTTCTGACTTTGTGCGGGTGGGTGAGATATAAGTCGAGGCTGAATGTTGAGCTTATGGTTGGCTCAAAGATCGAGAGTGTCGTGGTCGTTTTCACTCTTCTTGTTATTTTATCTCCTTCTATTATTTCTTCTTGTATCGGATTTATCCTTTTTGATTTATTACTTTGTATTGAGTATTTGAGATGAACCTTTTAACCGTTGTACCATTATTTCTCTTTTTGGACCTGAATTATAATTCCTTTATGCGTACTCTGATTTCTGAATGTTATGCACTCTTGATTTAAGTATTAATTAAAGTTTAACAAAAATTTCTTATAGCCTTAGCACTTGGTACTGGAACGGTCGGAATCGGTCTAGTATTAAGTGTGGGGGTAACATTCCCAGAATTCACCGATTTTTAAATTTTAAATTCTTCCGCTTTTAAAAAAATAGTGAATTTTGGGGTGTTACACTAGGTAGCACCGGCAGTAGCACACGGCAGCAACAGCGGTGGTGGGGAAGAGTGAAAAAGGGTGGAAAGTAGGTGGTTTAGGATAGGAGTTGGGAAATGATAGGGGATTTTGAGGTGGTGGTGGATGCCCTAGGTTGAGAGGGCTGGAATGGAGGTGGTGGTGCAGCCAAAGGGGGTGGCACAGGTTGCGGCTGTGTGGTGGCCAAAAGTGGTGGAAAGGGAGGAATGGAGAAGGAGAGGGAGTCAAGGGAAAGGAAGGAAAGGGGAGGTAGGGGAGGATCTGCTAGTGGTTTGGAGGTAGAGGGAGTGGTGGTTGCAGTGGGAGTAGCGGCGAAGGGCGGCACAAAGGGCGGCGATGGGTGAATTAAAGTTGGTTGAATGGCCAACTTTGCACAGCTAATGTGGCTTGTGTAGGGAGGATTGAGGGTGGTGAGGGGTACAGCTCGGTGGAAGGTGGTGCAGCTCGGTGGAGGTTGGTGTAGGGAGTATTTTGGGTGGTGGTTTGGGTGGCAGTGCATAAAAGGGAGAAAATTTTTGGGCAAAGAAAAAAGGATTGAATGAGGGCGGTTGAAGGGTATTTATAGGCCATGGATAGGGGAAATGATAGAGGGGGAAGAGAGGAAGAGGACGACATGTGTGCATGTCACCGGTTGGCGGTGCACGGCTGATGCAGGCCTACAAAATTATAGGACTTGTGAGCTCGGCTAGGGAGAAAAGAAGGGGGAGAGAGGCACGCATGAGGAGAGAGAGTGTGTGTGATTGGGTGGAGAGGGGGAGGGATCAATGGGGAAGAAGGTAGGGGTGGCAGGCCGGCATGCAGCAGTATAGAGGCTCGTGCCTGCACCGGGAAGTAGGGAAGTCGAGGCATCAGGGAAGCGGGAAGGTCAGGGGAGAAGAAAGGAAGAAGAAGGGCAAACAGGCCAGTCGGTCCAGGGGGAAAGAAAAGAAAGAAAAAGAAAGCCGAATCGGGCAGCTAGCGAGGGAAAAAAAAAAGAGGGCGACGGGCTTGGGTTGTGCAGGACGAAGGAAGAAGTCTAGGCTACGAGGGTAGGCTAGCCCAAATCCGGGAAGGAAGGGAAGAAAGAAAAGAAGAAAGAACAGGAAGGAAAGAAAAGAAAAGAAAAGAAAATAGGGGAGAAAAGATAAAGGGGAAAAGCAAAAAAGGAAAAATAGGTGGGTTGGGGTATTTATAATATTATAGTATTTTGGGATATTTAAAATAGTAATATTTAAATAAAATAATAATTAAATTCCCTTTTTAGGTTAATTTAGGATTTTTGAAAAAAAAATCCTTAATTCTATTTTAATTAGCAAAACAACCTAATTTTTTCAATTAAATTATTTATTAATTTCCTATTGATTTTTCCTTAATTACTTCCTCTTATTTTAATAAAATAATTTATTTACTTAATTTTCCTAATAAATCCTTAATTTGCCATAAGTCTCTAAATTAGAATTTTGGAGAATTTCATCACTACCCCCTTAAAGAAATACTTTGTCCTTGACGTCACTTGCTAGTTCCTAGGGTTAAGGCCAAGAGGTTGTAAGCAAATAAGGCAAAACTATCGCAAATAATTATACAACTACCTCCTTAAGGAAAAAGGGGGTCTTCTAAGGGTTTTTGTACCTGCAGCGAAGAGTTTCGGGTATGCCTCGCACATGTCTTTCTCAGCTTCCCAAGTAGCTTCCTCAGTTTCATGCCGGCTCTATAGAATCTTAACAAGGGGCACTACACTCGTGTGGGTCCTTCGTAGCTTGGTGTTGAGGATTCACACAAGTCACTCTTCATAAGCCAAAGAGTCATCCAGCTCTATCTCGTCCGGTTGGATCATAAGGGAGGGGTTAGCGACGTACTTTTGCAATTGTGAGATGTGGAACACATTGTGAACTCGCGCTAATTCTGGAGGAAAAGCCAACCAATAAGCAACCTCTCCCACACGCTCTAGGATCTTATAGGGGCCGATGTACCTCGGGCTCAGCTTGCCCTTTCTACCAAACCTTTGTACGCCCTTTATGGGGGGAAACCCTTAATAATACCTTATCCCCAAGCTCAAACCCACTATCCCTACATCTCTAATCAACATAACTCTTCTGTCTGCTCTGGGCTACTCATTTTCGGTCCTGGATCAGACAGAATTGCCTAGTCAACTCTCTAATCATCTAAGGCCCAAGACCACTGTCTTGTTGATATCACTCCAGAAGAAGGGAGTCCTGCACTTCCGGCTATACAAAGCTTGAAAGGGAGTTATCCCTATAGTGGCATGATAGTTGTTGTTGTATGAGAATTCTATTAAATGCAGGCATCCTTCCAACAACCTTGGAAATCAAGCACACAAGCCCTTAACATATCCTCTAAAGTCTGTATGGTCCACTCCATCTGTCCATCTATAGCAGGGTGGAAAGGTGTGCTCATCTTCAACTTTATCTCCAAGACTTCCTACATCTTTCCCCAAAAATGAGAGAGAAATCTTAAATCCCTATATGATATAATGTCCTCTAGAACCCCATGACGACTGACCATGAAGTTCATGTAGGCACTTGCTAATTGACCCATACTTCACATAGACTTCAATGGAATAAACACGGCCGACTTAGTCAATCTATCCACAATAACCCAAATGGTGTCACAAGCTCTTCGTGTCCTTGTCAAACTACTAATAAAGTCCATGGAGACAGAGTCCTATTTCCATCTTGGCACTTCCAAGGTTTGAAGTAGCCCTACAGGTCTCTGGTGCTCGATCTTAACCTTTTGACACACTAAACACCAGGACACAAACTCGGCCACTTTTCGCTTCATACGGGGCCACCAATACACCTTCCTAAGGTCTTTATATAGCTTGGATACTCCTTGGTGGACTGAATAAGGGGTCTAATGCCCTTCTTCCATAATGCGACGCTTTAATTTTGGACAACTCTATGGTACACACTAACAACCCTTGAACCAAAGGCTACTATCCTCATGAATTCTAAACCCTTTTGCTCGGCCTTCTTGCATCTTCCATCAGATCCTCTTAAGATTGACATCTCCCATCAAGCAAGCTCAGATCTCCTTAAATATAGTGGGAGTGAGTGTCAGGGAGCTCATGCGGGCCTCAAGGTATCCTTTCTAAATCAATTCAATCTCTAAGCTTAAAAACTCCCCTATCATCCGATCAACAACCACATAGCTCAGGGTAGAATGTGAGGTCTTCCTACTTAGGGCATCTGTAACTACGTTGGCCTTACCCTCATGGTAGGTCAACTCAATGTCATAGTCCTTAACAAGTTCCAACCATCTCCTCTGCCTCAAATTGAGCTCCTTCTGAGTGAATATGTACTTGAAGCTCTTGTGATCTGTAAAGAATCTACACTTCGCCCCATACAGGTAGTGCCTCCAAAGCTTCAAGGCGAACACCACAACAGCTAACTCCATGTCGTGAGTTGCGTAATTCTGTTCGTGTTTCTTCAACTATCAGGATGTATATGTGATGATAAGTTTATATTTTGACATATTTTATACCCCTATAAACTTAGTTTGTAATATTTTATTTAAGTAATATAGGTGAATAATTATAATTTTATGCTTAAGTGATAATAATTGCATAAATATTATTATTTAAGCTAAAATGATATAAATTAAATAAATTTAGAGTATAATATTATTTATTAATTTTCATTGTATTTTGCAGGTATTGTTTTAAAATAGAAGAAAAAAAAGAATTAGACCTTTGGACCAACGGGCCAAAGGCTAAAAAACAAGAGACCAAAAGAAGCCAAACAGTGACCGGTGAGGGTTGAGTCAGCCGAACAAAACAAATAAAAAAGAAAAGGAGCGGGCCACGAAGAAAAGAAGAGAAGAAGTCAGCAGGGCTAACGTAGAAGAGACGGTAGAAGAAAGGACGAAGTCATAGAAAAAGAAAGAAATAAAAGGATGCGGTGCATAGAAGAAAAAGAGGGAGGAAGGAATTCATCAGCCATAGAGAAGGGTGCGTAGAAGAGGGAGAGGAATGTATCACAAAAGATGAGGATGAGTGAGGTCTCAGCCATCAGAGACGTAGGGTGCAGCATAGTTGAGACACAGAAATCTCTAACGCGGGTAAAGGATAGATGACACAAGCACGCACATTAGCGGTGGAAAAAAAATTATTTGCATGGAAATTCAAGACCATATGAGAAAGGAGAAGAATAAATGGGAAAAAAATTATCCGGTAGAATTTATTTCAGATAAAATTAATTTTTCATCTAAATAAATTCCTGATCTTTCATCCATATTTAATTCCGATGTTTCTTTTTCTATTTTTAATTTAGATTTTGGATATATATTTCTGTGTAATTAATTCTATAATTATGGTTGACTAAATATTTATTGCTAGGGAATATATTGAAACAATAAATTAGGGTTTGAGATATTATTTTAATTTTCTTTGTTTCATGATATTGTTGTTGGATTCTATTTTAATTGCTATTGTTTAGATATATATACTTCTGTCAAGTATACTTTATTTGGTGCATGCCTTGTTCTAATTTCATCATAAGTGATAGTATGTAGGATTATTTACCTGCTAGGTAGCCATATAAATATACTAGAATTTATATGTATAAATTACAGCTAGGTTAGATAACAATTCACCTAATAATTTTATGATTCTAACCAAAGTAGTAAAACGTTTAGATACATGTGGGTCAAAGAAAGGAAATACAGCTAGACATGCTTAGTGTACTAGTTTAGGTACTTAGATTGAAAACCTTCCAAGTATACTTAATGCATTAAATCTAGTTAAATATAAAAGTCGCTTGTTGTTGCTATACTGCTAGTATTTAATAGGGTTAATATTGGCGCTTTGTTGTATTAATTAATTAAGGGAAGTAATATGAGGTGTATGGAACTACTTTTGGTGTGCAGATTTGTCGATCTCTTTCTCATGATTAAATATTGACTTAGAAATTAATATTATATTTTGACATAATCTAGTGTTGGATTTCGAATTCCCTAGCATATTTATCTTATCTGCAGCTTTCCATTATTTATATTTATATTTTATTTTATTTTATTTATTACTTTTATTATTTTATTATTTTCATCATCTTTTATTTTTATAACCCCCATTAGGGTTTTTATTTTTATTTTTAAGCTATTTAAATAGAGGTGAGCCCTATCAATCCCTGGTTTAGAACGATACCCTTATTTGCTAGTACTATAAGTGATACCAAGAGGGTTTAAATTGCGTGTCAGCTACGACCACACCAATTTTTGGCGCCATTGCCGGGAATTGAAAACTTCACCTTTATTTTACTAGTATTTTTAGTGTGTTTTGTTTTTTATATCATCCTTTTATTTAGAGGTCAGAATGCATGTGGGCATTTGAGTCTCTAAATTAATGTGAATTTTAGTAGTAAGTGTGTTTCCTTTTTTTTGTATTTTTTTTTTCTTTTAGGTTATTTAGGATTTTTGGTGTGTTTTGTTTCTCTTTTAACCTCTTCCTTTGGAAGTGCTAGTGTTCTTTAAGGTGGTTATGAGAGGATCTTTTGGCTATGCACAACTTTACATGAATCTTAATGCAAGAGTAAATGAGGTAAGTTCAAGTAATCTTGATGATAGATTTAACTAACTCACTGCTCTTGTTTCACAGGTAGCCACAACTACTGGAGTTATTAATACAATCAGAGTGTGTCATGAACAAGGAAATCCATATGATTACCATGCACAAGCTATGAGAGGAGGAGGATCGACGCAACCCAATGCTCAATCTTTTAATGGTTTTCAAGGATATGACCCCTACACGAGCGCATATTACTCAGGAATAAGGCATCACCCCAAATTTGGATGGGAGGTGAATGATCAATATCAAGTGTCATGTCAAGATCCTTACACACGTGAATGTGAAGCTTCAAAATATTATCAATATCCTCAACAAGAACCTTCTTCAATTTCAGAACCCTCAAGTTCAAAAAAAATGGAGAAACTTTTCGAAGCATTGATAAACAGGTAGAATTAACTGATGCAAAGAAAAATTAAACAAAATGAAAGGATGTCAGTGCTAAAGGATCAAATGGGTTATGTGGTCAACATGATCAATCAATTACAAGCACAAAAAGATCTCTCTAGTAATTCAATTCCAAATTCAAGTGAGAGTTATGAGTATGATGATGCCATGCCTGAATGTAAGGATGAGCTAGTTGAGGAGGTTCCCATGGAGTACATTGAAAAACAAGATCAGGTGGAAGAAGAGCTTGTAAAAGTAGAAGAAGAATCTCATCAAAATGAGGATCAAGTGAACAAAGAGAAGTATACGAATGGCAAGACTATCACTTTTATCTACCATAGACCATCTTTGAACACTTATTCCCCTCTTTTGCTTGGAGTTGACCATGAAACACAAGGTAAGCCTTTGAACCACTTTGATTTTATTTATGCTAACCATACTCCTTGTTTTCTCTCTTTTAGCAGGTTACATGGATCTACGATTGAAGAGAGTAATCAAATCATCTTAGATACATCTAATAAGAAGCATAATGCTCCAAAGGAGAGGTTATGTTGGAAGGATGTGCTAAAAGACTTTGAGAAGGATAACGATGATCATCATGAGGAAGGATTTGGTGAAGCAGCTCTCAAGTGGATGTACCCACCTTGAAAGAGTAAAATCGATATCATGTCAAGCTGAAGACATAAAAACAAGCACTACTTGGGAGGCAATCCAATGTGATAAGGGAGTTTTCTACCCTCTAGTTATTTATTTATTTATTTGGTATGTATCTCTATACTTTAAATTACATGTACCCTTAGTTGATTACACATTGAGGAAAATGTGTGATTTAAGTGTGGGGGTGTGTGTGTTTTATGTATTTTCAAAAAAATGATTGAAAATTTGGAAAAAAAATTATTATAAAATTTTTTTTAGTGTTTTAAGAGTCATAGGAGCCCCTAAATAGTTAATGAGGAGTATATCTTTGAAATCTAATAAAAAGATAATCATAAAAGTGAGGTAAAGCAAGTGGAGATTTTTTGTGTTAATTTTGATATAGGGAACATATATCTGTATGTCTACATGTGAATGGAGAAAGAACATGTATGATTGTCTAACCACCAACATGGTATGTTGAGATTCATCACATTCCTTAGTGAGCTTTTGAACTATATATACCTTCTTTTCTCTGATCAAATTTACATAAAATCATCTATTTTTCTTGGCTTTGAAGTTTTTTTGTAAACCTCATATATGTTTAATTGCTTTGATCAAATTATTTTCCATATCTCTTGTAATGGACTATAGAGATTGCCAGAACTTACTATTGTGCTATTCGAAGCTTATAGTCAAAACATGCTCTAATTGAGAAATGATAAAGGTAGCTTAGGATTTTCTACCACATGACCAAATAGATTTACCTAATTTGTGTATAAGTGATGTAAACCCTATAGAAACCCTTTGAGCTTATACATGGATTATATGTTTTTCTTCATTACCCACATCGAATAACCTTCAGGCCTTAATATCTTTACCTTTACTTAAAGCTAGTGGAAGGTAATCAAATCATTATAGATAAAGAGTGGTTGTGTATGTGAAAGAAATATATGTATTTATGTTAAGAAGGGGATTATTTATATTTGGTGGAGGAATAAAAAAATAAAAAATAATAATATAGAAAAAATTTAAAATATGAATATTGAAAAAAATGAAAAAAAAAATGTTAGGATATTAGGAAGAGAGGGAGTTATGCAGATGATGTTGAGAAAGTTTTATTCATTTTCTATTTTGGTGTAAAGGTGGAGAGGTGTATCATTGATGTGGATTTAAGCTTATATTTCATCTAATTATTAGAATTCCACTAGTTCTTGATCTTTTCAGCACCACACTCCTAAAATACTTTGTACCCTTCTTTACCTTAAACCCCGCTACAACCAATAAGTAAGTCTTATTTAATCCTTGAAATGAGTAGCCTTTGATCTAATGGAGATTAGTCATAAGAGTTAAGCATATGGTTCAATCCATTTGGAAAGTATTTGATATCTTTCATGAGGTTTTATCCATAAAAAACATGAGCCTTCATTGTTTATATATGTGAGTTATTTGTTATCTTTATCATCTTATCTCACATGCATAAGTGTTTTTATACATTTGTAGCCATGAATCTAAGAGAAAGAGAAAAAAATAGAGGGTATTCATAGTGAGGATTGATCTTGATATTACTAAGGCGTAGTAGATCTTCATCCATAATATTGATTTGTTCATACCTATCATGTTTATGTGTGAACCATATGTTGAAATTGATCCTTTAAATCTCTCAATGCTGAATCTTGGTTGATTGTCAATCTTAACATTTGAAATTAAAAGATTCTGAGACAAAAGGAAAAAAAATGGTTAAGGGTGTTAGGTGTGATGTTTTGTGTGTGTGTGTGTGTGTGTGTGTGTGGGTATATCATCTGTGAAACCCTCACGAGACCTTACTCTTCCTCGATTGGTGACCTGGGGGTTTAAAGGGCTTGTTGCACATGCTAAGTGCAATCGTAAGACCTAAAAAAGTAGCTAATTAATTTAATTTTATATGGTTAGAGTAATAACTTGTTAGAGGACAAGTAAGAAGCTAAGTGTGGGGGTGTGATAAGTTCATATTTTGACATATTTTATACCCTTATAATCTTAGTTTTTAATATTTTATTTAAGTAATATAGGTGAATAATTATGATTTTATACTTAAGTGGTAATAATTGCATACATATTATTATTTAAGCTAAAATAATATATATTAAATAAATTTAGAGTATAATATTATTTATTAACTTTCATTGAATTTTATTTTGTAGGTATTGTTTTAAAATAGAAGAAAATTATAAATAAATAAAAAATTGGACATTTGGACCAACGAGCCAAAGGCTGAAAAACAAGAGACCAAATGAAGCCAAATAGTGACCAACAAGGGCTGAGTCAACCGAACAAAACAAACGAAAAAAGAAAAGGAGCGAGCCACAAAGAAAAGAAGAGAAGAAGTCAGCAGGGCTGATGTGGAAGAGATGGCAGAAGAAAGGATGAAGCCGCAGAAAAAGAAAGAAATAAAAGGTTGAGACACACAGAAGAAAAAGAGGGAGGAAGGAAGCCATCGACCACAGAGAAGGGTGCATAGAAGAGGGAGAGGAACACCGCACGGAAGCCGAGGATGCGTGAGGTCTCAACCGTTAGAGACGTAGGGTGCAACACAGGTGAGACACAGAAATCTCTAACATAGACAAAGGATGGACGACACAAGCGTGCACATTAGCGTCCAAATTTTTTTTTATTTGCATGGAAATTCAAGGCCATCCGAGAAAGGAGAAGAATAAATAGGGAAAATTTTATCTGGTAGAATGTATTTTAGATAAAATTAATTTTTCATCTGAATAAATTCCTGATCTTTCATCCATATTTAATTTTGGTTATTTCTTTTTCTATTTTTAATTTAGATTTTGGATATATATTTCTGTGTAATTAATTCGATAATTATAGCTGAGTGAACATTTATTGCTAGGGAATATATTGAAATGTTAGATTAGGGTTTGATATATTATTTTAATTTTCTTTGTTTTGTGAGATTTTTCTTGGATTCTATTTTAATTGCTACCGTATATATATATATAATTCTGTCAAGTATAATTTATTTAGTGCATGCCTTGTTCTAGTTTCATCATAACTAATAGTATGTAGGATTATTTACCTGCTAGGTGGCCATGTAAATATACTAGAATTTATATGTATAAATTATAGTTAGGTTAGATAACAATTCACCTATAGTTTTATGATTCTAACGAAATTCTTAAAACGTTTATATACATGTGGGTCTAAGAAAAGAAATACAGCTAAAGATGCTTAGTGTACTAGTCTGGGTACTTAGATTGATAGCCTTCCAATTATACTTAATGCATTAAATCTAGTTAAATATAGGAGTTGCTTATTGCTGCTATACTACTAGTATTTAATAGGGTTAATATTAGCGATTTGTCGTATTAATTAATTAATGGAATTAATATGAGGTGTATGGACCTAAATTTGGTGTACAACTTGGTCGATCTCTTTCTCATAATTAAATATTGACTTAAAAAGTAATATTATATTTTGACATAATCTAGTGGTGGATTTCAAATTTCCTAGCATATTTATCATATTTGCTGCTTTCCATTATTTCTATTATTATTTTATTTTATTTTATTTTATTTATTACTTTTATTATTTTATTATTTTTATCATCTTCTATTTTTATAACCCCCATTAGTATTTTTATTTATTTATTTTGTGTTATTTAGGGTTTTTATTTTTATCTTTATTTTTAACTAGTTAAATAGAGGTGAGCTCTCTCAATCTCCGGTTTAGATCGATACTCTTATTTTCCAATACTATAAGTGATAATAGGAGGATTTAAATTGCGTTCCGGATATGGCCACACCATGTGACTATTCTGCCATTCTACATCAACACATATCCAAGCCCGTGCTTGGATGCATCACTGTAAACCTCAAACCCTTCTAAACTCTCTAGTAGAATCAACACCAGTGAAGTGGTCAACTTCCTTTTATCTCTTGGAAGGCTTCTTCACAAGTCTCATCCCATTGGAACTTCGTAGAATTCTTCAAGAGGTTGGTTAGCGGTCAGGAAATCTTAGAGAAGTTATGCACAAGCCTTCTATAATATCCGGCTAAATCCAAAAAACTACGAACCTTCATTATACTCATGAGAGGTTTCCACTCTGTGATGACCACGATCTTGGTTGGGTCCACAACCACTCCTCCATCTGATACTATGTGTCCAAGGAAGGTAACTTCCTAAATCCAGAATCTGTACTTAGACAACTTCGCATACAAGCGATGTGCTATTTGTAATCCTATGTCAATAGTATTGTTCTCTTACTCTTTAGACTCCTAGTTCTCTATTTTCGCTATTTATTCCCTTCTCTATTTTTTGTATTCTATATTACGGTGGAATTAAGTGTTTCTCACACTTGATTCCTAAGTATGAGGTTACTTTTGCCTTACACCCGACATGGACTAGGCATAGGGAGTGCCTCTTCTATGTTGGATGCAACGTGACATCCCCACGTTATGTGTTTTGGCTTCCATTATTAACTTTTTTAAAAAAAAATTTAATTCCAAATTTTGGGGGTGTTACATTAGCAGAAGAAAAAAATCGTAAATTTCAGGGATGTTACCGCCATATTTAGTACCAGACTAGTTTCCTCCTACCGTTCTAGTAGCAAATGCTAAGGTTAAAAAGAACCAAAATACAATTCACACAAATACAAAATTTAAATCAGAGTAGCGTACTAAATACCTTACAAAAGATAAAATCCTACTATTAGTGGTTACAAGAGTAAAATAATTTTGAATAAGGAAGAAAAAGGTGGAGAAAGAAATCCTAAAATACGATAACATACGCAGGCTTAAGAAAATCACGATCGACCTAAGGACAAATACACAAGGCAACACCACATACAATAAGAAACACATAACACAAAATCCATGTACTTAGCAATTCCATTATATACCCAAGTAGGGACAGGCACCTAAGCCAAACTTATAATATAACAATGGGTTATAAAAGTGAAATCAATACTTTTGGTTATAAGCCATTAGTTAAGCATTATTTAATATAATCTCTAGAATTATATCCATGTGAGTGCAGGAACCCCCCCTATTATAGCCCATGGACCATAATACACATCAGGGCATAACACACCTGACCACTATTATTCGCTGATGGGCCGGTCTCCAAGGCACCCTGCACCTGACCACTATTATTCACCGATGGACTTGTTTGGCCTTAATTCATATAGTGTTCCACTATAAGTAATTAGTGTCTTCCCATAATTTATTACCATCTGATTTTTTGTTTATTAAGCTCAGAGTCCCCCACTATTATAGTCGGTGGACCGGAAATATACTTCAGGACAGAACACACCTGATCACTATTATTTGTCGGTGGGCCGATCTCTAGGACATCTTGCACCTGGCCACTATTATATGTCGGTGGACCGGTCTGGGCTCGGCTCAATAATCTTTTACTTTATGTAATTAGTACTTTATTTATACCTTATTCAACAGGTCTATTTAATTAACTTGAGGGGAGTCATGAATCCAAAGATACAAAGATATACCAGCCATAAAATCAAGTATTCCATATCAAGGATCATGGTAAACATAAAGCCGTAATACATAAAACTAAGCGCCTCTTGTGTGATTATGAATAAACAGCCTATCATGCTTGTAATTGCCCATTAAACCCTATACCATGTATTATCTTTATGGTATTCACCAATTTACTAAAATACCCTTAACCTTATAACATGCATGGATATACTTAAACAAGTGTTCCTAAGGCCATAAACCCTTATTCTTTTATTTAATATCCCTTATGTCTTATTATGGAAGCTTATTTAATCTACTGTTATGTCATAAGCAACTAAGCGATTTACTTGTTCATCCTCATAAAGATACTGAAATACCTCTAGTTTGTAAAGTTGCCAAGTTACCTTTTCTTTACTTGCCAAATTACCATATTACCCTTCATGTATATATAATTACCAAAATACCCCTTGCATTTGTTAAATTACCAAATTTCCCTCCATACTAATTAAATCACCAACTTTATCTCTTATACTTGTTAAATTACCAAATTACCCTTCCAATTAGTTAAATTACTAATCTACCCTCTATACCTATTAAAATTACCAAATTGCTCCTAAGGTTTATTAAATTGCCGCATTTCCCTTTTGTTAGATAACTTATCAAATTGCCTTTTACACTTATTAAATTACTATATTACCCTTTTGTTGATCAAATTACCCTTCTTGCTTATTAAAATAATTTGCCCTTTTGATTGGTTAAATTATCATATTGCCCTTCTTACTTAATAAGATTACCAATTTGCCCTTTTAATTGGTTAAATTACCAATTTGCCCTTCACACTTATTAAATTTACCAAGTTTCCCTTTTAATTGGTCAAATTACCAAATTTCCCTTCTTACTTATTAAAAATTACCAATTTACCCTTTTGATAGGTTAAATTACCAAGTTGCCCTTCACACTTATTAATTTACCAAGTTGCCCTTTTGGTTGGTTAAATTACCAAAATAACCTTTTTCTTTATCAAATTACCACTTTACCTCTTTGTCTCATAAAATTACCGAAATGCCCTTCCTTTATGCCAAATTACCAAAATTCTCATCTTCTTTATTAATTTACCAAAATAACTTCTTACTCACAAAATTTACCAAGTCATCCCTTTTTCTATGAAAAATTACTAAAATGCCTTTCTTATATATTCATTTACCATTTTACCCCCCTTTACTTTTATAAATTACCATTTCACCCTTATTATACAAATTTTACTAAAATACCCTCACCACATAAGATATTAATATACATGGTACATACACATCATCCAACACCACCAACTATTATTATTTATCATTAATAATCATTAGCACCTACCACACATACTTATTTAGGCCACATCTTTTGCACAAGCAAAATTACCAAAATGACCTTAGGGATCATACTAACATTATCTATATAACAAATGGCCACATTAGCTTATCATATCATACATATGCATTTAACATTATCATTAATAATGAGGCTCCTTCCTTAAACATTATTTCTATACATGACAAATAATTTAACATGCTTTTCTTTTCAATAACCAACACATGCTACAAATCATAATACACTTAAAATTACACAACATGCTCATAATCATATCCAAAAATCCTAATATGCTAGCACACATATATCCACACATTTTAGTAAGGTATAATGGTTACCTTATTTCCAGCAATAATTAAACCTTACCAGTACCCTGATTAAAGGTTTGATCTTTGATGAGTAAACATCAATACCTAAAAACAATATCAAAATTTAGCTTATTAAAAGTATAAATTCCAAAGAATAAATTTTATCGAAAATTTAATTAAATACATACTAGTATTAACTATAGCTATCCCTCAATATTAACCCAAAGGTGGCTCAAAGGGATGTAGAACTCATGTCGCATGAGCAGCACGAGCTACATGTATGGAAATTAAGGAAGAAGTGGGTCGAAGGGGAGAAGGAATGGGGTGGTTCGGGTAGGGTTTTTGGGAATTGGGTGGAGGGCTTATGGAGGGGAGTTAGGATGGTGGCTGGATGCAAGGAGGGAGTAGGGGTGTAGGTGGAGGTTGAAGATTGGTGGCTTAGGGCGGTGAAGGCGGCAGCTGTAGGGCTAGAAATATGGGTGCAAAGTTGGGTGGAGGAGAAGAAGGAAGGGAAAGGAAAAAGAGAAGGAAGGGGCTGTAAGGGGAATTTTGGCTAAGGGAAGGCAAGGTGGTGGTAGGGGGAATTCTAGGGAGTGGATTGGTGGCCATGGAGGTGGCGAAAGAGAGAGGTGGGCAGTGTACAATGATGATATAGGGTGGAGGCTGAGAGGGGGAAAGAAAAAGAAAGGAGAAGGAAGGTCACTATAGGGGCATGTGGTTGTGTAGGGAGGTTGAAGGGGGTGTTAGGGAGGTGGCCTCGATGGTCAGTTGGGTGGCAAAGACGGTGGTTGAGGGTGGTAGAGAAAAAATAGGGGAGGATAAGATAAGGAAAGAAAGAAAAGAGAGATAGGGATCTACAGGAAGGTGAAGGAGCTCGAGGTAGGTAAAAAATGAGCAGGAGAGAAGAAGAAAAAGAAGAGGGAGAGGAGAGGAGGTAGGGCACCGTCTGGGTGGATGTGGTTGTAGGTGGTAGGGCGGTAGGTTGTAGGGAGAAGGAGAAGGAAAGGGAAGGCACATGGGGGGAGGGTTGCAAGCTTAGGGGTGGCCAAAAATAGAAGGAAAGGGATGAGGGAGAATGAGAGTAGGGCAGCTTGGCTACCATGGACGCAAGAGGGAGGGAGTTGAGAAAGGAAGAATGGATGGCCCAACGGCCCAACATAAGGAGGTTAGTCGAGCGGCCCAAAGAGGAGGAAAATAAGAAAAGGAAAATTGAGGAAAAGAAAAAGGAAGAAAAATGAGAAAGAAAAGGAAAAAGGGGAGAAAATAAAATTAAAATAATTTTAAAAGAAAGGTATTTAATTGTTTAGATAGATAGTTTAATTTAATAAATTAATATATCTAAAATGTAAGATATTAACTTAATAAGGTAATTTTAGTAAACTATGGGTTTGAAAAATTATTTAAATAAAATAATTATGATAAAGTAACAAAATATTTATTTTAATTTATTAAATATTCACATCCATTTTTATATAGTCATAAATCCACAAAATAATTAAATTAAATAAATTTAAAAGTTAATTTATCCCAAATGAGGGTTATTTATTAAATTATAGGTTTTAGATTTTTGGGGTATTAAAGTAGCCCCTCCTCAAGTCAATTTTAGAAAATGCAATCACCCCATGTAAGCAATCTAATATGTCATCAAGCCTAGGCATGGGATACCTATACTTGATACTATCAACACACATCTTCATTGATCCGTCCTTCTTTGGTACCAAAAGAGTCGGTACCACACATAGACTAAGTGATTCCCTAATGAAACCTTTTTACAATAGTTTTTCAACCTGTCTTTGCAACTCCATGACCTCTTTAGGATTACATCTATAGGTTGGTTTGTTAGGGAGTGTGGCACCGGGGAGAAAATCAATTTTGTGCTCTATGCCCCTTATGAGAGGCAACTCATTAGGCAGTTTATTTAGGAAAATATCTCCAAACTCACCTAGCAAGGTATTAACCCTTGGATGATGTATACTACCATTCTCATTATTTTCAAGCATTAATAAGAAATGCATGGTTATTCCCCTTTCCTAAGGCCTCCTATAATCCCTTCCTATCTATGAACATATCCTTTTTATAATTCAGATCCTCCTTAACAAATGAGGACCAAATGCTAAGTGGTGTGAATACAATATTTTTATTGGCATATTTCAAGCTATATGTATTTTTCTTCCCATCATACTTGACATGCCTATCATATTGTGAAGGCCTACCTAGTAACAAATGACATACATCTATAGGAACTACATAAAAAAATAACTCTATCTTGATAAACTTTCCTTGTGGATAATGGAACAACAACTTGCTTAGTAACTTCAACCATAGATCCATCATTAAGCAATTGAAGCTTATATGGCTTAACATGTGTAGTAGTGGGAAATTAAGCTTCTTTAGAAGGGTACAAGAAGCTACATTTGCACAAATTACCTTGTCAATAATAAAGGAACATATTTTAACAAGTATTATGCACTTAGTATGAAATATGTTTTCCTTTTGGGATTCCTCATTCAATACCTCCATTGCATGTGACATCCTCTTCACTATCAAGGTCTCTCCAACATCTTACTAGACCACCTCAACCTTGCCCTCCTCCCTCTATAGCCAAATGCTCCCCTACGTCTATCAACTCTAATGGCACCTCCTCTAGGTCAAGGAAAGTCATGACCCTTTTGTTTAGGCATTCAATTTGATAATGCATAATTCCTTGACACTTAAACCACCTCACTCCTTTACTCCTACTATCCGCACCCATTATGTGCCTTCTTTTACCCTTAACATCAAATGTTTTAGGTGTAGGAGGTAGGTTAGGTGACTCCCTTTGTGTGTTTTGGTTCAGCCTCACTACTCTAAAATTTGAATATCTTTTTTTTAATGCCTCTCCACCTTAATGGTTAGATGAAATAATTCATCTAAAGTGTAATATTTGTAAGGCTTCACCTTCCTAGTATTATCACTTCTTAAAACTCCTAAGAATCTTGACATTGTCTGCTCCTCTACTTCCTCCAAGCTAAGTCTCATAATGATCTTTTCAAACTCCCAAATATAATCTTCTACACTCATTGACATTTTTCTTAAAGAAGACATTTTATTGTAAAGGTCTTGAATGTATGAAGGTGGTAATAACCTCTCCCTCATTAACTTTTTCATTATTTTCAAACTTTTCACCTTGGATTTTCCTTTCCTTCCCCTCTTATGTACTAAGTTCTCCCACCACAAGGAAGCATGCCCTTTTAGCTTAAGGACTGAAACCTTGCAAGACTTCTCATCATCAAAGGATTTTGCCTCAAACATCCTATTACACCTCAATCTCCTAATCTAAAAAGTCTTATGGATTTTGTAACCCATAAAACTTTGAAATTTCTATTTTGATATCATGAGAGGACTCCCTTCTAACATATCTCCTCCTCCCTTGAAACCTAGGAGACTTACTAGAAGTAGAGCTACATTTACTAGCTTCTTCATCTAGATTGGGCTCCTCCCCCCTCTTCATGGGGTGATATAACTCTTCTTGGTGGGTGAATGCTAGCATTTGGTGTAAGATACTCCAAAATTCCTAACACTCCCCTCATGTATTCTTGTAGGGCTTCAATGGCCCCATCTCTTCTCATATTGTGTGCTTCTTCAAGACTCAAACCTTTAGGAACTTGTTGATTTTTCATGATGTTTTGAAATTAAAGAAGTGAAATAAGAGTGTCAAATAAGGGTTATGGTCGAATGGTGGTGATATTTGTTTTTTGGTGTTTGATTCAAATGGGGTGTGGTAGGGTGAGTAAGGGTCAAATGGTGGGTGGGTGGGTGGTGGATGGTGGTAAGGTGGTCAAAGGGTGGCCAAAACGTGATAAAATTTTGTGGCCGATTTAGTGAAAAAAGTTTGAGGTGTTTGATGGTGGTTTGAATGGTGGTAGGGTGGCCAAATGATGGTGATGTGGTAGTGGTCGAATATGGGGCTGCAAGTAGGGAATAAGTGTGCATAAATTGAGAGGAAAAATGACCCAATTTATCAATCTTGAACTTTGATACTAATTTGATACATAAATTGCTAAACAAATTGGGTCTTGCTATGAGTTGATGATGGAACTTGGGTTAACTTCCAACATAAGAGAAAATAGAATAGAGAATAAGGTGGAAGAATGGATTTGATATTCAAGTAACCCTTGAGATAAAGTACTTACAATCACGACTTAAGTTATTAACTCTTAAGATAAATAATGTAAGATTTTTGAGATAACAACAAACTATGCGCTAAGCTTGTTGTGAAGGGGGCTGTTGAAATCCAGCTAAATACCAAGGTGTTCATGTCATTCATAATCATCTCTTCACTCATATAAAGAGTGTAAGAGGTTGAGAAAATTACAAATGACCCTTAGGTAACCACAAGAGTACAAGCTTAGCTAAACATGACTCTAATATATGCTAACTACAGTAGGAAGAAAACTAACCCCAAACTATCTGCATGGGAGCTGATTTTTTAGCCTCCTATAGCCCCTTTACCATGCATATTAGCTGGTACATTAGCTTAAAAGCTAGAATTAGGATTTAGGAAACATAAATTATAAGAAGGGAAATGTTAGTACACTACTTTAACTTGTGGTTAACTAAATGAAGAAAGTAACCCTTCCCTATGCTATCTCCTTTGGTTGGCTACCATGGCTAATTAATAGGCCATCATGTCTCCTTAATTCATGATAATTAAGGTCTTAAAAATCACAAGTCTTAGGCCACAAAATCTACTACTTAAAAATAGGCCAACATGCCTTCTTTTCTCCTTGGATTTTCAAACATGGGGCTTCACATGGCTACTTGCAGGCTAGTGGTGGAGAAGTGTTTCATGGCTTATTCCAAGCCATACTTAAGTCAAGAAAAGGTGGTGAGTTGATGGTTTTTATTTGGTATGGCATGGCTTGCATGACTCTCTATAATCTAACTCATATATTAGTCCAAGTATGGAGAGTTTCAAACTCTCTTAACTTAAAATAAAAAGAAAAAGAAAAATTAATGAATATATTATTGTTATCATATGTGAGGGATTCTCCTAAATCAGTTACTTGTGTAGGTCATGAACTATTGGTTCGAGGGTTGCACTATCTATCCCTAGCTATTGTACTATTACTAGTTGCTTTATTGTCCTTTGCTTGTACTAATTGGCTGTGTACATGCCTGGTTCGAGGCAGGAGTTTGGTGTAGTGGTGGTTGAAGGGAGGAAGAGATTGAGGGAGTTAGATGAGTTAGGTCAAGTTTTTCATGTTGGGGAAATTGAATGAAAAGGAGAAAGAAAGAAAATAAGGAAAATGGGTCACTTGTGGGTTTATTTATTTATTACAATATATGCACATACTAACCTAGATAAAAATAAATACTTAAAAAAAAGAGAGTTAAAAGATATTTTTCATTAGGATAAAATTTAACAGAAATAATCTTGTAAAAACTATAAACAACTTATTTGAAAATAAAAGACTTATTCAATAAAGTGTTTTTTATTTGAACTAAATTGTAACACTTATTAAGAATAGAAACACAATGTCAAAATAATATTAAAATATCTCAGGATACTTTTTTTTAATTAAATTTATACAAACTTAAATCATTTAAAACATTTTTGAAAATATCCTTCGTAAATCAAAACTAAAAAGATGGGAGAAAATTAATTTTGTAAAGAAAAATATAAATAAGTTGTAAAAACCTTTACTTTGAATTTTTATAATCTTAATAACCACGTACAACAAATAAATTCAACGATGAAAATAATTGTTATGGATCAATTTGATAAATAAATTTTACTAACTTTATAATTTAAAACAATTCATTTCATTAACAGAATAGAAAGTTGTAATCACATGACAAATTCATAATTAAAAATACATTAAAAACATTAAAAATCAAAACATGTGGAGGAAACGAATATACATTTAAATAAAAATTGAATCATGTGTATTTAATAAAATAAAATCATAAATAAATTTATCTTAAATTATGCATGATGACAAACAATTAAATAAGTTTCATTATGAATTTGTGACTACTAATAAAACCTTAAAGTGAACAAAAAATTTATCAAATATTCACAAAAATCTTGATTAAAATAACCTGATCTAAATGAAACTAAAAATCAAAAATCAAAATAAATATTTTATAAAAATTAGGTTTTGGGAAGTAGGTTGTTACAACGTCCCAACCAACCCAAGGAGGCTTGTTGAACACTTCAACAAAGCCTTCCTACACGCATGTGCCCGTCAGAATGCCTCCTTGGTTCTGGACGAAGCCAAGCCGATAATATGCAAAATTTCATAGCGCCTGGAGAACTTTGATCGAGTATTGGAGAGGTGGACGAAAAGGCTCAAGATGGATGGATTGAGGAGTCTTTGTGCTAGCCATATGCGGTGAGAGTCGCACGTACGGTAACGAGGGGGTTCACGTCTATATGTGTAGTGTGGTGGTTGGGTCTACCCACCCTATTTGTTCCATGATCTATGGGTCTACTGGAGCTACCCACTTCGATCAATTAGCCAAGATTTTGACCGGATACAAAATTTAGTTTTATTTTCAACCCATCTAAGCTGGTAGCCCTTGGATGATGGGCCAATTTTAACAAAAGTATGCCTTACTTGAAGACTAGTTTTGAACCATGTTATCTAAAATTCCTAGTTTATATTTTATGATTTACTAGTGGCTAGTAGAGCTTAGTTTCCTTATAATATAGCCCAAATAAGATGGGTACACTTTGGGAAGCCCATTTTTGACTCCATAAAGTTGGTAAAACACATGGAGCTAATTAGGAGATTTGACTTGTAAATATTATGGTTACTTAGCTACTAGTTTTATCTCTTTTATTTGTAAACCTCCCAATCAAATCTAGATGCCTTGGGAAGGTTCTTTGATGTTTTATTTTCAATATCAACCATAAGGACAATAGAGGATTTGATTTTGTTTGTTTGTTTTTGTTTGGCTATGATCAGACTAGCTAGTTCATTTCTATCATGTAACTAGTTAGTTAGATGGTAACTAAAATCGACCCTATTATAACCATTTGGATTAGACTATAATAAAATGATACCAACACATTATATATAAATTTTTAGCTCATATATGAATGGGACCATATTTACTTGGTTGCATTTTGAGTGTTTGAAAACAGTAAAGAGGTTGAGTTTCCATCCTTAAAAAATCTCTCTTTTCTTTATCCTAAGATGTGTTTGAGTCTTAGGTGGTGATTAAATAGCAATACTTAGGAGATGCCTAAGATTATATGAAATATCTTTAATTTTTCATCTCTTTTCTTATTTTTTGATTTTGTGGTAAATGCCTTACATCCACCATCTTTCTTAGCATGATTGAACTTATTTTTCACATGCATCAATAGCCCTTATTTTGTTATATTACATTCGCTTCCACTAGTTGTTCCTATTTTATGCATGTCTATGAAATATTTTAGCTTTGCCCGTAGCATGAGAATTATACAATAACTAGACTTGTGGTAAAAGTGACGATAAAATCCATGATTTGGTTTATCTCTTATAAAAAACTATAGTTTCGATGAAAATTTTTTGTTTGAAAATTTGGGGAGTTATATTTATAAACATAAAATCCCACGTTCAAAGTGCTTGGTCAATTGGTTATTAGTTGTTTTTTGTAAAAAAAAAATTAAAATAAAAAAATCTAAATGTTAATTTGATAACACAAATGTCATGATTGAAGTGTGTTTGAACACATATAATTATACGTAATGTAATGCAATGTATGGAGAAAACATATTAAGTTAGCGGAAACATAAATAATTTTTTTCTCAGTAATAGTTTTTTCCCATGGAATTTTTCTATGTACTTAGTAGTTTTGATGGGTGATACAAATATTTTTGAGTTTGTGCATATATTGAATAACTATTATAATGTGTACATTATGAAGAAATATTATAAATATTTTATTTATATATTATAGGTGTGCATCTCATAAATTTGTATTGTATTAAATTCTACTTTTTTTATTATTAATTGTAACAATTTTTATTTATTATATTTATAACTTTTCACCACTTTATATTCGTTGACACCGGAAAAATATATAACAACAAGAAAAATAATATTTGATTGTTATATGGCCAATCAACCTAAATTGGGGATAATTAAATATTCCTAAAAATTATTCGGGATTTATATGTTAAAATAAAATATTTTAATTATTTACGTCCCGTTCGTATTTTATTAAATTGGGCCAAAATATTTCAATTGGACTTAGTTTAATTAAATACGGGTCTAATTTATTTCACAAAGGGTTACGAGTTCGTAAAATTAAGTTAAATGAAACATGACTTTTAAGTTTAAAACGCAAGACGGGCCCAAGCCCAAAAGCCAAGGAGGTCCTTTTCTCTATAAATAGAGGGCCCCCCTCCTCATTGAAGAGAGATTGAAGTCCCAAGATTAAGAGCTTATAGAGAGAACGCTCCCAAGCACTCTAAAGCTAAAGATCGAAGACTCGAAGAACGAAGACCGAATAATGAAGATCCGAAGATCGAGAAGTAAGATTTGAGGATCGAAGAACGAAGATCCAAAGATTGAAGAAGTAAGATCCAAGGATCGAAGAACAAAGATCCGAAGATTGAAGAAGTAAGATCCAAGGATCGAAGAACGAAGATCCGAAGATTGAAAAAGTAAGATCTGAGGATCGAAGAACGAAGATCCGAAGATTGAAGAAGTAAGATCCAAGGATCGAAGAACGAAGAACGAAGATCGAAGAACAAAGCTTTCCAGATCGTCAAAGTCAAAAATGTTGAAGCATTGTAACTTCAACATCATTAAACCTGTTCGAAGGGATCAAGCACCACCAAATCGTGCCCTCTTTACCAGGTAAATTAAATTTCCATCAACATGTTTTGATCAAGCTCATTAAACTCAAGATGAGCCCCGAATAAGTTGAGCCCAAAATTCAACATCACGAATCACAACGCCATCAATTGTCTAGGAGATTGAATCAGAGGATATAAATCCTGTACCGGATTTATACAGAGATTGTACCTACATTCGATCCGATAATTAATAATCCATAAAAATATATTTTGTTCTTCAATTTTCTTTTTGCAGAAAATTTGTCGCTAACAATATTCTTAACGCCATTAATTTATATGTATAATAATAATTTGAGTTATTAAATATAAGATGTAAGTTGGAGTGTCCACAAGCACCATACAGTTGACAAAAGTTGATCAAATCTAACCTAACCCACACAAAAACTGACCCGATATAATTTGAGATATTCATTGACTTGATCTGACTCCAATCTAATCCAAACCTAACCCTATCCGACCCACATCCAACCCGTAGCTTGACATCATTCCTATCCGCTATCAATTCGAACTGTCATCAACTCAGATTGCCATAAACCCGACCCACCATTAACTCAACCCGTTATCGACTTGACTCGATTTGACAAAACAAAATTTGATATTTCTCAATTATGATAATAGAAAATTACACATGCCTTATTATTTATTTAAAACTTTTTAAAATATATTTTTATACAAATTTTACTTATTTTTTCTTAATTTTATTATGAACATACTTATTCAGAAATGATATTATAATTTTATCATTTTTTTTACATAAAATACAACATTAAAAAGTTATAATACTAAATAAATTACAATTAATAACATATTATTAATTACATATTTACATGAAATCAAACTTAATACTTGTTTATGAGGATGATGAGTTAGAGTAATTTTTGTAATTAGTGTATGATTTGATCCGAATATACAGTGATTTAATTTAAAATTAACTCGACCTAAACCTAATCCGACCAAATAACTAACTTAATCTCAATCCGATCATAATTTGAACTAGCTCAACCCAAATTTAATCTGATATGAACAATAAACCTACTCAAAATAAACCAAATCCAATTTATAGTTTATCTATCAAAAATAATCTATAAATAATCCCACCTATAATGACCCGATCCGCGACTGCTGCGCACCGGTATCAACGAGAAGCATCGGTGTCGACGTGAAGGACGAGCCCCCTCATATCTGTCTCTCTCTGTTCTATTTCTGTTTTCGAGTTTCTTAGCCAAAAAAATGCGAAGAATTACAGCTATGTGGACGACGTCGTACATAGCCGATGTCTCAGCTTGCTGGGATTCTTGAGCCGAAGGTGGCTGCGATGCTTTGTTCCGGGACCCGTTTTCTCTTCAACTTCTCGGCATGCCAATAGCAGTTGGATCTTCAGGAGTCTGGGTTGCTCTGAACGAGAGAAATAGGTTTCTCCGGACGACTTGCTGCTCTTTCAAAGTTGTTTAAAACTGAGGTTTGAATTTCCAAACACGGCTCCTCTTTTTCAGAGAGCAATAGTTATTTTTTTCTCGCCAGCTTGCTGGTCTTTCAAAGTTGTTTGAATCCGCTGTTTGAATTACCAAACACAGTTCCTAGTTATCTCTGTCCCTTGTTCGCAGTCGAGTGTCTCGCTTCTCATTTTTTGCGTCTGAAATCTTTTTGACGGGGCGCTTGCCCGACTTGGGGCGCATTACGTCTATCAGTTATTATTCTGATTCATCCGGATCTTAGTATACTTATGTAAATCTTCAAATCCTCTTTGAACTGTAAAATTAATCAGGCAGGCAGTTTGATCCATCACTTTCCTTAGTTTCTACTGCTTGAGTTTGTGGGAAGTGAAATATTTAGCTTTGAACAAATTTAATATGCTTAGTGATTTGAATTATATATTTTGTTGTGAAAATATCGTTCGATTGACGATACTATTAATCTACTGCGCTAATAATACTTGTTTAATTCCGCTCTTTGTAGTCGTGAAGTAAATTGATGGTGAAGCTGGCACTGGTATTCTGGGTAAATGAAGAATATGGGTAGAAATCGAGACAAAGAGGAAGTAGACAGGCTAATTTTTCGATCAAATATAAAGGAGTCATCGTGTAGGATCCTGAGATTCATAGGTTGTCTAGTCGTGTTCGTGGCAGGAGTTGTTATTGGCTTGGTTTCAAGTTCAAACGTGGAGCGCTACTTAGCTAGCCGTTCTGACCTTTTACTTTACAAGAATCATGTCATGTCTGCTGCGCCGATTATCATCGAGAACAATTGCACAGTTCCCCAGCAACAGTCGTGTGAGAAGATTGACTGCTTGATGCCTCAAAATGTTTTCCGTCCTCCTGACTTGTGGCATTCTTTGCCTGATGAAGTCCTCTTTTGGAAGGCATCAATGGTGCCTAAGATAAAAGAGTACCCTTACAACAGAGTGCCTAAAGTGGCTTTTATGTTCTTGACAAGGGGTCCTTTGCCATTATTGCCTCTTTGGGAAAGGTTCTTTAAAGGGCATGAGAAGTTGTTTTCGATCTATATCCACACGCCTCCTACTTACCATCTCAGCGTGTCCATCGACTCCATTTTCTTCGGCTGTCAGATACCCAGTAAGGTAGGTGTACCTTTCCCCAATATATAAGTAGATTTTACTGTATCTGTTGCATAGTCATCATTCCTGGATTTATTTTTATTTTTATTTTTTATTTTTTATTTTTATGGTCATGTATTTTCATTATGCTCAGGCTTCATCAAGTGAGTAAGCACACTAGTTTCAGTAATTTAGGAGAAACACGGAAGTTCCGTTTTGGAACTTTAAAACATTTTAAATGATGGCATAAGTCTCATAGTTTGCTGTGTTTCTGTTTCATGTTCAATCTTTGTTCAAGCATTTCATTAGTAGGTGCTCATGTACATATTGGAAGTTAATATTTGCTGATTTTGAGGGTGATCATATTCTGTAATGAATCATCACAGATTGGCAGTATATTCAGTTATAGGTTGCAGATATGGAACGTTATCTTTATTTTGATGTATTCAAGAGGGGCTATCTTTCTAAGCAGTTAAAGCCTTATGTTTGGTGAACCTTAAGAAGTTGGAACATCCTTTTTTTAATTTTTTTTCCCATTGTTTAATTATATGTGTTTTGGAGGGTGGTTCAGCAGTTTGATGATGAATGAGGTAGGAGATCCTTTGTAACCTTGGTTCTCACAATTAATTGCAGGAGTTGTATTGGGGAATAGGAGCTAGGGACAAATCTAGGTATCTAAGGCCGGATGCAATATGACTTGAAGCATTTTGAGAAGTGAATGGAGACTTTACATTAGGAGGGCTTCCAATCAAAGGTCTTGATATTTACTTTTCAAATGAAGTACTAAGATTGATTATGCTAGTACACAAAGTGGAAGTAAGTCCTAGAATACTTAGGAAGTTTTACATTTTCATACTATCAAAGTATAGGCAATTGTACTTGCTAATACAACTTCTTTGTTATACTACACAAAGATAACACCAAATATGGATCTTGTCTAGTGTTTGAGGAGGTCAAGTATACACTTGCTCACCTCTAGTAGTTTGAGTTAGTAGCAAATAGTTTCCAAAAGGCCTGCAAAAATACCATAATAGGAGGAATTCAGGACTCAGACCTAGAACCTTTAGACATCTATACTCCTTACTCTTAACCACTAGAGTAATGTTACAACATTTGAGGTTGAACTACTAGTGAAAAACCCACTATCCGATTTGTTGAACTTGTTGGACCTCTAATAAGTCTCAACACCAAGATGGCTAGGGTTTGTATATAAGGTTTCTGATAATAATAGATGGGCCCATACTCAATAAAGATCCTTGGGGCTTAGGGTAGAGTAGTATGCGAGGCCCAGGTTAGTAACATGCCTTAGGCTCAAAATTATACTAATAGAAAATTATTAGATTATATAAGGGTGTCATAAATTTCGCTGTAGTTTATGGTAACTTTAATTCTTGTAATATACTATATAAAGAGGGTCTCTAGTTCGGCATAGAGGCGAGCTGGGAGTTAACTAAATAGAAAATTATTAACTACCTAGTCTCCTATCAATCTCTCTCACATACTCAACCACCACCACCATCCTCCAGGATCACCATCCTCACTAACACACAAACATTCATCTATTACCATTACATGATGAGATATAACATGATATTAGAGCTTATGTCATAGGATTATCATTTGACATGAAGAATTCCTTGAGAAGAGGATTCCAAAAATCTTAAGGGGTTACAAGTACTTGATAGGCTGATAGAGCTTTATCAAAGGGCTGCATTACCCGTAACTAGTAATGACGCCTTTCAACCCACAACCAATCCTCCATCAACCAGCATCTCTACCGCCAAACCAACCTAATACCATAGCCTTAATTGCCCTACCACTTATGTGCTGGCTGGCCACACCGACATTCACCAATTTAATCGACACCCATATCACCACAAGTTCCCACATTGTCATCATACTGCCACCTATAGCCGTCACCACCATCAACCCTATTGTTTCCACTAGTCATGTTGCCTTCACTCTGTCAACTCTAATACTAGTGCATCACACATCACCACCTAAACCCCACCAATCGCCACTAATAACACTCCTATAAATGCCACTAGGTTCATTAGTACCACACCATTTAATGCTTGGGCAAGCCCTACACATGAGAGAAGCTTATTTAGCCATGAAAACTCATTGCTATATGCTTGTTAGAAGGTATGGATCAAAAGAGTACAAATGAAGCATGGATTAGGCAAGGATTTGAAGTTATTATGAGAAGTTTAATGGAGACACATGACTTGCACATAGGAAGGACATTCAAGAGCATGAGTGCTGTCTGTATTAGGAGTCCTCAATGTTCATTAGTTCAATTCTTAATTTAATAATTAAGAAGCTTGTTAGAGAGTTAGTTAAGAATAGATAGAGTATGATCTTTTAGAGTGCATTTTATCTTTTCTTTTGAGTTGTATGGCGTGAATTATGTGAGATATTTGGAGGTTTTTCTTTTTATTTTTAGCTTATCTTATGTATGCGAGAAGATTTAGCTTGAGAAGATGCAAATTGGTTATAAAAACCATATGTAGTCACAATGGAAATCATGACAAGTATAATTGAATAAAGTTTGAATTTTCATTGAATCTTGTGTGATTTCTTCTTTATTTTTGTTAATTCTATGTGAGTAACACATCTAGAAACCCTCTATATTTTTTTAATGTTGGCTAATATAGAGTACTATTCCAAAATAACACAAGCAAACCCCACATATAGCCACACCACCATTCATATTCATTCACATATGATCATAACCTTCATCATCATCATCTTCAACCTCTAAATCCTAACGGTAACTGGCTCAACATCAATTTAGACCTTTATTAATCTTGATTTCCTCTATTTACTTTAATCTTAATCACGCCATCAAACCCACCATTAAAGATTAACCCCATGTCATACATCACCTATGCCACATAACAAACCAAAAACCCTCAAAGCCTAATCCTGTCTTCATGTTTTATCATTTTCTTTACACCTTGCCTAATTCAATTTTCTTGATCTTCAATATCAAGTCTTCTACTTTGGTGTTGTGTGCTTCCAATATGCATTAAAATGGTATCAAAGCTTAGGTTCTAAACACTATAACACACGCTAAAGATGAATTGTCACAAACTTCAATTTTTTTTTTTCAAGATTCCATCAATTTTCAAGAAGCTACCAACTTGGGAGATCTTCATCACACATTAAAGGGAAGGATTCGTTTGGCATCAACAAGCCATACTTGATGCCATATACACACACAATTATGGAAGGAGAGGCAAGTTCCAAGCTTTGGTGAATCAACTATCACAATTGACTACTCAAATAGGCGAATACTACAAGATTCATCAAGCCACTCAAGCTCAATTGTATATGGTGCAAGAGGATCTTTCCATTCATGTAGAGGCATGTAGGGACCAATGGGGAGGTAGGGTTTGAAATCAACCCTAAACAAGGGTGATGCATGGGCATTTCAAGATTTTGAAGATTGGTTTATGAATGTTGTTGGGAAAAAGTAAGAGTTGAATTGTGAAGAACAATATTCACCTTATATTGATGTTATTGAAAAACTTATTGAATTTGAAGTCTAATGCATTTTTTGGATTTTAAATCCGAGTTTTCTACACGAAGTCCTTATAATTGTCAAGCTGAAATTTTATGGGCGAACGGATGAGCGTAGCATGTTTATCTTTAATTGCACGTTGGTTTAGCTTTTAATTAAGTTATTAATTTCTTAGTTATTAAGATTAGTTTGTTAAGATATTAGTTAGTTAATTTATTTGCTTGATCATTTTAAAAGTTGGGATGATTTATCTTTATTTATGATGTGTTTTATCCTATTTAGATTTTGTTAGGATTTGATTGTTAATTTATTTAGTTACTGTTTATGTGAATAGTATTATAAATAGTAATTTAGTCGGTAAGAGTTTTAATCTTATTTAGGTAGTTATCTTATAAGTGAGGATGTTATATGAGGCGGTTAACACTTACATATATAAATATATCACATGTAAACTCTCATTATTTTCTCACAGCAGAATTTAAGTTTTAATAAAATGTTTTCTCTTATTTAATCAAATTCTATGTGAGTGATAATTGAGAAACCCTTAGTTTTTTCCCCCTTTCTGGAGGAGGTTAATTAAGAGGAGCTTGTGATTATTTAATAATCACATTCATGTCCAACACTCATCGAAAGCCATACTAACAAACTCTAACTCATTCCATTCATGTCAATTTGTGTAGATTCTTTCATAAGATTGGCTATTTACCGAACCATCCATGTTTCTACGCATCAAAAGACCTTCCTTACACCACCACAACAAAATCAAATGGAAGAAAGAGAAGGGAAAAGTGTTGGCAATAATTAGAGGGATGAAGCAATTCCTAGAAGGCAATATAATGATTGGAAGATGAGCCTACGATTTGATCTTCTTGAATTTGATGGAAATATGGACCCCAAAGCATATTTGGAATGACAACCAATAATGGAGGTAATTTTTGACTATAAGGAGCTTGTTGATGAGAAGAGATGCAACCTAGCAACTTTGCCCATGTCTAGAGCTACTTATCAAAAGTAGTTATCCAATATAATTACTTATAATGAAAACTTTTTAGCCCAATTTTTTTAAAATATAAGTAATTATCTTGGATAGCTACTTTTAATAATTAGCTTCAAACAAACAATTTAAAGTTTAATTGGTTTGTGATAGGTACCTGAAGTAAATTATGTAGAAAATAATTGAGTTTACTAGAAGTAGTGAGATTACAAAGTTATTCAGGTTTTTGAGAGCCTGATCCCTTCCAATTTTAGGTATTTGAGAGCCTGAACTCTCCCAAAACTTCCCACCGATTTTCCTTGTCCTCTCCTTATCCCTCCACCCTCTATTTTTAATATTAATTAGAATATTCTAGACTAAGAAAATCACTAACAAACTGACTCATAACTAACTACAAGAATAAGACTTAACTACAATAAAATTATTTATCCTAATAAACTAACAGTTTTCTAGGATTTGGTATGAGAATTTGAAAAAAGCACGTGAGAGGTAAGACAAGGAGAATATTAGATTATGGGAGAAATTTAAAAAAAAATCTTAAGAGAGTTTGTACCAAGGGAGTTTGTACAAGAAAATTTCACTAAGATGACCACAGTTATGCAAGGTTCTCTTGGAGTTGAGGAGTATGTGAGCATACAATTAAATATCGGGCTACAATGTCGGTTGATTTATCTAATTTTGGGTCAACCGATACTCAAAATTGGCGATATGCGATGGTTTTAGAATTTTTCGTATTTATTGGTATATGTATGTTATTGATCGATATTTTACCAATATTTACTGATATTTTCTAATATTTGATGTGAACAAAAAAAAAAATGAATCATGCCGCAATAACTTTGATATAAAATACTGTTCACGATACTCCGATATCGCGATTACGACTGTCATTTTATTGTTTGAAAGATTAGCGCTCATATTAGATGTGAAAGAAAGGAAAGAGCAAAGGTTTTCTTTCTAAGAGATCTTAACTTGAATATAAGGGATAAGGTGGAAGTTTTCATGTATGACACCTTTGAAGATGATAGGCCTATTGTCAAATAAACTTATGTGAGGAACGGAAATGGGTGAGGGAAAGCTTATGGCATGCTGTACTGGATGGGTTTGGGATGCTACGACTGATCTGGGTTGAGTCCAATTAGGTTGAGTCTATTAGTAAGTTAGTAGGAGTTAGTTGGTACTGTTTAGAGCCATTTTCTTTTTTGTTTTGGTATAGTATAGGAGTTAGGAATTTTTGTAAGGGAGTTAGATGTACGCTATGTTAATAAGGGAAGGGTAGAGAGAGAATAGGCACATGCTAATTAGATAGTTGAGGAGAGAGGCAAGGACCTTGAATATCTTGTTGTTTCGTCTCTATTGTTTTCACCATTAATACACTTGCTTTTTGCTTTCTCTCAACAATCGATCTTACTCTATAGGGAATCCACTTGAAGTTGTAGGGTCTTAATATTTTGGTATCAAAGCCATTGATGAAGGGCTATGACACTAAGGAGGACTGATGACTTGGAGTAAATATTAATTGTAACATAGGAGGAATGGCAAAAGGAGTTGGACGAGATGAGAGAGGACATTAAGTGCTTGCCGGCAGCAGCAGGGAAGCTAGGAGCCATGAAGAATGCAATTAGTGAAATACTAGGAAGGTTGGACCAACTAGTGGGGAAGGAGAGAGGAAGCCAACCACAAGAGGGATAGAACATGAATTTCCGACTAGAGAGACTCACCCATTGATGGAGGAAAGTGACAATCGTAGGCTGGAGAATTAGGTATGGCGATAGTTGGAGTTACTAATATTCAACGGAAGTGATCGGATGGTTGTGTTTTTCGACTAGAAAAGTACTTCCTCCTAAATCCAATGGCTGAACGGGTGAAAATGGAGACGAGGTAAGGCTCTTGCTCGGTTACAATATGTAGAGGATAGAAATTCCTTCCCCAACTAGCATGAATTTAAGTTGGCTCTACTGAAGCATGAAAGGTCCTTCGGTGAAAAATTCTTGTCGATCAAACAAACTGGGATAGTGGAAGAATTTTGGAGGAAGTCAAACTCTTAGTAGCACCACTATGGGGACGGTTACATGAGGAGGTTCTAGAGAGCATCTTCTTGAACGACTTGAAACCGGCAGTGCAAGCTATGGTGTGGATGATGGGGCTTGCTAGGCTAAGGGATATAAGGGAAGCGGCCCAAATGGTGGAGGATAAGAATTGGATACTCCAAATGGGTCAGTTTGGGTTTAATTTGATAGATTAGATGAGTAGAAAAAGTTCCAGGCACTCTTCGAAAGCCTTAGCCATGGATAATACAACCGTGAGCAACCCATCACCCAAATACTATTTGATGCTACCATGTTCCACCCTAGAAGAAACGCTCAGAGGGCAACAACCACCAAGGTACCTTCGGCTGACCGAGACTGAACTCCAACGTTGACTGGAGTGAGGGCTCTACTATAGGTGTGATGAAAAATTCTCCCCGACCCATGTATATAATAATCGAACGCTGTAGATTCTACTTCTGGATGAGTCACAGGGTGTGGAGGGAGGAACATATGAGGTCGGGATGGACGTAGTGGAGGAAAACGAGCTTGTGGAAGGGTGTGTGGAGGTAGCAATGAACTTGGTGGTGAGTTTTACATCTCCTTCGACTATGAAACTGAGAGGTAGTGTAAAGGGGGAACTGGTGGTGGTGCTAGTCAACTGTGGGGCAACCTACACTTTTGTGGCCATCGACTTGGTTGGCAAACTCAAACTTCCTCTAACAAACACTAGGTTTGATGGGCCTATGGGGTTCTTATGGGCATGGGTACTGCGGTATAGACAATGGACATTTGCAAAGGGTTTCAACTGAGCTTACAATAGTTAGAAATTGTGGAGGACTTCTTACCTTTTGGAGTTGGGATGTGCAAATTTGATACTAGGAATGCAACGGCTGAAAAAAATTAGTCTTATGTTGGTAAATTGGAGGATGTTGTTTATGAAATTTATGTTAGGGATGACAACTGTATTGTGAGTAGGTTTCTTTGAAGTCAGTGATGAACATCCTTGCTCGAGAGGGTCAGGGCATACTACTACTCGAAGGTCACTAGTTAAATGAGTTACAGGTGGAAACCAAAACTCTGAAGGGTAGAGGAAGACGTTAATAGAGGTCCAGTTTCTGGTTTATTCCAATCCTCCATAGAGCTACCACCCCAACGGTGCTTGAACCATAGAATAACCTTGAAACCTAGAGCTGTGCCATTTAATGTGAGACCCTATAGATATCCCCAAGTTCATAAGGAGGAGATAGAAAGACTAGTAAGAGATATGCTAGCAGTGGAGGTGATTGAGCCAAGTTACATCCCTTTTTCTAGTCTAATTTTGTTGGTGAAAAAAACAAGGATGGAAGTAGGATATTTTGTGTGGATTATTGGGCTCTTAATAAGGTCACCGTGCTTGACAAGTTTTATTTTTCGTAATAGATGAGCAGTTGGATGAACTGAATAGTGCACCTGTGTTTTCAAAATTAGATTTATGCTCAGGATATCACTAAATCAGAGTTTGTTCAGTGGATTCACCCAAGATTGCTTTTCGTACACGAGGTGTACTACGAGTTCTTGGTGATGCTGTTCGGGTTAACTAACGCTCGAACCACTTTTTATGCACTAATGAATGAGGTATTTGAACCATATTTGCATAATTTTGTGTTAGTGTTCTTTAACGATATTTTAGTATATAGGCCATCCATGGAAGAACATGCAAAACACTTCAGTCAAGTGTTCTAGGTACCGCAACTTCATTCCTTATGTGAATGGAAAAAAAATGCTTCTTTGAGTAGCTAAAATTAGAGTATTTGGGGCACATTGGGTCAACTGTAGGGTTGACTGTGGACTTCAAAAAGTTAAGATGTATGGAGGAGTAGCCGATACCTAAGAACCTGAAGGATTTGCAAGGGTTTTTAGGTCTGATAGGGTATTACTGTTGATTTGTACAACACTATGGTCATATAGCGGCCCCATTAACAACAAAATTGAAGAAAGATTGTTTCGGATGGAATAAAGAGGCCCAACATGCCTTGGATCAGCTCAAGCACACATTACTTATAGTTCTAGTGTGGGCCTTACCAGATTATGAAGCTCCTTTTTTGATTGAAAGCAATGCCTTTGGTATTCGGATTGGTGTGGTGCTAATGTAAAACTAGCAACCAATTGCTTTTTTCAGCCAAGCTTTAGGCTAACGGGCATGTCTTAATTTTGAATATGAATGAGCACTAATGGTAGTGGTGCTAGCAATCCAACGCTGGCATCACAATTTGTTGGGGCAACAATTCACTATAAGAGTTGATGAAAAAAGCTTGAAATACTTGTTGGAACAACCTATTCTTCCTGAAGAACATAAAAAATGGGTCACTAAGTTGTGGAACTATAACTCTTCCATCTACTACAAGCATGGGAGTGAGAACTGAGTAGCATATGTACTGTCTAGGTTGGGAGAAGAGGCAACTTTGTCCATCGTCACAACTGCTTAGTCAACAAATTGGAGCACCCTTCAATCCAAAGTAAACATTGATCTAGATTTTAGTCTAATTAATTGCCAATTGGAGTTAGTGGAGATCTTGAATTCTAGATTACAACTTACATAAGGGCAATCTATTTTGCCGAAATCACCTAGTGATACCTTCCCAATCCACCTTAAGTCACAAATGCTGGGCAGTTGGGGGGCATTCCGAGGTGCTAAAGACATATTAATGCTTAGTGAGGGAGATATATTGGGTGGGTATGAAGAGGGATGTCATGAAATTTGTAGCTGAGTGTGCAACCTAGTAGCAGAACAATCATTCCACCTTGCGCCTAGTTGGGCTATTGCAACCCTTTCCAATACCCCAACATGTTTGGGAGGACATTTTCCTAGATTTTATTGAAGAATTACCGATGTCGAAGGTGTATAATTGTGTGTTAGTGGTGGTGGATCACTTGACAAAATATGCCTATTTTATTCCTTTAAATCCATTCACGACTAAGGTGGTTGCGGCCATCTTTGTGAAGGAAATTTTGCACTTGCATGGAATACCTAACACCATTGTCACCGATCATGACAAGGTATTTGTAACTTGAGGGCACTGTCCTCAAGTTCACTTGTGTGTACCGCCCCCAAATGGATGAGCGAATGGAGGTGGTTAACGGAAGCCTTGAGACATCTATGTTGTTTCATTTGTGACAAATCTAAATAGTGGGTAACATGGATTCCATGGGTAGAGTATTGGTTTAATACTTCTTATCATTCTACCATCCATACAACCCTCTTTATTGTAGTTTATGGAAGGGCTCCGCCATCACTGTTGTGCTATACTCAGGGTGATACCCCCTTGGTAGCACTAGATCAAGATTTACAGCTCCATAATGCTATACTAGATTAACTAAAACATCTTCTATGTGCCTAGGGAAAAATGAAGTTACCAGCTAATAGAAGGTCAAGGGAAGTTGAACTGGGGTTGGGTAGCTAGGTTTATGTGAAGCTCAAGCCCTAGCGTAGTCCTTAACTTGGCACTCGAATGAAAAATTGTCCTAATGGTATTTTTGGTTGTATCAAGTTGTGGACAGAATAGGTTCAGTTGCATACCACCTACAATTCCTTAACTTTATGGCTATACACCTAGTCTTTCGTGTCTTCATGCCCAAGCTAGTTGTGGGAGCAAGTTAGTAGGGATAACCACTCACACCTTTATTCACAATGGATTTGGAATGGAAGATGGAATCGGAGGCCTTGTTGGTTCTCAAGCATAACTTAGCAAGTGTGTTGGAGGTTCTAATTAAGTGGAAGGTGCTACCCGATTTTGAAGCTTCTTAAGAGGAATTTGTGCTAATTAATGAGCAATTTTCAGTGTCGCACCTTAAGGACAAGGTGAAAGACAGAGGGGGTAATGATAGGTCCATTGTCGGATATACTTATGTGAGGAAGGGAAAAGGGTGAGAGAAGGCTTATGCCATGTTGTACTGGATGGGTTTGGGCTGCTATGACTGAGCTGGGTTGAGTCCAATTAGGTTGAGTCTGTTAGTAATTTAGTAGGAGTTAGTAGGTACTGTTTGAAGTCATTCTCTTTTCTGTTATGGTATAGTGGGAGTTGGATGTATGTTATGTTAAAAAGGGAAGGGTAGAGAGAGAATAGGCATGTGGGAATTAGACAATGGAGGGGAGGGGCCAGGACCATGAATACTTGGTTGTTTCGTCTCTACTGTTTTCATCATTAATACACTTACTATTTACTTTCAACAATCAATCTTACTCTACTGGGAATCCGCTTGAAGTTGTAGGGTCTTAACAGAAAACTTGGTTAAGTTAAGATCGAGAAGCATCGCAAGTGCATTAATGGAAGTACCGAGCTGAGTACTTCTACTTTTGAGACTCTTCCTAAAGATGATGCTATTGTTGAGAAAGGAAAGGAGTTGGGATGTGAGGGAAAGGTGAAGAATAAGGTGGTTGATAGGGCCGACAAACAATGTTTTAAGTGCAGAGGCTATAGACACTTTGCTAAGGATTACCCTAATTTAAAGACCTTAACTTTAAAAAAAATTGCTAGTATTGAGCCTTGTAAAGGAGATTGAAAAGGAGGAGATAATAAGTGATGTAGATTGTAACTGTAGAGAAGAAGTGCTAGAGTGAATGGTTTTGCAAAGAGTCCTACAAGGGCAACAAGAGTATCTAAATCGTGAAAAGATTTTTGAGACTAAGTGCAAAGTTGGCGATAAAGGTGGTCGTTGATGGTAGGTCATGCACAAACGTAGCTAGTGAAGATGTGGTGAACACGTTGCAATTTTCCACATTGGACAATGATAAATCACCTCAAGCCTTACAAAAAAACTGAGAAAACAAGTGAAAGGCGCCATAATGTAGAGAGAGTATCTTAGTTTTATAGAGAAAATGCATGGTTTCTCGCTGGTGCTTCAACGCTGAATATTTGCTGACCTCCCTTGGTGGACTGGAAGCTAAGCACATTCTCCTCATGTTTATTTTAACCGCCACTCTTGCTAAATCTAGTTCCCAATTCGTTTTTGTGATTCTTAATGCAGAACGGGTTAGACTTTTGACAATTTTCAAGCCTGGGTGAAGTGATTATTTATGATTGCTGCTCGATTCAGTGTGGATGTTCGATTTCAATTTACCTTAAGCCCACATTGAAGTTGAGTTTGTTCCGCGTATAGTGATCACAACAATTATATATGTCATAATATAATTATCCACCAATTATAGCTTACAAGTCTAAGCTAAGTGATAGGGGTAGTACACCCTTATCAAGGATAACCTAGGGCACCATATCAAACAATTAATCATATGGGACATAACAAGCTCAAAATCTCACGTATCTAGGCTAACTAAGGCATGCACTTCTTATCATCACATAAAGCAAGACACAATCACATCCTTATGCCCATGCAACTCGTACAAAGCACGTGATCACGTACTAGTGAATGCCACACATAAACATACAACACATGGTCCCCAAACCCTTTCTTACTCCACGGCCTTTCAATGTTTTTCACAAAAGTCATAGTGAAAACATTTTCTTAAAAACATTTTTAAAAAACCAATTGTAACACCCCTATTAGTGTTTTAGATTATGTTTTATTAAGTGTTTTGGTTTTCTAAAATGGGAGGTTTTACCCATTTACCTACATTTACATGTCTTAGCTTAAGTTATTTTGCAAGGGATTCACCATCACCTCATCTTATTTTGATGTTGTCGATGGACTTGCTATCCCCAAGCCACCTTAACTTATCTGCCACTGCCTCTACTATGGCAAATACGAACTCTTAGTGAAGTAGGCCAATTTCCCACTAGGAGAAGTCTGATAGGAACTCCCAACCGACTTTTATTGAAATTATTCCTCATTCAAGCTTGCTTAGGAGGGAAGTAGTGTCATAGATGTGTTTATATGACAAAGTTACTAAGATAGCTTGATCAAATTAGGCGACACTCCTTGAACTCCTTGGCTGGGTTGTAGTAGGGTTGAACAATAGCAACTAGAGTTGGTTACTAGGGTTTGTGATTGATGGGCTTAGCTCGTACTTAGCAAGATCCTCGGAGCTTAAGGCAATGCAGTACTTAAAACCCAAGCTTAAATCATTAATGAAGTGCTTAGGGAACGAGCTTATCATTTTAGTTAGGAAACTATTAGTTATAATATAGGTTCTAGTTTATGGAAACATAGTACACCCTAACTATTAAATAAAAGGGTCTCTAGTTTTTGTATAAAGATAAACCAGGAAATTAACAAGAGTTAATTCCCTAGCTCTTTTCCCTCTCTGCTTTCTCCTTCTCCCTCTCTCACAGACTGCTATGCTATAGTTGTTGACTCTCCCTCTGCCTTTCATAGGAACAATATGTCAGTTTCCCGAGGTGACCTTCCTTCAACCATCACTTGTCTCATTGTCAGTGACTTGATCCCTAACTTGAGCCCATAATATTTAATGTGGAAGAGCGCTACATTATTGATTTCCTGCAAGTGACATGAGCAAGCCATGTTGACCAACACACTTATGTTGCCGTGATTTTATATTAGACAAGCTTCTGTTTAACCAATAAATAACAAGATTATTGTAATTAGATAGTTAAAAATGATTGAAAATCACATACGAGGAGTCACCCATGTTGCGGACATAGGCAAGTTGTCAAACCACGTATTATTAGATGAATAAAGAGATTTGCATTGAATACACAAGGAAGAAGTTGCAATGACACTTCTTATAGCATATTTTCTTACTAAAGTTTTCTCCTATTGTGCTATTCAGGAAGTTCTGTGGGGTGATATATCTATGGCAGATGCTGAGAGGCGCCTATTAGCTAATGCCCTGCTTGATATCTCAAATGAACGTTTTGTTCTTCTTTCTGATAGTTGCATACCTGTATACAATTTCCAGACGGTCTATAAGTATCTGACTGGATCCGGGCAGAGTTTTGTTGAGGCATTTGATGATCCCTCCCGTTATGGTCGAGGACGGTACAGCTGGCGCATGTCACCAAACATAGGGCTCCACCACTGGAGGAAAGGTTCCCAGTGGTTTGAGATGAACCGTGATTTAGCCGTTAGTTTAATATCCGACTCCGAGTATTATGATCTGTTTAGGAGATACTGCAAGCCTTCTTGCTACCCTGATGAACATTACATTCCAACATACCTGAACATGTTCCACGGTGCTTTAAATTCTAATCGTTCAGTGACCTGGGTTGATTGGTCTATGGGAGGCCCTCACCCGGCTACATTTGGCAGTGAAAATATTACAGAAGGATTTATACAGTACATCAGAAACAATGGGACCCGATGTTCGTATAACTTTGAGAGAACGCACGTGTGTTATCTATTTGCTCGGAAGTTTGCTCCAAGCGCCCTGGAGCCTTTGCTCAGTCTCTCATCCACGGTAATGGAATTGTGAGAGTTCTAATTTTGGGTTCGTAGTCGAGATATTTTTTAACACCCAGTTTGTTTATAAATGTAAATGTATAAGGTTTAGATACAAGATACTGATGAGGTCGCCCTGAGTTTTATTAGGTCCGGCGACAACTGTTGTCTTTTCCTTGTCAGTTGTAATGTGGACGCTTAATATTATTTTTATATTAACTTCCAGTCTTGTTTGCTCGCTCCTTATATTGGAGCAAAATAGGAAAATAGGGAGATATGGACTAGAGCAGTGTCGTCATGCAAGCCGAGATTTGGAGCTCACAAAGGAAGAAATTATACATAAAGCTTGTTTTGTTTGCTTAGAATCTACTGAAATGAATCTTTTTCTAAATTTTATGGAGTTCTATTCCTTGATATGAAAGTAGATTAGAAAACATCTATTTCTAATAAATGTATGTGCTGACAGGCATTCCTCGATTCATAATTACATAGATTTCTTTGTAGTTTGATGAAATATATCAAGCTTTATATGTATATGACTCGGTAGATGAATGTAAAATACAGCTTAAGAATTACAATCATATTTACGGATCAAGAGTTCGCGCAAAATTTTCCAAGTCGTTATAACAAGGGTTGCTTTAGAGTCTGTTTGTTTTGCTGAAAGTTAGAAGGAAAGAAAATAAAATAATATGGAAAATAAATTTTGTCCGTTTGGTTGATGATAAAAAATTGAGTAAAGAAAATAAGAAAGAAAAAAGTTAGGAAAAATATACTACACTCATTTCCTCACAGAAAGTAAAGGAAAATAGGAAAGAAAACTCGGAAAAAGTTGACTGCTTCATCCATCTTCTTCTTCGACCTTCGTCTTTTTCAGTCGTTGCTCTTCTTCGATCTTTCTTCTTCTTCTTCAGCCATCCTTCTTCTTCCACCTCGACCGCATGATTGCAGTTAAATAAACCGGCATGATCGCCTTTGCAAGATGAAGAAAGCTGCTTTTATCACTTGGCCTTTTTGATTCGGCTTTGTGGGCTCGAGTATCACGACAAACAATATTTGCCAACCCATAGCCTAGCAACCAAAGCTGCAGCCGAAGCCCTTCATCATTTTTTTAAATTGTAGAAGAGATTATAATTGAGACTGACAACAGCGAGGATCATAAGAATAAAGGTGACCAAGATCGACACGAGTGACAAGAGAAGCATAAGTTCGTGAGTCACGGGAGTTTTCACCACTCCGTCGTATTCGATTGAAGCTAATGCAAGTGCTGTCAATGGGAAAGAATATGCCCACCATGCTACACTGTATTTCTTCATTGATTTCTTAAATATTACTGGCCTACACACCTGCGAATGCAGTGCGCACACAAATTTAGCATTAGAATAAATTCAGCCTTTAATTTCTTAACTAGAGCCGAACGATTAATTAAAAAATAAAATGAAATGATCTAACTGTAATATTTAGAATAGTTGTATAAATTTTTTTTGGAATTAGTATTGATTTTATGGAATTTTTATAAATTTTTAAGAAATTTTATGTAATTTTTTTATGTATCAATATAATATTTTAATTTTAATTAAATATATACAAATATTTAAATAATAACATTTAATTTTTCTTAGAATTTTCTTTCTATATACAAAATACTAAAATCAATTTTCCACAAAATTTTCTCCAACAACCAAACAAAGGAAAGAAAATTAATTTCTTTCATTTTCTTTCCTTCAATTTTTTTTCCTCTACATTTTCCTTTCCACTAAATTTTCTTCAAACCAAACAAGGCCTTAAAGTTTCTATTGAGTAAAGTATGCTGTACTATCACTCTTATTAGATATCTTCTATGTGATAGAACTTACAACCTGCTTTCAAAGCATACTCTAGTAGCCAAAATTTAAGTCCTCCATATAAAAAAAATCCAAAATAATTATTTTTTCGTTTTTTGGAAAAGAATATTCTAAATTTTTAGTATTCTAAATATTTTGCATGTTTAAAGTATGTTATGTCATTTTTTTTTCCTTTTTTGCATATCTAAGTTAATATATTTATATGCAATCTACAAATCTAAGACATTGATCGAAATTTTGTAAACCATAGTCTCTCTCTCTCTCTCTCTCTCTCACACACACACACACAAAACTACCTAATTTTTTCTACAAATTGATGCTAATAGACTTGGATTTTGATGAAATATATTGTCATTGGACCAAAGTAGTGCGTAGTGACTCAGTAGGTCATTAACTTGCATTTTCATGATAAGAAACCTAATTAAAAGGTTTAACAAATTTAGTTAAATGTGTGTGTTCTATGAGATTTCATATGAAGTGGAGATACTAATAATCAAGAATTAACATTCTTGATAATGGAGCTCATTATCTAGTATAAACTTAATCTTTCAAAATGTGATGATCATAGCATGAATGATCCACCTTCTGAAAAGAACTTGTTCTTACATGAAAAATGCTATGATTACTTGCAGAGAAGAAATAAGGTATATGTTATGCTCTAGTAGTGAAAGAAACTCAATTAGGGGAGAATAAAAATGATAACCCTAAGCTTACTAGACTCCTTGATAAATTTAATGATGAGTTCCTAAATGATCTTCCACCCGGATTACCATTTATAAGAGGTATTGAGCATGCTATTGATTTAATCCTTGGAATGCCCTTGCCCAATAAACCAACCTATTGAAGTAATCTAGAGGAATGATTCAATGCAGCATTAGTCTCTCATGTACAAAGGCCTTATATACTACTCATAAGAAGTAATTATAATTAATTACTAATTACTTAATAACTAACTGAGTTATTACCTCCATTTGAACATTGGTATTTAAACTGGCTAATACATACATGAAATAACAAGCTACGAAATACTAAATTATACATGATATCCTAGGGTTTACAACAAGTGCTACAAATAATGAGGTCTTTGTATGCTTGTTATTTTGTCATCCATGTATGCCATAGCTTTAAATTTTTGTATGTCTTATACATGTCATATACATGAACTTCTTACAAATATGTAACAACATGAACATGGCTTAAATGGCTTGATATCTTAAGTATCTCCCTCTTGTAAATATGTAACATATTTGCAAGAACATCTTAAAGTGTCTTTATAATTAATAGTAAAAATATCATGAAAAACATCTAAGATAACTGGCTCTATTATCAAGAATGCATCCTAGGGTTTACAACAAGTGCTACAAATTATGAGGTCTTTACATCCTTGTTATCTTGTTCTCTATATATGGCATAGCTAGTTATATAACCAACTCAACACATGACCTGTTTAGTTGTGTAATTAAATAGAATTAGCTCTAATACTCTAACATACATAATTAAACACCTAATTAAAAGATATTAACTACAACATTACAAACATTTAAACCGAATAATACATATATGAAATAACAAGCTACAAAATCCTAAATTATACATGATATCCTAGGGTTTACAACAAGTGCTACAAATAATGAGGTCTTTGCATGCTGGGTTTCAAAGCTTGTTATTTCATGTGTGTATTAGCCTGTTCAAATGTTTGTAATGTTGTAGTTAATATCCTTTAATAAGTTGTTTAATTACGTTTGTTAGAGTATGGAGCTAATTATCTTAGATGTTTTTCATGATATTTCTACTATTAATCGTAAAGAAATAGTTGCAAGAGGAAGATACGTGTCTTCATGGTCCCCTTCATCATACTCTGTTTTCGAGTTCATGTGCCCTCCTATTGCTTGAATCACACGTCTAACCATGCCTTCCACTTGGCCATTGGTGCTTCCATGGTGTTTTGCATGTGCATCAATTTTTCTTGATCAACTATGGATGCCTTCCATGCATTGGAGTTGAAATGTTGAGCATTTGACTTGTCAAATTCTCTCTTTTGTGAGATAATTTTCTTCTTAGGAATTACTTAGAGTAAATTGTACTTAGGATCCTTAGTGTTAAATCTTGGTAGAATATTCATACTTATCATTAAACGTACCTCCCATTCAAACCAAAGAACCAACCTCTATATCTTCAAACATGATCGAAGATCTTCGTGAAACCAACTGAAAATATGGGTAGCAAAAGAGAATCACATGATTTTGGTATCAAAGAATAGTTTTTTTCCCAACCTTTTCTAAAAAATGATACGATTCTCCTTTTGCTATCAACATTTTGAATTTGTTTCATGAAGATATTCAATCAAGTTTGAAGATGTATGATGTAGGAGCAAATACTCAATAATTGGCTTTCATAATAATGGAACCAATTATTCTCCATTTGGAAAGTGTCTCCTATAAATTTGAAGACCAACAGATGGTTATGTTGCTCGAAATATAACAACCAAGCAATAAAATGTCTACATGCATGTGCATGGCATACAAGGAGGGAGTAACCACATGCATGAGGAGGATGTTGGTAGGATTTTCGAGTACTATTAAGTTATTTAGCTAATTTATTAATTAAGTAATAAAGTAGGAGAACAAAGTTAGCATAAAGTAGCATACAGTTAGCATAAAGGTAGTATAATATCTTTTAGCATGGAATCTTTTGGAATATGCATTAGCTAGTTGTAGAAATGTTAAATTATTTATAAATGTCGAGCATATGGCATGTATGATGATTATGGAATGAAGAATTGAAGTCGAAGATAAAAAAATAAACTAATTCCAAGAGACTATGGACAATTTAAATCGTTAAGAAAATTTGGGAACAACGCCTATAAATTGGAATTATCTGAACCCTCTGGGGGAGTTTCAAGAACTTTCAATATTAATGATATATCTACTTATTATAGTGATTCTAATTTGAGGTCAAATTATCTTTTCTAAAGGGAGAATGATGCAAGATCATCTCACTCTTCTTATAATGAATGTTAAGAGTTAGCATACTTAAAAATGGAATAAATCATTGTTGAGAATTATAATTATACTAATGGTTTCCTAAATGATTCTTGTTGGTGTTTTTTTATGTTTACAGGAAGAAGAATACATCAACAATATCTACTATACAATAAAGGGTTATAAAAGTGACATAGAAGATAAAGCATGGTTTCATGATTCATTCATGTGTTGCATGGCTATGGCTTTTGTTTAGCATTTTTATTTTATATACATTTTGTATCTTGTACTTGTAGATTATGGTAGTGATGCTTTCTATGTATGTTATGATGGTTAAGTGTATTAGTGTTATTTTTTTCACTAACTAGTTTAATCTTGCTAATATAAGTTGGCTAGGTTAAGTAGCTTCCTATGTTAATGTGTTGTTATTATAGACCTAATAATAGTGGGCAATGACTATATTAGTTATAACATAATAATTTTTTTTAGGAAGGTTGGTAACTAGTTAGTGAAAGTTAAATGTACACACCCTTGTATATGTATATACTTTGATCTTGTATACAATTAATCAAAGTTGAGTATTGTCATAATTGTTTTTAAATTCTACCCTATTGTTCTCCAAATGAGTGAGTTCTTAAGAGTTGGGTATAGTATAGGAAGAAAAATGGGTTATTTCCTCTAGATTCATTGTTGATACATTGAACAACCTACATCAATGATCAAAGAATTGAGAACACCATCATTCATCGAACCAAGGTTTGTAGTTTTAAATAATATTTAAAAATCCTATGTGTGTTTATTTGATTGCCATTGGCATCCACATTATTTTTGGTATCAAATATAGTTTGGATTTTATTCTTGAATTTCTAACCTTTGAAGCAACTTCCTCCCTCCACACCAAAGACACCAAAGACACCTAACTAGCCAATATAACTAGGTTCTTTTATAATTCTTGATAGAGTTATCAAGTTCTTGATTATAATTCTTGGAATCTTGAGTGTGTGATTGCATATATATTTGAATTCATGATAGGATAAATTATTTGAGGCATTTAAATCATTAATAATGCAGAATGTTTGAATGAAAACTGGCCAAACCTATGTGGATGTATAATTATATGCATGTAAATGGCCAAATGAATCCAACGTGTAGAATAGTGTTTGATTGATCATTTTTTTTATTAAAACTATTCCAGCGTGGTTTCATATATGATTAGTTTTGAAAATTATATGATAATTAATTAACAAATTAGGAGAGTTGAAATTGGTTATACACTACTTAATCATTGTGATATGATCATTGTTATGACATGAGCAACTTGTGTGATTGTGTTCCTTTGACTTGTTAAACCTTAAGCCATGATTAGTTCAAAATTTGGATGGTTTATTTTGTGATTTTCCTATGCATATTACAAGGATATTAAAGTTTCAATATTGTTTTAGACATAATGCATAATATGTTATAGATAATACTCATGAATGTTGAAGTTTTGTACTAAGTAATATCAAGTAGGTTTTGTAGATTTCTATCTCGAGAACTTAACATGAAACATGTTGTTTGTGATATATAGGTGGTTCTTGTTATATATTTGATTTGTAACATTGTGGTTGAATTATTTGTGTCAAAAAACTTAGCACGAACATACTTATTTCTAAGAGACAAATAATTGTTCGGTTCAGATTTTACCAAAACTCTAAGGCCTCTAATTGTTGTTTCAATTATGTTGTGTTGACTCGGTACCGTTGGAGGAGGGAAAAAATTTTCATGCTCTTTTAGAGAAAATCTAGAAACTCTCAACCAATATAGTTGCTAACTATGATAAACTAAAACAACTCTTTACATTGCAAACTCTAAGATTTAGGTGAATGTTTAATGATGTCCCATATGTAAATAACTCGAGGTGAACTTTTGTTGAGATGATAGATGATAGACTTCTAAAACATCTATCCAAATCTTTACAATGGATGATGATTGATGACCTATTCCTTGAATTTGGAAAAGAACCAAGAAACTTGCATCTTGCACTTTCTGTGATTGGTAGAAGTCACATACAATATATGCCTAGTGATTTAGTTTATATACAACCTACCATCGTGGCTTTACATAAAACACAAGTATATGATGTTTTATTTATTCATTTTTACGCAACCAATCAAGGAATGATATTGATGCTTATTCGGAGCCTTTAATTGATGATTTGAAGTTCTTATGGGATATGGGGGTTAACGTATCTATTGTATGTGGTGAGAAAATTTTCACTTTGAAAGCGTTGTCATTCTATACTATGACTAATTTTTCGGCATATGGTGACTTGTTAAGCTATAGTGTGAAAAGCCATCATGTATACTCGATATGTGAGGATAATACTTAATTTATTTAGCTTACACACAACTGAAAGACTATTTTTGTTTGGCATCATAGATTTTTACTAAAGAGTCATCATTATCATAGGAAAATGAATGCTTTCAATGGCTACTAGAAACAAGGGAGTACACCAAACTGGTTGACGGGTAGACAAGTGTATTTGAAGAAGAAACATTTTGGGAAGAAGAATAAATACAAGCCTCCATTAGTTGTGTGGAAGAAGATGTCTATATTCTTCAACCTTCTGTATTGGGAATCTCTATACATAAAGCATGCCCTAGTTATGATGCATATCAAGAAAAATATATATGATAGCATTGTTGGTACATTACTTAATATTCCATGAAATACTGGAGATAACATCAATGCTCGATTAGATATTGAGAAAATGGGAATTAGGCATGAATTGACACAAAAAAATAATGGAAGAACATATTTATCATCGGTTTGTCATACTCTCTCTAGAAATGAAAAAATTATATTTTGTGAATTCTTTAATAATGTTAAGATTTTGAAAAGGTATTCTTCAACTATCGGAATGTTAGAAAGATTTGAAACTAATTGACATGAATTCTCATGATTACTATATTTCGATGAAACATCTATATGTGGAGTTCTTCCTAAGCGTGTTCAGAATGCTATCACTAGGATTTGTTAGTTCTTTAATGCACTCTGCTCCAAAGTCATACATCCTCATAGTTTGGATGCCTATCAAAGACTGATTGTGATGACTTTGTGCCAACTTAAAATGTATTTTCCTCCCTTATTCTGTGACGTGTAGGTGCATCTAATCATTCACTTGGTGTATGAGATAAAAATTTTAGGACCTATTCATGGGTACTTGATGTACCCCTTTTAATGGTCTATGAAGTTGATAACTGGTTACATGAATAATCAATATCAGTCAAAAAGATGCATTATTAAGAGTTACCTAGTAGAAGAGGTAAATAAATTTTGAAAAAAATATTTATCCATTGGTAAAGCTCTTGGTATTTCTATATCTCAGTATGTAAGGAAAATCAAAGGATAATGTATTAGGGGCAAATAGTTTGAGCGTGTAAAAACTGACATGTTCTATAAAGTATATATCTATGTATTATATTATATTGATGATGTTCAACTATATGTTGAAGAATATATGCATTCTTTGAGGCTTGAAAGTCCATCAATGACTGAGAAATGTATCATTGACAAACATAATCTTTCCTTTCATACAATGGCTAAGATATCACATCATTATACTCATCAAACATTTGCCCACTTTAAATTTAGAAACCCTACATTAGTTGTTTCAAATTTCCCATTTTGAAGTTTTCTCATATACCATATATGCCAAACACCACAATGAGATGAGTACAATGTAGAATAGTGGAATAACTTTAGTGGATGAGGTAATGCATATTGCTAGTCCAAATAATAAGAATCTAACCTATGTAGCTATGAATTATTATGGCATGATTGAATGGATTTGGGAACTATATTATGCTATGTTTAAAGTACTTAATTATTGGTGTAGATCACTTGATAATAATCATGTGGATAGATATAAAGATGGTTTTACATTAGTAGATCTCAATCAGGTAGGGTATATAAGACCCATTCATCTTGGCAGCATAAGCAACCTAAGTTTTCTTTATCACCTGCCCTCTTAATGAAATATGGTTTATGGTACTATCTATGAAGAAAATAAATGCCCATGAATATGACATAAAAATGATGCCAATTGAAAGAGTGTGCCAGAGCTATATAAATAACTCAATCATTGAATGATGATAATAATGACATTACCAAGAAGAATATATTTTAAGGGATGATCATTGTGAAGTAATATATGTATCAAATCATGAAACCAATATAAAACAAGGAAGAAAATAAGAATGAAAAGAAGATGATGAGTGTAATAAAATTCTAACGTATGATATGTCTAGCTATTATTTTAAGTTCACATGTTGTATACATTCATGAAACATGAATCATAACTTATTTCATAACATTACTACATATGATATATGTGGTTGACACTTTAACTTCATATCTTGTATATATTGAACCAAAAAATTATTTGTACAAATTTATTTATTGAAAGTTAAGAAAGATATGATGAATAAAATCATTAATAGGAACTTTAGTGATAAACAAGGGAAGATATAACTGATAGTGATGAGAATAATCATAAAAATGAGAAATAGAGGAAAACAAGTAGAGTTGAGATGAAATACTTATAATTTTTCATACACATTTCACTTATCACTTGTAATCTTGTTCATATCTCCTACAAAAATTAAAAGTAGGTTCCGAAAGGTCACAAGGAACATATTTGGCAAGAATTCATGGTAAATATATATTATTGTGTTCGTTCATTCTTGGTTGTCACATGTTATTAATTTTCGTATATTAACATTGGGATACATATTTATGTCTAATTTTATAGGGTGTTCATCGACCTACAAGTAAGAAAGAACTGGATTCTTAGATGTTGTGGTGAATGTTTAACAACATTAAAGGCATAATTAGAAAACTAAAAAATGCATAATAAACTGATCAGGATAATTTGGAATAGTTTATTGCATATCATCTTTCGGATGTGTAATACCCGGTCCTAAAAACCTTTGAAATTTAGAGTAAATAAATTAGTTTTCTTATTGAAAAGGACTTGAAATTCTAATATAATGTGAATTTCAAGCATACCAATCAAAATATGTGCTCAAATATTGTCAATTTTATTCTCAACAAATCAGTCAATTGGTTTGCTTGAAATAATTGACTAGTTATCTTATGATTTTATATCGTTTTTGAATTTTGATTCAAATATCTTTCTATTATTTATGAAAACTTCTAAATATAATTTGTTTATGCTAATGAGAATATTTTTGTTCTTTCGGATTATTTTTACATTATTTAGTTCATTCTAAGATTTTATTTAGTTATTTTTTAAAAAAAAAGCACTTTCTAAGACATACTTCACATTCTCTCTTCTCCTTCACCTTCCTCTCCCTTTTGGTAGCTGGGTTGCATGTTTGACTTCGTACACCCATTTCCTAAGTGACAAACCTTCTTCCATGCCTCTTCCTGATTGTACTCAACCTTCATCACTCCATCATGTCCGCCTTTACCTCTGAGTTGCCTACACTCAACTATACCAGTCATATATATATATCCCTAATGGATATTGACCAACCCTCACCTCTATTCCCTTCATTGCATATCCATTTTCATTTCCTAAGTGTTGAGCATTTCTTCATTCTTTCACCTTTCATTCCTTACTAAGAAAAAAATAGAGACTTACCCTTGCTTTCTTCCTCCTTGGTTGAATTCTTGTCCCTTCTTTCTTCTTCTAATCTTAGATTTAGTTTTACCATGTTTCTCTTAAGTAAGGAAGGATTAAGGATTGAGAAAGGTTAAAGATTCTAGCTTTATTTTACTTAGAACTCTGTTTCAGAGAATTCTTCTTATTCTTCTTTGATTTTAATGGAGTTTTCAAAAGGAGTTTTAATGGTTTTGACTTTTGATTCTCTTAGGAATAGAGGTTCTGCTAGATAGCCATAAAGTAGGAGTTTTGAGCGAGAAGAATTACGTCAAGGTAAGGCATTCTTATCTTTAATATGAATTTGGATTTCCATGTTCTTAGTGTGTTTTGTGTTGAGCATGGGCTTATTGTATTATAGAATTCAAGAACGTGGTAGAGTTTTTTTCTAAAATTTAAGCATTGTTTGGTTCTATGATTTTATGCATGATTTGGTAGTTTAGGCAAGATTTTGTTTAAATTCCTATGTTACGATGTATCCAAATGATTATATGTGTGCAACATGTTTATTTATGTGTTTATGAAAAAGATCATGCTAGAATTAATAAGATAAAGTTTGGTAAATTTTGGTGTGTATACTACAATTCTAGTGTTGTTTTACACAGATTAGTTGATCCGTTCATTGAACCCATTGACTAGTTTTGTGATTAGTCACACAATTTGGAAATTTTGATTGGCTAGTTGTAAGATTGGTCGATTAGTTTGATGAACTAGTTAAATGGTTTCTATGAAAATTTAATTGGTTTACCAAAGCCATTAATTGACAACCCTATGACCAAAGTGGTGTGAACTCTTCTTAGACCCATAGACTGGTCGGACCAAAGCCATCAATTGGTTTCATATGAAAACTAGGTTACTAAGGCCAGCCAGTCAACTAGTCCACTGGTGGTATTTTTAATTTAGGTCTTGTATGACCAGACCAGTAGACTAGTCTTAGGGATCGGTTGAATGGTCTGGCTGTATGCCCTTGGCTTATTTTTCAATTGTTTTCTTCTTTTGGACCTTTATTGTTAATACCTCCATATAATTACAACATTTAAATTATGACTTGAACCATGTTTCCTTAAGAATTAGTAAGAATCATAATGTAATATTTGGGACTTGAATTGGTTATGTTTGGTGTCATATCTAAACACCTAACTAGTGGCTTTTATGCCTTGTGCTTTATTTGATGTTATCACTTGAAAACACACAATTTGGATAATAATGGAATCTAATTATGTTTAGTATTATCACTTGAGAACACCCAATTAGGATAATAATGGAATTTATTTTTGTTTGGTGTTATCACTTTGAAAAATCCAAGAGTTTATTAGTGTAATTAACCTATGATTTGTGATATCACTTGATAATTAAGAATATTGGAATAATATTTTTATTCATGCCTTTTTCTTCGACTCTCGGAGTATAAAACTGGAAATTAGTGGGTGGGTTGCCCTATGGTTATATTTTCACTAAGTACTTATTTCTTTTTCTATCGGGTTGTAGTCGGTAGAGGGTACGTGCATGTATTTAAGGTATATGATTATACTATAGAAAGCTAAAGAAAAGCCCCTTCGATGTATCCTTACCCCAAATGGTGGGTGTGGTATTCCATTGTGTTTATTTGTTACCATGAATTTTTTCATGGTGGATAATTGGGTGTGGTCGAACAAATTATCTTAATAACTAGAAATTTATGTGATCACTAAACGAAGATTTATAATATGGTTTATATTGTGTGGATTGTGATGTATTTTCCCTCTTAATACTCTTCCATGATTTCCATGCAAGCATGCCTTGTTGTATTACTACCATAAGAAAAGTGTTAATTTATATTGGTATGCGTATCCCCATGCTACTATGTGACTTAAATGTGCAACATGAGTCTTACCATATTTTAGGTAGTTTGTTTTACAAGTACTTCACTGTACTAATATTGCACTTTTGTTGTCTCTATGATGATTTGACATCTAGTCCGAGGAGTAGTGGATAGTGTTATAATTTTTAGTTAGAGTATGTCGATGGTGAAGATGTGGGTTAGTAGCTGGCCATTACTTAGGCTTGGAGATTTGTATTTATACTTAAGAGTTAGGCTAATCGGCAAGAGGTGTTTTAGTTACTGCTTTGGGAAGTTTTTGTTCTTTAGGTTATTTAAACTATTGGCTTTGATTTCCTATATTTCCTATCTATATTATTATTCTAGTATTTGTTATCATAATACTCTTATATTAATATTATAAGCATGCACCTTTTCATTCATTGTTTCATTTTGCCTTACATTAGGCATGGGTTAGGTGATGATCACACCTCTCTCATGGTTAATGTGATGGTAATATTCCCTAAATTTTCTTTTTTAAATGCTTTTGCATTGTCTTCAAAAAAACCTTTTTTTGGTTCATAAATTAGGGGTGTTACAAGTGGAAATCATAGCCTTTGGTTTTAAGTCATGATGTTATTTTTCAAAAACGAAGTTCTTTGATTGCATCTTAACTTATAGAATCTAATTTAGTCTATGCGTTAGCATTTTTTTGGTTAGGAAGTTGGCCTTAATTTATAAGATAGGACTGACTTTTGGCCTTATGTGCAATATGCTACCTCCATGTGTACTAACCTTGTAGTTATTAGTTGGCCTATTCTAATGCGATTTAGTATTCTAAAACTTCATTAGATGCTAAGCGACATCTAGAGCGTTTCATGGAGATGGTCAGAGCTTTCATGGATTTTTCAAATTCAATGTGAGGAGGCTCCATAGCCACCACCATCACCTCATTTTTTAATGTCACCGCTAGAGGATTCATTTCATTAGGTTGATCTTCATTGTCCATTGATCATTTAAAGTTAGGAGGATCTAGATCTGTTAGAGCTTTTTTTGAGGCACTTCAGGAAGATCTTTGTGGCTAGTGGTTGCCCATAAAGTAGGCAGGCGAACATTAGAGTCTTCCACTTGTGGGTTTGTTCTGAGGAAGGGTGGAGAGGTCTTTAGCTAAAGAGAGCCACTACAGATTAGTGGGAGGCCTTTATTGAGATTCTAAGGGCACGGTTTTACCCTACTTGCCTAAAGATGATAAAGTATGATGAGTTCAATGTGTTATGTTACGGAAAGTCTATAATGTAGGAGTAATTCAACGTCTATTTGAACGTGGTTCGCTTTGCTCCAAAGATTGATGCTAATGAGATGATAAAGGTTCTTAGACTTCAGTTAGGACTTGCTTTTTAAAATAGTTGAGTTGAGCCGAATACCTCTAGGCTTAGGGTCAGGCTCGACTCGACTCATTTAACTAAATAAACGAGTCAAGTCAAGATGAGCTCACCAACCAAAGCTAAAAATGTACTGAACCTTACTTTTTCGAGCTTGGGCTTAACTCGTTTAATAAATGATCCCGAAATCTTAGCTCGGGCTTGGCTTATTTAACTAAATGAATGAGTCAAACCAAACTTTTAAAGAGCAAAGTTGACCCGAATAGTGAACTAACTTAACTCATTTACAACCCTAGTTGGAATTGAGTTTGAGATTGTATAAGGGCTGGCGGGGACTTATCTGTAGGACCTAAAAGCCATGTACAACTATACCTTAGAGGCGTGAGTGATTACACATGCTCATATTGCCCAATTAGGGGCCAAGTAGAGGTTTGAGGGAGGTCAGCACCATAGGGGAGAGAAGAAATTCTAGCCCTTTACTAGCTATCTTTCAAAGATGGTATCCACTATGGAGGGCAGTTGAGTTAGCTAGTTATGAGGCGTTTCATTTGTTAATGGTTTTGTAAAAACCTCCCAAGGAAGGAATGTGCTGGGTAGTTGGTTCAATGTCATAATTGCGTTCGAATATGGCACCATCAAATTGAGGATCGTACCATTAAGTGTAGTGTCATGCAATGGCAGGAACATTATCAAGGTATGATGATGAAACCTGGAAGGGTTTCATAGAAATTTCATCGGATCAGAAATTAAATCAAGCGTAGGGTTCGTTCACCAAGATAATCAGCCTAAGGATTTTTCTCCAAAGGAAGATTAGAAAACTCAGAGCGTAGTTGAATCAACGGCTACTGAAGTTGTAGAACAGATAAGATCGAGAAGAGATCGGGAAGAAGTAGAAGAAGCTGTGAATGAGGAGATGGAGAGAGAGAAGGAGAGAGAGAGAGAGAGAGAGAGTTCCAGAAAATGTAATCACAAATGTATTCGACCAAAAGTGTCCTCTACAACCGGTGTATACGCCCTTTATATGGCGTATACATTACAAGAGAAAGAAATACGAAAGAATTTTTGGATTGGGAGTTGAAGTGTAATAGGATGATCAAAGCTAAATCTTATGACGATGAGAAATCTTTAAAGGTAGAGGTCCTTAAGCTAAAATGGCATGCTTCCTTATGGTGGGAAAACTTGGTACACAAGGAGAAAAAGGGAAAGTCCAAGGTGAGGAGATGGACAAAAAGGAAAAAAATTGATGAAGGATAGGTTTTTACCACCTTCTTACATCCAACACCTCTGCAATAAAATTTATTCTTTGAGACAAGGGTCTATGAGTGTAGAAGAGTATATTAGGGTGTTTAAAAAACTCGTTCTGAGGCTTGGTTTAAGAAGGAGGTGGAGGAATACTAATGACTAAGTGGCTCTTTTAACCAGAAACTTAAACATGGTATTTGAATGGATGTCCATAATGGAGAAAGAGTTGTCATTTTTCAAATCTTAAGGGTATAAGCCATATGATTCAAATATATATGATCCACTTCACATATTTAATGTAAATAGCGTTAAAGACTATTATGAAGCTGATACATAATTTTTTTTGCTCTTCTTGAGGTAAGCATATCAAACTATGACTTGCCATAAAATTTATCAAGTGTCAAGTAAAAAATTAACAATACATAATATTTTATTCTAGGGTTTTCATAAATTTGACTTGTTTAATAACGACCCCACCTCTTTTGGTTGATGGAAGGGTATGTATCAATCATGGTACTAAAATGCTAATGGTTCATGGGTTTATCTTGGGTCCAAATATCAGACCCATAAGTATTAACATTCCATTGATTGGAGATATACCTTTACCTTATTATAAATATGGAGACGAGGTAGGCACAATATTAGAAGCTAATGGAAGATTCATGCCTTGATCCACAAACTAGATGCATCTCACTACTCCCTAAGGCAAAAGGAAAGAGGGTTTCTAGTAGAAGGAGCAAAACATAATATGGTGTTGAGAATGGAAAGAGAGCTATATTAGAAAAATTAGGTTCCCAACAAAAGATTCTATCGTTAGAGGAGAACCAACAAGTACAAGAACCCCACTTTGGTGGTGTTGTATTTTTGTGCCCAAAACTCCCTTGGTAGCATTATAAATATAATTTATATTCTTTTTAAGTATGTTGGGAGGGAGGATATCCCTTACATGATGTGGATATAGGTCATTAATGACATTTATTATTTAGAATGGATGTTAACCACAAGTGTTGCTGTATATGTTAACTAAGTATTATTTCATATGATATATTTTAACACTTTTCATTGGTTTATATCATTTTATGACCTCTTATGTATGAGATATTAGTTATCAACAAATATGCAATATTATTATCATCCATAGGTTGGTAGCTAGCCATGTTGAGCAGAGGGGATTATGTCCTATATTGTGTTTGTGTACCCATGATATGTACATAATCACACAACAATAAATGAAGGAAGACATGTAAACTATGTAGTGAATGACATCTTAAGCAAGTGGGTATAACAATAATTTTTATGTCATACCTCACCTCACAAGTGAACATTAGGTTTGATACGCCCACTGTCTTGATCAAAACAAAGTATACGTGTTTGATTCCCCTTATAAATATTTCATTCCTTTTGATGTCACTTGTTTTGAAGGGAAGGATTTAATTAACATGTTAGTATGCTTCTTACTTCATTAACTTATTTATACATATATTAGGCTTTAATTTTTTGAGGTATATAAAGTTATAATATTGTATATCAATAATATTTATTTGGGCACTGTGGATGGCGTATATGAGAAGAGGTAGAAATATTGTGCCATACATAAAGAGTATTAAATATGAGTCTATAATAGTATAAAGAAAAACAAGCGTTCATTTTTTATTTCAAATCTAATTAATAACTAATTAAACAACAAAGTACCAAAATTCATTTAATAGTCTCCACAATAGCAAACGGTAATTATTATGAATACAATGCTTATAGAGAAATAGATCTCATACTTCAAAACAAATCTATGAACATTGATCCAAAGCATATATGTTTCTTTTTCTATATTTTTTGTTTATTTTCTATTACACATTAAATACTACTAGAATGATCAAATCATGTTAATCTTTAGTTTTTTAGTGGTGGATATATATGAGGCAAGAAATATACAGATGGTGAAATCAATAAATTTAGAGATCAATGGGCCAAGTTTGTGCACTTACATACTCATTATTAGAGATCTACATGCATGTTTTGGTTTGTGTCATCTATGTGTTTTTATATTAAATTAGAGATGCACATGCATGCATGTAAGTATTTATAATATGTTTGTATTTATGTTTATGACCTATGAACTTTGACGATAGAGTGTAGAACTATTAACATGTGGTACATATACTAATTTCCACTCTTGGGAGGAAGATAATCTTTAATTAGTTTTGGTTTACACATAAAAATTTTGGTATACAATCAAAAATACAACTGTATATGTGGGTTAGAACAAAACTCCGCAATTTATAAAATAATTATTATGTTTTAAAAATGGTTCTTTGCTAAACCGTTATTAAAACCACTATTTATTCATATATTTAAGAGATTTTAATAACAATTATTATAGAAAACCTTTGATAAAAGGTTTATTAAATCTCTTTGGATACTAATTAATCTTTAAATACTTCATAATCACTCATTTAATATTAACATGTACATTTTGCTAGCGGTTTTGGGAGAAAACCATTATTAAATTATGAATACAATGCTAGTGATAAATTATTTAGGGTTTTAATTAATGATTTATTGAGATTTAGTTAGGGTTTTCTAGGGTTTTATAGTTATGAAACCTAGTCTTCATAACAATTTTACTTAAAACTAGTGTTTAAAACACCTAAAGTATATTCATAAATTATGGTTTAAATAACGGGTTTTGGATGTAGCTGTTATTTAAACCTCAATTTTGTTTTATATTTCATAGAATTTTTAGATTTTTGGTGAAATTTTTTAAACTATTAAATTATTAAAGCTTTAATAACATGAGTTTCATTAATGGTTCAAAATCATTATTAAAACCCTTTCAAAATTGTTATTAAAAACCCTTTCTGAGATTGTGACACAATTACATGCTTTCACATTTGTGTCACCTTTTTGACATACAACAAAAATGACATAGAATAATATTATCATAATAACATCATCCATGTAGCAATACCTAACATGAGATTTCCATATAAATATACATGTTGCACATAAAACCCTTATTACAGTGTGTGTCCTTAGAAAAAAAACATCTCCATTCTCTAAGCATGTATAACCTAAAAATCCTAATACCACTAGAAAATTATCTAAGAACCAAGAATAATACATTATTAGAACTGAAGAAAAAAAATTAGTAAAAAGGTAAGGAAAAATATGGTGAAAATGGAACAAAACCAAAGCAAACCAAATCATTCAAGGCTTAAACTAAGGGGTTTCTTCATTATGGATTACATAGCTAGGGTGGTGTTCACGTGGGTTTTTCAGGTAAATGAGGGTAAATATATAACCTGAGAACTGTACAAAAATACTAGGCATACCCAGGAGTAAAAAGGATAGGCTTACCACAAAACCGGTAGATCTATCAGGACAAAACAAAGTAGATCAATACATTAAAACCTAGAACCTAAGGTTTTCCGAGCACAGATTATATGAGGTACTGTAAACATAACGCTTAATCTGGGCCACTAAACCCCTAGTGTCAATATCACTGAGATTGAAAGCAGTAGCATTACGGGCTCACCAAATAAGGTACGCCGAGGCAGCTAGGGTTAATGCATGTGCTTTGGTTACAAGTTTGTTCCCTCTTTTCCTTCTTCTAACCGCCTTAGCTGCACTAAAAAGGGATGTAGACCCTCTTTTAATACCAAGCCAGGAACGGAGATCATGCCAGACAGTAGCAATAATAGGACACTCAAAAAACAAATGATCATGAGTTTCAAGTCCCGTATTACAAAAGTAGCATGTATATTATGAATGCAAAAATGAGAGATGGTCCCGAGTATTCAATCTTCTTCGGAGGGTAAGCCAAAAGATGAAGGTGTATCTTCGGGTATTCATGTGGGTTTATGATGCTGGGGATGGTGGTGCATTGTGAGTTGTTGATGTAAGATTTGGTGGTGTAGCGTGAGTTTGTTGTGTGTTTGTGGGGTGGGGGCTATTGCATGAAGAAGTGACACAAATGAGTTGGTGGTTGTATGAGTTTGTAGTTAGTAGAGAAGAAAGTTGGTGAATGATTGAAGGCCGTATGAGAGAATGACACAACTAAGGGGTTTTTGCTTGGGTATTGGACACAACTTGGGTAGGTTCTACATATGGGGTTTGATGATGCAAATATTTGCATTTGGAGTAGTAAGTTATGTAGAGCTTTGGGGTACAAAAGAGGAGGATGAACGATAAATGAAATATAGAGGGGTTAAGGGAAATAAGAGGGAACCTAGGGAGAAGTTGTGTGGGTTGGAAAAATGAAGTAATAATGGATAGGATGGACACTTATAGGTGGAATGGAGGGTGATGCATGCAAAATTGAAATCACATAATGATAGAAGGTTGCGGAAGTTTCTTTCTCTCTACAAAATCCTAGGGAAGGATGAAAATTAGGCATGCCTTCTATGGTTTTATGGTGAGTAACGTAGAGTAATGAGGAAGTGAAGGTGCAAGGACTGGTGGTTGGGAAGGAAAAGAGGAATGAAGCCATATGAGAGTCGGTTGAGTGACTTGAAGAGGAAGGGGAAATAAGTTGATTGATCTAGATAGGGTAGAAATAAATGAAAAAAGGGGAAAAGAATAGGGAGAAAAGGGAAAGAAAAATAAAAAGAAAAGTAAAAAAGAAATGGAACTTAGTGTTAGGATTATTATTTGGTTTAAGTTTGAGATTTTGAATTTAGGATAAAATTAGTTTATCAAACATTAGGGGTTAGGGTTAGGTTAAAATATTAATGTCCCAAAGTTAATAATAGAGTCAGTATGATAATTAAGTTTAAGGAATTAAGGTAAGATAAAAATATCAATCACTTGAGATTAGGATTAGGATAAGATATTGATGTAGGAGCAAAAACTCAAGATTTGAAATTAATAATTATGGAACCAATTGTTCTTTATTTAGAAATGATCTTCCATAAAATTGAAGACAAAAGGATGGTTAAGTTGCTAGTTATAGATGAAACATACCATACAAGTTACTAGCCATATATGTGGATATGCATAGCATGCATGGAGGGCATGGTCACGTGCATGAGGGGAATGGAATACAGCTTGGACGTGCATATTAGTTGATTTAATTAATTAATTAATTATGTATTAGAGTTAGAGATTAGCTAGTGAATAAAGTAGCATAAAGATACCTTTTGAAGAATATTCTATATTCTAATATCTTTTAGCTATGTACCTTTTGAAAAATTATACCTTTTACCTGGTATCTTGTAATTAGTAGCCTTGGCTATATGAGCTATAGAACCATGATTGAAGAGGACATTATAGATTGAATAGAAGTTGAATGAAATTGCAAGTATTGCTATTGAATTCTATGTGAGTTCATCTCAAGTTTAATTGAATTTGTGTGAATGATTAATCTTGAAATCCTTAGTCTTTTTATCGGTGTGAATGAGGGATAAAGTACTGTCTTCATAAACTCCATATCCCACACCATTATTAGCCATAATTATTGTCCCAATTAATTGAAAATCAAAAACCTAATTTACAAAACCCTAGCCCTACTTTGCAAATTTAAAACCCTCACCCTAATTTTTGAACCATAACCCTAACCGTAAACCTATCACATGAAACCCTCTGCTCTCAAACCATAATTGTCGAATCATCATCATCTCATCATTATCAAATCATCGTCATTATCATCACCTCATCATCATTAAATGATCAACACCATCATTTAATCATCACCATACTTATTCCACCCTATTTGAATATCTTCTTCTTCAATTCACCACTTTTTAACCTTCTTCTTCCTAATTCCAACATAATCAAGCATTGGTTTTACATAATTGATAATTTCATATTCCTTTACTTTTCAATTTTGGTATCAAAGCCTTAGGTTTGATGTATTGTGATCAAGATCCAATCTTTCCTTAAGATTCTTGCAAGAACATGTCTTTACTTCAAGATTATTCAATGAATGCATGTCTTTTTCAAGATTCTCCTAAGAAATCATCAAGAAGACACCAAAATCCAAGCACTTGGAGGCGTGTTTGGAGAAGCACCGCTTGGTTGGTGAAGGGAGGAGATGGCAAACAACGAGGAGGACTTGAGAGATGTTCTTAAGGTCTTGGTGGAAGAAATCAAGGAGGTAAAGCTATGTGTGGGGAGAATAGAAGCTTCCTAAGCTCAAGGGTCACACATGTAGCCATAAAACCAAAGGGAATGAGTAGAAGAAGACCATGAGAGAGGGGCATAAAATCGAATGAAGGAAGGAGAAGAGAGTATGGGAAACTATAGAAGACCACAAGGCACCTCAAGAAGAATCTACGATAATGTGGAGAAGGGAATCCAATTTGATCTACCCAACTTCAAAGGTAATCTCAATTGGGAATCTTTTCTTGAATGGTTATAAATTGTGGAATCTATTTTTGAGTATAAACAGATTGATGATGAGAAGAGGTGCTGAATAATAATATTAAAGTTTAAGAAATTTTCTAGAGTGTGGTATAATAATTTGAAGAGGAGAAGGGAGAGAGAAGGAAAATTGAGAATTAGGTCATGAAAAACAAACACAGTTGAAGAAGAAATTTGTGCCTCAAGAATATGAGTAAGAGAATTTCATAAAGATGACTACTTTGAGGCAAGGGTTGCTTGGAGTTGAGGAATACATTAGAGAGTTTGAAATGTTGGCTCTCATTTGTGATGTCCAAGAAAGAGAAGAACAAAGGCATGCACGATTCATTAAAGGGATAAATATGAATCTTAGAAGAAGGTGGAGGTATATCCTTATGAAGTGTTTAAGGCCTAACCAAATTAGCAATCAAGTTTGGAAAACAATTGAAGAGAACAAAGCCACCAAACAAGTCAGCCAATGCTCCATATGGTTTGACTTTCAAGGGGGTGTCAAAGCCACCAATTTCTCAAGCCACACATCAAGACAGTGCTAGAATGTTCACTCATGAAGAAAAGGAAAAGGATCTAGTGGTTGATAAGGTGAACAAGCAATGCTTCAAGTGTAGAGGTTATTGTCACTTTGCTTGGGATTGTTGAAACCAAAGAGCATTGACTTTGAAGGAGATAGCAAGTATGGAGGCTTATGATGAGAATGAAGATCTTGATGGAGAACTTAAAGAAGAAAGTGATAGCCTGGAGGATGCTTTGGAAAAAGGCCAAGAGTATTGCTATGTGTTACAAAAGGTGCTTCAAGTACAATATTAACCTTTATTTACTCAAAGGGAGAAGATTTTAAAGGTGAAGTGTAGAGTTGGTGATAAAGTATGTGAATTCATCATTGATAGTGGCTCATGCACTAATGTTGCTAGTGAGAAGATGGTGAGCAAACTTGGTTTGGATACCATGGTTCATCAAAGACTGTATTCACTCCAATGGCTCAACAAAGATAAAGGCGTAAGGGTAACCAAACAAACTCTTTTATCTTCTATGATTGGAAATTATTTTGATGATGTTTTATATGATATTTGTCCTATGGATGCTTGTTACATTTTGTTGGGGAGGCCATGAAAATTTAATAGGAAGGTTGTGCACGATGGAGCCCTTAATGAGTATGTGGTGTGCAAGGGTCAAAAGAAGTTTATGCTAAGACCTAATCTAGATAGGGCGGATTTGGTTTTGAGGAATGAAAAGGGGGAAGGAACTAAGAGCATGTAGCAAAAAAATAAAAAAAGGAAGAAAAAGGATGAAAGATGTCGAGTGTAAGAAGGGAAGAAAGAAGAGTAGTATGGAGTTGTTGATTCTTAAGGAGTGTGAGATGGTTGAAGCTACCAAAGATGAGAAGATATGATATGCATTGGTGGTAATGAGTTGCTAATGGGGCTACCTCCTTTGAGGGGTATTGAGCACGCTATTGATCTTATGCTAGGAGTCCTATTACTAAATAAGCTAGCTTATAGGTACAATTCAGAGGAGGCTAAGGAGCTATAGAGAGAAGTGTAAGAGTTGTTGGACATGGGCTATATTCGAGAGAGTATGATTCCATGTGGTATTCTAGCTTTATTGGTGCCTTAGAAGGACAGTACATGGAGGATGTGTATTGATTCAAAAGATATCAACAATATCAAAATCAAGTATAGTTTTTTATACCAAGATTGGATAACATGTTAGATGAGTTGCATGGTTCAAGGCATTCTCAAAGATTGATCTAAGGAGTGACTATCATCAAATGCCATTTAGGCTATGCAAGATTGATGACCGAGGTACTTAGACTCTTCCTTGGAGTCTTTGTTGTTGTTTACCTTGATGATATCTTAGTCTATGGCAAGAGCGAGTTTGAGCATATACAATATTTAAAGAGGATATCTGACAAGCTTAGAGAGGTGAAGCTCTATGGTAAGTTGGAAAAATATGATTTTATGATGGAAATGAAGGTTTTTTTTGCTATATTGTGAGTGGAGATGGTATTAGAATCGATCCATCAAAGGTAGAAGTTATCCAAATGTGGCCTATTCCTACTAATTTCCATCAAATACTTGTCCACCATTGCAACACCTATCATAAAATTAATGAATAAAGGAGAATTCCATGGGAATGATCAAGCAACAAAGGCTTTTGAAGACTTGAAGACAAATCTCTCAAATGCACCATTACTATCTTTACCTTGTTTTGATAAATTATTTGAAGTAACAAGTGATGCTAGTGGTATAGACATTGGGGGTGTACTTTCATAATAAAGGAAACTGATTGCTTTCTTTAGTAAAAAGTTGAATGGTGTAAGACTCAACTATTCGACCTATGATAAAGAGTTCCATGCTATTGTGTGTGGTTTGGAGACATTAAGCCATTACTTGAGACCCAAGCCTTTTGTACTTTACTCGGATCATGACAGTTTAAAGTATCTACATGGTCAAAAGAAGGTGAGTCCAAGACATGCTTAGTAGACAAGCTTATTGTAAACATTTGTGTTCTCTACAACACATGGATGACAAAGAGAATGTTGTGGAAGATGCATTGTCTAGGAGGACCATGGTACTTACCATGATGGATGCAAATCTTTTGGGATCATAGATAGTATATGGTATTAATTCATATATGCCAATTGATATGGTTCCATTGAAGAAAGGTGAAGTGAAGAGTTATGATGCACAAGAAAGAGTGGAGTTCTTTCAAAAGCTTCATCAACAAATGAAGCATAATATTTAGAAGGCGAATGAAGTATACAATATAAGAGCAAACAAGCATAGGAGTCAACATGTTTTTTAACTGGGAGATTTGATATGGTTGCACTTGAGGAAGGAGAGATTTTCTAATCTAAGGAAAAACAAGCTTATGGCAATGGCAGATGTTCCTTTCAAAGTACTTTGAAACTTTTAGAAAAGTGCCGATGAGCCAAATTTTCCAGATTCATATGGTTGGGCATCAACGGAATTTGATATTGGAGACATTAGCCCTTACTATGGTGATGCAAGTTTGAGGGAACATTCAAGCCAATAAAGGGAGAATGATGTAGGAGCAAACACTCAAGATTTGGAATTCATAATTATGAAACCAAATTTTCTTTATTTATAAAGGATCTCCTATAAAATTGAAGACAAAAGGATGGTTATGTTGCTAGTTATAGATGAAGCGTACCGTACAAGTTATTAGTCGTATATGTGCATGTGCATAACATGCATGGTGGGCATGGCTACATGTATGGGGGGAATGGAGTACAGCTTGGACGTGTATATTAAATGATTTAATTAATTAATTAATTAAGTAGTGTAGTTTGAGATTAGCTAGAGAATAACATAGCATAAATCTACCTTTTTAAAGAATATTCTATATTCTAATATCTTTTAGCTAGGTATCTTTTGAAGAATTATGCCTTTTAGCCAGTATTGTGACACCCCCAAAATTTACTACTGAAAAATTTCTTTTTTTTAAAAGATAATTGTGGAAGCAGATTAATAAAACGTGAACTTTGGGAGTATTACCGCCACACTTAGTACCAGACCGGTTCACTCATACCGTTCCAGTACCAAGTGCTAAGGCTAAGAAAATGAAATACAGCTTGAAAGAAATTCAACACACACAAATCAGAGTAGCACATCAAATCGTTTACAAGAATAAAATCCACCAACGGTGGTTACAGTAACACAACATTAAAACCAGGAATAAAAGAAAAAGAGAAAACCCTAATGATACCGGATACCTCCTTACTCTCTTTCCCGTAGCCCACTTGAGTAGCACCTGAAAATACCTGCAAGGGCACTGCCCATTGAATAGGCAGGGGCCCCATAAAGGGAATTCCTTAAGTACTACGGTACTGAGTAACCCTTTAATACCACACTTAAAGACAGTCCCGCATACGGCACATAATGCAAGCTACACACATAAATAATGAGAGGTGCACACATAACAACAACATGCATAATAGTTCATAAATTATGATCGATACTTTGGGCCTTAAGCCATTATTCCATCATCATTCAATCAATATCATATTTTATATCCATGTGAGTGCGAGAACCCCACTATTATAGCCGGTGGACCGGAAGTCAACACACAGGGCAGAACGCCTCTGACCACTATTATTGCCGGTGGACCGGAGGGTAAACACACAGGGCAGAATGCACCTGACCATTATTATTTGCCGGTTGACCAGTTTGGCCCCGACTCACATGGTGTTCCATTATAAGTGATTAGTATTTTTCCATAACCTTATTCACATACATAACTGGTTTTATTGAGCTCGAGACCCCCACTATTTTAGCCAGTGGACCGGAATATAAATAAAATCATCATCTAGGGCACAACGCTCCTGGCCACTATTATAACCGGTGGACCAGTACTCATAATCACATACCAGGGCAACACGCTCCTGGACCACTATTATATCCGGTGGACCGGTACTCAATATCACATACTAGGGAAACACGCTCCTGGACCACTATTATAACCGGTGGACCAGTACTCAATATCATAATCATCTGGGCCCGGCTCATTAATATTCCACTTTCAATAATAGTATCTTTCCTTTTCTTTAATCAGCACATCAATCATATTTATTTGCCTCGAATGGGAGATCGATAACCCGGGACACAAAGGTACACCGGTTGTACCGGTGCATACCAGCTACTCAGTACCCTTCAACCATGAACCCAAGGACGCAAAGGTACCCTGGTCGTACTGGTGCATAAAGCTAACTCAGTACCCTACCGACAAGGACACCTAATCCATAAGTATGCATACCCCCTAACTAGGTCCGTAGAGCTAGAAAGAGTAAGATATAGGGCCTGGCTGGGGCACAAAGGCACACCAGCAAATACCAGAATAATCGTGGACTAAACCACGTCCTTAGGGTAGCGACCCCTAAGGAGTCACCATTCCCGATCTCGAGGTCTTTCACTTTAAGTAATAATGTCTTAATTAAGGTGATCACGAAAAGCACGATAATCAGATACTTATTCACTTTCAATCGTTCCGATATCATTAGTCATTTCTTATTCAGATGATTATCAAGGATACCACAGAGAAACCATTAAGGCCATACTAATTATCAAATACTCTTACTTGGCTAATCAGCATTATTTAATCATATTAATGTTCAACAATCTCAAAGACGTGTTAGGTACAAACTACTCATTTGCCCTTTACTTATATAATTGTTAAGTATCCATTCCTTACTTGATAAATTACCACATTACCCTTAAGGTTGCATAATTACCAAATTATCCCTTGTCCACTTTAGATTACCAAATTGTCTCCTACACTTTTTAGATCACCATTCACCCCTCATAATTACTACACTTATCATATTTCCCTTTTGGTTGGTTATATTACCAAATCTCCCTTCTCCTTTGTTATAATTACTAAATTGCCCTTGAGTTGGATAAATTAATAAATTACCCTCCTTCATTATCATGATTACTATTTTGCCCCTTTAGTTGGTTAAATAATTATCACTTTACAAATTACCAAATTGCCCCTTCAGTTGGATAAATTACCAAATTGCCCTTCTCCTTTATCATAATTACCATTTTACCTCTCTCAATTATTTTAATTGCCATTTACCCTTTTCAATCATCATAAATTCCAAATTAACCTTCCTCATAATTAATTTACCCTTCTTCATAATTATAATTACCAATTTTACCCTACTCCATATTTAAAATTACCATAATGCCCTTTAATTGGTTAATTTACCAAATTACCCTTCTATAGCATCATACTTGTCCAATTGCCCTTCTACAATCATGATTTAATTGCTAAATTATCTTTTGTCGTTATCATAATTACCAAGTTACCCCTTACTCCCAAGTTTACCATAATATCCTTTTATTTACAAAATTACCATTTTACCCCCTTACATCCAATTTTACCATAATATCCTTTTATTTATGAAAATTACCACCATACATCTTTACTTTACAAATTACTATTTTACCCTTTCACATCCAAGATTAACATCTTTATCTTTCCTTACATAATTACCATTTTGCCCTTCTTTTCCAAATTACCATATTACCCCTTTACTTATAAGTTACCACTTCACCATTCACTTATAAAATTTACCATATTACCCTTTACTTATGAAATTACGATTTTGCCCCTCTACCTCCAAAATTACCATAATGCCCTCCTTCATCCAAAATTACTATTTTACCCTTACTTCCAAAATTACCATTTTACCCTTCTTTCTCACAACTTACAATTTTATCCTTTACTTATAAATTATCATTTAACCCTTTTATTTTTAAATTACCAAAATACTCTTTTTGTTTACAAAATTACCAAAATGCCCTTTTTCACTTATGAAATTTTCACTCAACCCCTTTATTCACCATTTTTATGAATTTACTAACACTACATAAAATAATGATATTAATACTTCATTTTTATCATCTAAGTCCACCAACTTGTCATTTTTTAACATAATACACATTAGCAACTACATACATTGATTTACATACCTCATAAGCATAATTACTAAAATACCCTTAAACAATAACATCATTCATGCATTAGCAACATGATACATCATAAACAAGTATTTAACATTTCCATCCATAATCAAACTCCTTCCTTAATTAACATACCTACATATGGCACAAAAGTTATCATGCTCTTTATTTTTATCAAACAATATAAGAAACCATATACATATCATGCTAAGCATACAAAACATGCATAAAATCATACTAAACCCTTAATGTGCTAGCATACGTTTTTCCATATATTTAAGGGAGGATTAACGGTTACCTTAGTCCCAAAAAATATCAAATCTTACCAAGCATAATTAGCAACTCAACACCTAAAAATAATATCCATCATATTTATGTTAGAAATAAGAATCCAAGCATAAAACTTTATAAAATTTAATCAATAAATACTTAACATAAAATACCATTATACCTTAAAAATTAGCCAAGAAATTTTCAATATAAAGGGAAGCTCACGCTGCATGAGCAGCGTGAGTTTCATGCAGAAAAGAGAGGGGAAAAGGCTCGAAGAGGGGTGAGGTAGAAGAGGGGAGAGGTGGCTCGGTTTAGGGACTTTAGGTTAGAAAAGAAGATAGTTAGGGGAGGTTCTAAGGCAAGTGAATGGTGCAGAAGTGAAGAGGGGGTGTAGGTGGAGGCTAAGGGTGGTTTCACGGCGGCATAGGGCGGCGGAGACGGCGGCGGCAAGGCAACGAAGGTGGCTGCTGAAGTGGGTCGAGATGGAAGGGCTGAGAAGGAAGGAAAAGTGGAGGGAAAAATGGAGGGGTGCAAGGGTTGTTTTCGGCCAACTAAGGCATGGCGGTTGTAGAGGGGGTTGCAGGGTGTCGAACGGTGGGTTGGGTGGCGGCAGAGGTTGCCGTACGGCGGTGGAAGCGGCTGTTGCAGGTGGCTCGGCGGTAAGGGGAAAAATTGAGGAGAAAAAGGAAGAGGGGGAGAAGGGAGGAAGTGTAGGGCTCGAGGGGTGGCGTGGTGGTGCAGGGTGGTAGTAGGTGGTGACAGAAGGCGGCGCAGGGCTGGGTGCGGTGGTTTAGGTGGCGACGGATGGCGGTGATAAAAAAAATGGGGAACGAATGGGAGGAGGAGAAAAGAGAGAGGAGGCTCGGGATGAAGAGGTGAGGCTCGAAAAAAATGGGGAAATGAAGGGCTTGGGAGCTGAAGAAAAAGAAGAGGGAGAAGAGAGGGGGCAGCGGCTGACCGATCGGTGCTGCAGTGGTGGTAGGGCTGTCGGTTGGCAGGGAAGGAGAGGGAAGAAGAAGGAAAGGGAGAGAGGCACGCGGGGTTGGTCCAAGAGCCGGTTTGGCTCGAAAAGGAAAGAAAATGATGGGGTAAGAGAGAGAGGGAGAGGGAGGTAGGTGGCGACAGTTGCAGGGCAGCTCGGTGGTCGGGCATGGCGGCAGGTATGGTGATGAGGACTGGTCAGGGTCTCGGGGTGATCGAAGAAGAAAGAAAATAGGGAGAGGGAAGGAGACCCGGCCGGCGCATAAGAAAAAAAAACAAGCGGCCGGCCCGATTCAGGGGAGAAGGGAGGGCTAGTGCGTGTAGGGCGAACGGGCCCGTGGCCCAAGCGGGGGGACAGGGGGCGGTGCAGGCCGGGCGGACGGCCCAAGGAGGAGGAAAAGGGAAAAAAAGTGAAGAAAGGAAAAAGTGTAAAAAGGGAAATGGAAAAATAGTAAAATAAATTAAATTAATTTATAAAATTATAAAATATAATATTCTTGGTAAATTATTTAATTTAATAATTTAATTTATCATAATCTAATATATTAGTTTAAAAAGGATAAAGTTGGTAAAATATTAGTTTGGAAAATTATTGAAATAAAATAATATGATAAATAGCAAAATATTTATTTTTAATTTAGTAAATACTCTTATCCAAATTTACATACTCTAATATCCATACAATAATTAAAATAAATAATTTTACAAGCTAATTTTATTTCAAATAAAGTTATTTATTAAAATATAGGTTTTCGAAATTTTTGGGGGATTACAAGTATCGTGTAATTGGTAGCCTTGGCGATATAAGCCATATAACCACGATCGGAGAGGACATTATAGACTAAATTGAAGTTGAATGAAATTGTAAGTTTTGCTATTGAATTTTGTGTGTGTTCATCTCAAGTTTAATGAAATCTGTGTGAACAATTAATCTTGCAACCCTTAATCTATTCATCTATGTGAATTAGGGATTAAGTATTGTCCTTCTAATCTACTTAACCTACTCCATCATTAGCCATAATTATCATCCCAATTAATTATAAACCAAAAACCTAATTTGCAAAACCCTAACCCTAATTTTTGAACCCTAACCCTAGCCCTCACCCTATCATACGAAACCCTCTACTTTTAAACCCTAATTGTTGAATCATCATCATCATCTCATCATTGTCGAATCATCATCATCATCATCATCTCATCATCACCGAATCATCAACTCCATCATCAAATCATAACCATACTTATTTCACCCTATTCAAATATCTTCTTCTTTAATTCACAACTTTCAAACGTTCTTCTTCCTAATTCTAACATAATCAAGCATTGGTTTTACGTAATTGATAATTCCATATTCCCACACACATCAAATATTAATTACCTATGATTAGGGTTAGATAAAATTATGGGTATAATATTTTAAGGGATTGATGGGTTCATATTTTGATATGTTTTATACCCTTTTAACCTTAGTGTTTTTATTTTGTTTGAGTAATATATGTGAACAATTATGATTTTATGCTTAAGTGATAATAATTGTATTAATCTTATTTTTTAAGCTAAAATGACAAAAATTAAATATATTTAGAGTATAAGATCATTTATTAATTTTTCTAATTTTAATTTGTGGATAAAGTATAAAAAAACTGAAACAAAGGAGTGGTCAAAGAACTATAAAATGAGCACAACATAAATGATGAAAGTAGGAGGAGAAAGGCACAAAAAAGGGGGACGATAGCTAAGGTACAAAAAGCAAGGGCTGAAATAGTGAATAAAAAAAGAAGAGAAGCGAGCATGAGGCAAAAGGGAGACGATGTCGTGGAAAAAAAAAGAAAAGGATGGAGCGAGCGGGGGAAGTTAGCTACACAAAATTAAGATGAGTGACGTATAGGAGAAACTATAGAGCAGTAGAGGAAAATTTAGATGAGAGAAGGGCAGGCCAGCAAGGCACAAAAAGAGAAGAAAATAAAGCAATTGTCGAAGTACAAAGAGAAGAACGACATAAGAAAGGGTAGAGAGGAGCACCGACAGAAACAAAAACATAATAACTTCACAGCACTAAATTCTAAGTTAAGTGGGAGAAAAAAGAAAAGGGAAAAAGGATATTGAAAATTTATTTCAAATGAAATTGAACAATTTTTCATCTAAATAAAATTTTGATCCTACATCTAAATTAATTCTCATTATTTCTTTCTCTATTTTGGATATATATTTTTGTGTAATTAATTTTATCATTATGTCTGGTTAATTATTTATTGCTGGATATAGACTGAAACCCTAGACTATGTTTTGAGATATAATAGTATTTTTGTTTGTTTTATGACATGGTTCTTTGACTCTATTTTAATTATTATCATTTATATATATGATTATGTTAAGTATAATTTATATGACGCATGTCTTATTTTGGTTTCCTCATAGTGATAGTATGTAGGATTATTTGCTTACTAGGTTTCCATATAAATAAGCTAGAATTTATGTCTATAAATTGCTTCTAGGTTAGATAACAATTTACCTAATAGTTTTGTGATTATAATTGGTGTAGTAAAACGTTTAGATACGTGTGGGTCAAAGGAGAGAAATACAACTAGACATGCTTATTTTACTAGTTTGGGCACTTATATTAATATCCTTTCAAGTGTACTTAATGAATTAAATCTAAGTAAATATAGGAGTCGCTTGTTGCTACTATACAAATAGGATTTAATTGGATTAATATTGTCGCTTTGTCGAATTAATTATTTTAGGGAAGTAATATAAGGTGTATAGACTTGCTTTTGACTTACAACTTGGTCAATTTATTTCTTATGATTAAATGATGACTTAGTAATTAATATTATATTTTGACCTCATCAAGTAGTTGATTTCAATTTTCCCAGTATATTTATCATATTTGTGGTTATCAAATATTTTAATTATTTTATTTTATTTATCACTTTTATTATTTTATATTTTTAAAACCCCCATTAGTGTTTTTCTTATTTATTTATTTATTTTGTGTGATTTAGAGTTTTTATTTATTTTTATACTTTTTTAAACTACTTAAATAAAGGTGAGTCCTTTCAATCTTTGGTATAGAACGATATCCTTATTTACTAGTACTACAATTGTCAACAAGATGGTCTATATTGTGTGCCAGCTATGGGGGGATTAGCAACATCACCTTTGTTTTGCTAGCATTTTTAGTGTGCTTTTATCTTTAGTGTGTTGTGTGTCATGTCATCCTTTTATTTAGAGGTCAGAGTGTTTGTGGGCATTAAAATCTCTAAATTAATAGGATTTTTAGTAATTAGTATATTCTTTTTAGTTTTTTCTTTTTTTATTCCTTTTACTTTTTTTTAGGATTTTTGGTGTGTTTTGTTTTACCTTTAACCTTTTCCTTGGAAGTGTTGATGTCCTTTCAGGTTGCTATGAGAGGATCCTTCGGCTATGGATAAATTAGCATGAACCTTATTGCTAGAGTAAATGAGGTAAGTTTAGATAACCTTAATGATAGACTTAACCAACTCAGTACTCTTATTTCGCAGGTTACCATAGCTACTAGAGTTATTAATACAAGCAGAGTGAGTCAGATACAAGGAAATCTATATGCATACCATGCAAAAGCTATTTGAGGAGCAGGATGGAAACAACCTAGTGTTCAAGCTTTCAATGATTTCTAAGGACATGACTCCTACACAAGCGCATACTATTCGGGAATGAGGTAACACCCTAACTTTAGATGGAAGATGAATGATCATTATCAAGTGCCGTATCAAGACCCTTACAAAATTGAATATGAAGCTTCAAAATATTATCAATATCCTCAAAAAGAATCTTCTCTAGTTATAGAATCTTCAAGATAAAAAAAAAATATGCAAGCTTTTTGAAGCATTGAAAAATGGGCAAAACCAACTAATACAAAATCAAATTAAACAAAATGAATGAATGTCAATGTTAGAGGAGCAAATGAGTTCTGTGGTCAACATAATCAACCAATTACAAGCACAAAAATATCTCTTTAGTACTTTAGTTTCAAATTCAAGTAGGAGTTATGAGTATGATGATGCCATGTCCACATATGAGGATGAGCTAGTTGAGGAGGTCTCCATGGAGCATATTGCAAAGCATCTAGATGGAAGAAGATCTTGGAAGAGTAGAAGAATAATCTCATCAAAATAAGAACAAGTGAAAAAAGAGAAGCATATGGATGGCAAAGCTATCACTTTCATCTACCAGGGACCATCTTTGGACATTTGTTCCCAAACTTTCCTTAGAGATGACCATGAAACATGAGGTAAGTCTTTGAATCACTTTAATTTTATTTATACTAACCCTTATCCTTGTTTTCCCTTCTTTAGCAGTTGACATGGGTCTAAGATTGAAGTAAGTAATTAAATCATCTTAGATACATCTAGTAAGAAGCAGAATGCTCCAAAGGAGATGTTATGTTTGAAAGATGTGTTAAAAGGTTTTGAGATGGGACCATATGTTTTTCCTTTGATAGAGAGACGACCATACATTAACATCAGGAAAAACATTCTCTCTTTACACACAAGCTTAAATCTCATGATACGTAATTTGTGTTCTTTTTGGGTCAAATCTTTTATTAAAAATAATATTTTATCTTTTTATACCTTGTAGGATATAGATGATCAACATGAGGAGGGATTTGGTGAAGCATCTCTCAAGTGGACGTACCCACCTTGATTGAGCAAAGTAAGGTTATATCATGTTGAAGACTTAAAAATGATCACTACTTGGGAAGTAACCTAATGTGTTAGGGGAGTTTTTCACCCTTTAGTTTTATTTATTTATTTAATATGTCTCTCTATACTTCAAATTACATGTTCCTTTAATTGTTTACACATTGAGGATAATGTGTGATTTATGTGTGGGCGTGTGAGTGTTTTATGTGTTTGCATGAAAAAAATAATGAAAATTTATTTGTGTGTTTTTAGTGTCTTAGGAACCCTTAACTAGTTAATGAGAAGTATATCTTTGAATGCTAACGAATAGAGGATCATAAAATTGAGATAAACCATGTGGAGATTTTTTGTCTTAATTTCGATAAATGGAACATATATCTACATGTCTAGATGTGAATGGAGAAAGAACATGTATGATTTTCTAACCACCGACATGGCATATTGAGATTCATCACATTCATTAGTGACTTTTGAACGATATATACCTTTTTTTTTTCTTGAGCGAATTCACATGAAATTATCTACTTGTCTTAGCTTCAAATTTTCTTTGCAAACCTCATATATATTTAATTATTTTGATCAAATTACTTGCCATATCTCTTGTAATGGACTTTAGAGATCACTAGAACTTACTCTTGTGCTAGTCGAATCTTATACTCAAAACATGTTCTAATTGAGGAAATGATAAAGGCAAATTAAGATTTTCCATCACATGACCAAATAGCTTGATTCTAAATTGTGTATACATGATATACACCTCATAGAAGCCCTTTGAACCTATATAATGAACATATATTTTTCTTCAATACCCACATTAAATAACATTCAAGACTTATATTTCATGCTTATATTTCACCTAATTATTAGAGTTCCACTAGTTCTTAACCTTTTTAGCACCAAAATCCTAGAATACTCCATACCCTTCTATACCTTAAACTTGTTACAACCAACGAGGAGATTAGTCACAAGAGTAAAGCATATGGTTCGGTCCATTTGGCAGGTATTTGATATCATTCATGAAGTTGTATCCATAAAAATATGAGCTTTCTTTATTTATATATGTGAGTCATATGCTATCTTTATCATCTTATCTCATATATCTGAGTGTCTCTATTCATTTGTAGTCATGGATCTAAGAGAGAAAAAAATAGAGGGTATCCATAGTGAGGATGAATCTTGATATGACTAAGGTGTGGTAGATCCTTATCGATAATATTGATTTGTCCATGCCTCTGATGTTAATATGTGAACCATATGTTAAAATTTATCCCTTAAATCTCCCAATGATGAATCTCAGTTGAATATTAATCTTGACGTATGAAAGTAAAAGATTATGAGACAATAGTGGTTAAGGATGTTAGGTGTGATTTATTTTTTATTTTTTATTACTATGTGTAATTTTGTAGGTATATCATATGCGAAACTCTCATATGTCCTTGTTCATCCTTTATGGGTGACCTACAAGTTTAAAGGACTTGTTGCACATGTTAAGTATAATCGTGATATCTACAAAATTGGCTAGCTAATTTATTTTTATTTGGTTTGAATCATAACTTGTTTGAGGGCAAACAAGAAGCTAAGTGTGAGGGTATTGATGAGTTCATATTTTGACATATTTTATACCATTTTAACTTTAGTTTTTGATATTTTATTTGAGTAATATGTATATGAATAATTATGATTTTATACTTAAGTGATAATAATTATACAAATTTTATTATTTAAGCTAAAATAATATAAGTTAAATAAATTTATAATATAAGATTATTTATTAAATTTTATAATTTTATTGTATAGGTATAGTAAAAAAAAAGACTTTGAACTTTGGACCAACTGCCTTGGGATTGAAGGCTTAAAGGCCTAGGAACGAAATAAAGGAGCAGTCGAAGAGTTAATAAAAGAAGCGCTGCATAAAAGATGAAAGTAAGAGGTGGGGCAGCATAAAAGATGAAAGTAGGAGGTCAGAGGCAAAAAAAAAAGTGACGGCAACTTAGGTACAAAAAGCAAGGGTGGCAGCAGTGAATAAAAAAAGAAGAGAATCGAGCATGAGGCAGAAGAGTGACGATTAGAGCTGGTAAAAGTTGACCCGACCCAAAAAATCTGACAAATACCAACTCGATCCGTCCGAAATCCGATCCGATTTTATCTGAATAATTAAGAACTCGAAACTTATCCGACCCGATCCGATACATATCCGATATCCTATATAACTTGAGAAATCGTAAGCCGGAAATAAACCCAACTCGACCCACTACTTACCCGAAACCCGACATAACCCGAAAAATTATAAATCCGAAATGACCTGACCCGATCCATTATTTATATGAAATCCGATATTATCCGAAAAATTATAAATCTATAATGATTCGACCCGATACAACCCGAAAATTAATATTAACCCATTACTCTAATTTTTTAAAACTTCATAAAACATAAAATAATATAGATGTGTAACTATTGCTTACATCAAAATTTAGAAACAATATACATTGTTAAAGTATATATCACTTATTATGTATATATAAGTACAATATCTATTGATACTAATATAGAAATATAGAAACAAAAGTAGAGGAAAAAGAAAAAACTCTATTATGTCATATAAATATTAATTTACTCTCATATAGTATCGTAAGATAATAATATTGTAAATACATCTAATCTAGCCAATATTCATGCACGAATATTAATTTTTCGCTGCAACAAGGTTGTGTAGTAGTACAAAAAAAATGACTTACCTTGGTTCCGTTAGGCATAAGGTTTTGCACGATTCTCAACCTCTCGTTGATCCTTTCCCTTCTTCTCTACATCATTATAAGTTAGATAAAGATAATGTCAGGTTTATAATAATTAGGTGCACACACATTATATATATATATATATATATATACATATATATATATATATATATATATATATATATATATATATATCCTATAAGAAACAATTTCTTTTGTAAGAATATATCCTATGAGACCAGAGTTTCTATTACAATTGAAAAAAATTATTCATAGTATATAGTAAAAACTATCCTTGTTGAATAAAAAAAATATTATTAATATTTTTAAGAATTATAATATGAATATTACAAAAAAAAATATGTTAGTATTTATATAAATATTTTGTATTTATATTTTAAATTAAAAACATACTTTAAAAAGGTGATAAAAATTAATAGGCTAGTTATATGAAAACAATTATGGTAAATAACTTAAAATTATGGTAGTGCTACCTATCTCGGTTGATTCGTCTCTCTCTCTCTCTCTCTCTCTCTTTATTGAACATATGTTGTCAGGTTATTTAACATATGCTTGCAATGCACAAACACACACATATAAGTTATAACTGGCTAGATTAGATGGATTGAAAATATGGAAACTGATGGAGGAGTCGGTGGTAGCTCGGTTGGAGGTGTAGGCAAATGGAGAAGGTGGGTGGGCATGGAGACTGGTGGTGCTGGAAGGATGGCGGTCGGTTGAGGGCTAGAGTTGGGTGAGGTACTGTAGGGAGAAGAAGATGAGGAAACTGGTGGAGGAGCTGGAAACGGGGAGGGCTGCGACGGGTTGGGGAGACTAGTGGTGCTGGAAGGATGGTGGTCGGTTGAGGGCTGGAGTAGGGTGAGGTAATGCAGGGAGAAGAAGAGGAGGAAAGTGGTGGAGAAGCTGGAAATGAGGAGGGCTGTGACGAGTTGGGGAGACTAGTGGTGCTGGAAGGACAGTGGTCGGTTGAGGGCTGGAGTTGGGTGAGGTAATGCAGGGAGAAGAAGGCGAGGAAAGTGGTGGAGAAGCTGGAAATAGAGAGGGCTGCGACGGGTTGGGGAGATGGATGTTGAAAATGCAGAGGAAGGAGGCCGGCGGAGGACTGTTTGGTGAGGGAGGTTGGCTGGGAAAAAAATAATGGCGCACAGAAATCAGAATGAAAGCACTGGAGCAGGGGTGTAATGGGCGTTTGCCTGTTTGGCTCAGCCGCTCGTGGATGAGTCTCGAAGATTGAGTTTGTTGTGATGTGAGACTTGAGAGTTGAGACATGAGAGGGTGAGGGAGTGTGTGTAGTGTCGACTGTGTCGTGCAGGCGTAGGCGGAGTAGTTGTGGCATGAGGTGAGGGTATGCGTGCGTGTGTGGCATCATGGCATATTGGTGTGTACAAGAAAAAAATGCAGAGGCAGAGCATGCTTATTGACTTATTGCCTTATTCGTTCACAACCTTTAGATAATGTGTTATAAAAAAATATAGAGTAGGTTAAAATAGGTTTAGTTTATATTTTTATTTTAGATTTAATTTAGGTAAATTATGATACTAGATTGTATAATAATAATTTAGAAAAAATAATTTGATTTAAGATAGGTAAAAAATAATTGAAAAAAGTAAAAATAATTCAGGATAAATTTTAAAAAATTCTTTTACGTTTCAAATCAACGGTTATTATTAAAATAATTAAGATAAAATTTAGGGCTATAAACTAATATTAAAATTAATAGTCTAATTCTATCAAGTTTTAACCTGATTAAATTTATATCTAAATCATCGTAATAATATACATAATAATAACACACTTAATACTAAACCTCCTAAAATAATCATTACTACTATTATTAATTAAAAAAAATAAATAGTGTCAATTAATTTTAATATATTATTAATTACTAAACTTCCTATACAAACTCACTATATTATTATTACTAGCATTATTATAATCATTATTATTATCATTGTTGTTATTATTATTATTATTATTATTATTATTATTATTATTATTATTATTATTATTATCATAAGATGATTACTACTACTACTACTACTACTACTACTATTATGATTGTTATTATTATTATTTTGATTATTGTTATTATTATTATTGTCGTTATCCAACCCTAGTTTAACTTACATTTAATTATATATAATAATAAAATTTTAAATTAAGATATTGAAATCAGGGTTTATATAAATGGGGTATTACATGTGCATATTGATTTAATACCAAACTAATAATTAATTTATTGAAAAAGTATATAGCTATTTTGACACACACACACACACACACACACACACACACACACACACACACACACACACACACACACACACACACACACACACACACACACACACACACACACACACACAATTCTTCTATTTTTAATTAATCTAAGATACAACAATAACATATAAAATATGTGAAACAACTTTAGATTTCTAATTAAACTATTAATTTTAGTTTAATAAACTAAGATAGTCTTTATATACTATAGATGAAACTACTCTAATATAATTGATCTACTCCACTAGGTTTATGAAACTACGAAACTGCTATCTGAATGTAAAGAAATTGCTAGTTTCTATCTATGAAACTAATCTAAGTTTATAATGAAACTACAAATTTATATTGATAAAAGCCACTCTAAGTTTATAATAAAACATGGACTTTTGATCTATAAGACTACTATAAGGTTCTAATGAAACTAGTAACTTTAACTTATGAAACTAGGCTAAGATTATATGCTTTAGCTTATGAAATTATCAGTTCGGTTAATGAAATAACTTGTTTCAGTTTATAAAAGTATTCTATCTTTCTAATGGAACGATTCTAAGTTTCTAATGACATCGCTCATCTAATATTATGAAACTAATCATTATAGCATATTCATAATACTCCAAATTTCTAATGAAAATACTTATCTTGGCTTATTAAACTACTTAATGTTATTAAGGAAAATACTCATTTTAGTTGATGAACCTAGTGTAATAGTTTTATGAAACTACCATAATTGTTCTATGAAACTATTGGTTCTAAATTCTCATTAGAAGTAGTAGTTTTTACTAGATACACCCCCAATATATATTCTTATCAAACATGGATGTACCTACTTGAGTTTACCAACGTAAATGATATATTCTTATCATCTATTCAACTTGGGAATGTCAAGGGATTATGATTTATGCATGCTTGAAAAGCCAACATCATAATCCGATTTATCAAATATTAGAACATACTTGTAATAATATATATGTGATATAACTATTGTTAATATGCTTTTACTGATGAAGATCTCTAAAGGAAAAACCACAAATATAACTACAGTTAAAAGTAATATTATTTCACTTACAAAACATTGTTAAAAAAGAGACAAAGAGAATAGAGAAGAAAAATCAATGGCATGTAACCTTCATTAACTAAATTGAGTGTATAACTCTGCCAAATCTATATGGCATAAGAAGAACAAAACTTTAATATAGAGCTTCAATATATAGTTTTGGTTGAACCAAATACATATGATTTATTTCAACCCTAGGTTGACCAAATACAGAATATATAACTTCAATCCTGTGCAATAGAAATTGGTAAGGAGCATTTTAGCTTATAGAAGAACAATATAATACATCGTCCAACTAAACAGTTGAGACTAATTGAATACGTTAACCTAAAAAAATAAGCTTGAATTATCAATTACCCTAACTAATTAATAATACAATATGATGTTTGAGTTAGAAACTAATCATTGCAATATTAAGCCTAGGGAATATAGAATATGCCCTATGGGCCACAAGTGATATGATATCGAACACATTTTGATTGATCAATTCTACCAAAAGTTCCAACAAAGTCTTCAATTCCACGATCTAGTGACCAAAACCAAACAACAACTATGATATGAACCAATTGCCATTGTAGCTTAAAACGAATATTACATAATCATAATATATTCAGGTATTCAAAATATAGTTATCAATAATAAAAATTCTAATATTTGAAATACTTAGGAACAATTGTGTAAAGGTATATATATAAAGAAAGATTGCATCATAAGTAAAATACAATCAAACAAAGGAAAAGTTTTATCAATTCTATTATAAGTATCATAAATAACAATTTGTAGCCTTAAACACTATATGATAGTATCTATACCTTACAACATAATACCTATAACATCATAGAAAAATAGGAAAAATCTAATGTGAGGATGTTAATTATTCATTAAAAAAATTAAAGATTAATGTTTTTGTTACATCAACTATGTTAAAGAGTAAGAAGTCAATATGAGTTGGTCCTTTGTTAATACTGGTCATTATTACTTACTTTATCAAATTTTTATTTGATTTAGCTTGTTATGATCAAAATAAAATATAGAAAAAATAAGAATGTGTTATTATTATTATTTTTCCATAATCGATATTCAATAATTACTATTATTATTATTCTCATTATTTTTGTATTATCATTAACATCATCATCATCATCATCATCATCATTATTATTATTATTATTATTATTATTATTATTTTTTAAAATTATGTTGATATGATGTGATCAATCTATTTGAAAAATAATATGAGAAGTACAACCTTAGAAACCTTCATTTGTTATCAATTATCAATGGTTATTGTAAGTTAATATTATGTAAGGACCGTATAAAATATAAATATAATATACACTTAAAATAATATTTGAACTCAATATGATATGATGAAGTTAATAATGGAGTTGAATTATAAGTTTTGCCTTAACATAAAAAGAAAAATAATCCGATTTGAAGACATTTAAATTTAGAAAATCAAATAAATCTTCAAAGATGAAATAATGAAAAAAAATTCTAGGGCCCCAAAACAATCTATATAATAATTTGCTTTTAATTAAATAAGATAAATTGAAATAAAAAATCTTAAAATAATTAGTCTTTAATAACATTTTGGAATAAAAAAATAGCACAAGCATGACTCGCTACTGAAATGACCCAAATCCGATCCAAACTCGATATGAAAATATAATAATTCGAACTCACCCGAACCCGATCCAAACCCGAACCGAAATTAGAATAACCCAAATTTATCCAAATTTAAGTCAATATGATCTCAACCCAATCCGATCTGAGAACTTAAAATGACCCAAGATTAACTGATACCAAGTTGATCCGAATCAAACCCGATCTGACCTGATCCGATAAAATGATCCGAGATTATCGAAAATCGATATGACCTGATTATTATTTAACTCGATCCAAAAGTGACCCGACCATTCCGATTGCCAGCTCTAGTGACTATTCCATAGAGAAAAATGAAAGGAAGGAGAGTGATGAGGAGGTCAGTCGCAAAAAAATTAAGAGGAGCAACACAGTGGAGAAACAACAATGTAGAAGAGGAAAATTCAGATGAGAGAAGGGCAGGCCAGCGAGGTACAAAAAGTTAAGAAAACAAAGTACTTGCTGAAGCACAAAGAGTAGAACGAGGTAGGAGAGAGCAGAGAGGAGCGCCGAGGGAAACAATAAAAAATTGCCGCATTGAGTTCTAAGTTAGGTGGGAGAGAAATGAAAATGGAAAAAGGATACTGTAAATTTATTTTAGATAAAATTTAATTAGTTTTTATCTGAATATATTTATGATCTTTTATCCATAATTAATTTCAAGTATTTCTTTCTCTATTTTTAATATATATTTTTATGTAATTAATTTGACATATAGATATGTGTACTTAATGCATTAAATCTAATTAAATATAGGAACTGTTTGTTACTACTATATTGCTAGTATATAATAGGATAAATATTAGCACTTTGTTATATTAATTATAGATATGATTTTGGTTTACAACTTGGTCAATCTCTTTCTTATGATCAGATGATGGCTTAAAAATTATTATTATATTTTGACCTAATCAAGTGGTGGATTTTGATTTACCTAGTAGATTTAGCATATTTGTAGTTATTCATTATTTTTATTATTTTATTTTATTTATCACTTTCGTTATTTTCTATTTTTAAAACCCCAATAGTGTTTTTCTTATCTAATTATTTTGCGTGGTTTAAAGTTTTTATTTATTTTATTTATTTTTATTATTTTTTAAGTTAGTTAAATAGAGGTGAGCCCTCTCAATCTTCCATATATAACGATACCCTTATTTATGAGAACTATAATTATCAATAAGAGGGTTTAAATTATATAATGGCTACGACCATCTAGGAACTAGTTGTTTGGTATTGCTGAACACTTAAAAATATGCATGTTGGACTATCTTTTGGTGTATAACATGCATATCAACAACTTGATTTATTTGAGCGCCAATAAAAGAGTGTAATTTATATTGGACTTCCATTTTTGTAGGTACAATATATAGTGCACTGACTAGCAAGTGATTCATATTCATTTTCTTCTTTGTAATATTTTTGTGGCCCCCCTTTGTTTAAATTTTTTTAAAATAAATTAATTTTAAAATTTTCTATTAAAGGAATTAAAATAATTTTTATTTTTTCTTCAAATGGACACCCATATTGCTATACTTTTAACTCAAAATAATTATTACGTGAATTACCTTTACACATTGTACATGAATTATTATGTTTAGTTAGGTTCATAAGATTGAAAACAAACAATCATTCCATATAACTTTTGATTTCAATGAATAATAACTCACTCACACAACATTATATAAGAATTATTGTGTCAAACTATTTAAAAAAAATCTTGGTATGGGTTCAATAATAAATTTATATACATTAAACAAAATTGTAATATAGGTTCAACAAACATTTTATATAAGTTCAATAAAAAATTAATATAGGTTCAACAAGGATTTTATCTATGTTCAAAAAATTATTAGTAACTTTTGTCACACCTATAAATTACTATAGCTCAAGCTAAACCTACAAAAGGGGATCCTTCAATGATTTTAAAGTTTTATTATGAATGGTTATGTTTTTCATGGGATGATAGAATGTATATGGGTTTTTTGGTTATAGTTAATTAGTTATTATATAAGATCCAGGTGAATAATTTAATGTGATGGTATCATGTTTTCATTGAGTTTGTGGTGGATGTTATTGCTAGTATTGTGCAATTTATTTTTAATTGATAACCTCCCCACAATGTGATAGATTTATTATTTTTGTATAAGGTCCATTTATTACATTCTATCTAGGAAGTAAATGTAATACCCCTCATAAAATTCTTTAAAATATGTTTAAAATTATGTTGATATAAAGTAAAATGGTTTTGGTTTTGGAAAATACTTAAAATTATATGAAAATATGAATTTTCAATAGTACTAATTAACTGGTTTTCCAATCTGATTAATTGGCAAGCCTATTAACTAGAATTTTTATTCCTAGGGTAACCAATCAACTAGTTTCTCAAATTGATTGACTTATTATGTTGCCATTCAGGAATCCTTTTCCTTTTTTGTTTTGTTCTCTTTATAATGTTTATGAAAATTCTAATTAGTGTCTCTTTGGCCTAATAAAAATATTTTGGTATTTTGGGAATATTTTCACATTATTTAGATCATTATATAATTTTATTTAGCAAAAAATATCCCAAAATCACTTCTTAAGGTACTTTTCTCACGTACCCTCTCTCCTTTACTATGTGGAGATACTTGGCGCACTCTTTATCTTTTATTGATTTGATCATACAACCTTGGCTCTAAAACCTTCCATCTTCCCTATCCTTCATCTTTTGATTTTCACACCTTTATACACATCACTCCACACCGCCCTTATAATTCAATCACTTTCCTTCTATCTTCTACTTTGTAGTTGACTAGAATACCCTCTCAAGCCCTCATTATATAATTTCCTTCTCCACTTATCATATTCACTAACCCTCTCTTTACTTCTTTTTCTTCCTTAGAAAATTTTCTAATTGTTGGGTGTTCTCCCTCCTTCCTTCTTGTGAATCGAATCAAGCCCTCTCTCTTAGCCTTAATTTTTGATTCTTACTATCACTTAAATACTTTCTTTCTCCTTCCCTTAGTATATTTTTCTATGTGTGGATACATTTCTTTGTCTTCTTTCCCTCTCATTTTCTTTTTTGGAAAACCAATAACCTTGCCTATTGTCCTTCTATTTTTGGGTTTAATTTCCCTTTGTTTATTCTTCTTATTCTTCCTCTTAATGTTTACTTTAGTTCCTATTTTTTTTAATAAACAAAGGAGGATTAAGGTTTAGAGAGAGTGGAAGATTTCTTGTTTTTGACTACTCTTAGATCAATATTTTAGGTTGAGGTTAATGATTAGTACTTCTATTCTTCTTCTTCTTCTTCTAGTTTCCTTGATTAAATAAATTTTAAAGTGTGTTATACTATTTTTAGGCTCTTGATTCCCTTACGTAATCAAGGAACTTATAGTTGACTATCTAGTTAGGAGAATTTTATCAATTACTACAAGATTTTCTATGAGGTAAGAAAAAACTCTATCTTATGTTAAGGCTTGGTGTTCATGTTTCCCTTAGTTTATATTTTTTATTGCAAGCATGTTTGCTATGAAATTATGTGTTATTGAATACATGATCAAGTTCTACGCTGTGAGTATAGTTAGCTATAAGCTTGAGTTGTGGTATTATGTGGAGATTTAATATTAATAATGGATCATGTGTATATTTATTAGAATTATGGCTTAGGGATTAATTTAAGAAAGGTATCTTAATCAAGTATGCTTAACATGTTTAATTAATTTCATGATCTTGGCACTCTATCAGTATATAACTTATTCAAATAAGTTGAGTAGCATATGATCACTATGACCTATTTGACGAATCTCAATTCTATATGCATAGTTAATGTCGGATATGATCTTATGAGCTTAAATTTAATTCTTATCATGAGTCTTGTTAATTTTTCCTTAACCTTGAGCATGTGAGTATATTTTAGCTACTTTTGTAACACCCTCATTTTTCACTACTGAAAAATTTTGTTTTAAAAACCTTAAGGAAGCAGAAAAAATCTTCAAGAACCTTAAAATATTGCCTTAAATAGATCTAGAAGTCAATTGGGACCATTGAGGGGAAGAGATGATCTCAGCCATGTGTTCTTCCACCCTTCTCCTCTAAAAATTTTTGAGATCAATGCTTTAATCATAGGCATGATTTTGAGCATCTATAAGATTCTTTCCATGTTAACCTTCTATTACTTCTCTTATGTATGCTAATTTTGGCCTAATTAACCTACATTCTCAAGAAACACCATTTGAGATTATGAGAATAGGTTAGCATATCTTGGCCAAAATTTGTCCATTTAGCTCAAATTCAAACTATAGTTTATCGGGTCTTTAGTTGATGCCTAAACCCTTAATGATTCTCATCAATTGGTTAGCTATAAATAGCCCTATTCATCCAATATCTAAGTTTGGTATCCACTATCTTCTTTGTACACTTTTAGCCTTGCAATCAATTTTCCTACACTCTTATGATCTTATCTCTAGCTTTATTTTGTTTTAATTATTAAGCGAGGAAGAGTAAAATTTAGGAAAAAGGTTGAGTGATTCAGTTGAGCATTTCCCTATCTTAGCCCAAGTTGGTATGCTATTATTTCCTTCTATTTTAAGTTAAAAACTTAATAAGGTTTGGTGTAAATTTCTGAGATTGAGACTATGATTTCTAAGTTTTTAAAAGCTAAGAATTTCATAATTTGTAATTCTAGTTTAAAAGGGGATTTTTCATACATCAAGTGATTCTTACTTCTAAAATGTTTAATGATATCCCTACATCTTATGAGTTCCTTTAAGTTTATTCTACATGTTGGCATGCATGAATATAACTTGGATATGTTATTTTGATGGATAGGTGGTATAAATTGAGTAAAAAGTATAAAATTTGGTAAAAACAGGAAATGATGATACAATTTGAAATATAAGTTAAATAGATCGAACATGTGTTAGACTATGTAAACACATGTTTTAATGTTATTAAGGATGAATTAGATGTAAGAACATACACAAAATTTAATGGTTTGGTGCTATGTTAGGGTAAACCACTCAACTGGTTCCTAAAACAGTGGATTGGTTGACCCAACCCATTAACTAGTAAGTCTGCTAAGACCTTAGTCTTGCTCTCTTCTTAAACCCATCGACTTATTGGGAATAATTGATTAGATGGTCTATAAATAGTCACTAGTTTGTCAAAACCTATTGACTAGTTTGAGGAAAAGCATGGTCTGGTTGAGTTAGATTGATCAAATGGTTGACCCAAATCGATCGACTTGTAGTACCATACTAATCAACTAGTTTGACTGGTTTGCATGGTTTAATTTTTTCTGGTCTAGTTATGCTTTGAGACTATGTTTGTAACTATACTATGATTATTAATGGGATAAAATACATATTTTATCATAGATTTTTGGCCTAATTAAAAAATTAAATGGATCATAATTTATGATATACTCTATGATTAATGTAAAGGATAAATGTGTATTTCAATTATGATAAGCGACGATATTGATAAAAGAGAAATTAAAACAAAATGATAAGATGGATATGAGTAATATGGTATAAGGATAAATAAAACCCACATGGTTGGGAAAATGGATTAAAAGGATTGATATGGAATAAACATGGCAATTACCTTGCTTTGTTTTATATGGTCTTATATGATCACTTATCTATACGAATAATTTACTAATCATGTAAAGCAAAAGACAATAGAGTTAAGTATGGGTCTAGGTTAATTGAACCTCAATTAGATGCCAAAGGTTAGTCTACCTTCAAGAATTTTTGGTGTCTTCGGGTGGGATCCTAAGAGGCCTAGTGTCATATCTACTCTATACATTGATGATGTACTAGGGTATATTGATACTAAAAGGTCTGGTTACCTAGGTGGCTTTGGCTTAGACATATGTTAATATTGGTTGGCTTCGACTTGGACTTAGGTCTATTCTAGTGATTATTTTTGGCCTGGACTTATGTTGGTTGGTGATTGGTGATGCAGGAGCATCCCATTTATCTAATCCTATATTAACCACCCTTCTCCACAAATTAGATGACCCCAAAATTCTTCTAATTAGGGAAGTGTCCATTAAATTATTCTCATTTATGAGCAACCAAACATAATCCAAATCTACCACCTTTTTACATATGAATCGAACAATGCATGAATCATGCACAAGCTATGAAAACTTCCCCACAAGCAACCCTAAAATTGCAGCCATATTTTAGCCACTTTTACAAGCTACTTTCAAGTCACTTTTGATGTGATCATCGAAGCCTATTTGCAACCAAATGTCCAGCCACTTTTTTCCTTCCCCCAAGCCCCCACCTTAATGACTTCTATAGGTTAAAATGCACATCCGCACTACCCCTATCCAGCCTACAAAATCACCTCCCCTTATCACCTTTCCCAACTTGCACAACCTACCGTCACTATCACCCTTTTTTGCAATCTGTAGTGCCAAAAACTAGCCCCCTTCGATGACCTGCAAGTGACAAAAAGGAAAAGAGAAGTTGGTAGTCTTCCAATATATAGAATCATGACCACTTTTAATGCCATGTAATCCCTAGTTGTACTTATGGCAACCTCTTTTACAAGTTAACTTTAGTGCTTAACCATTTTTATTGTTTAAATTATGTAACATTTTATACTTATTGGGGATGACTTGCACTTAATTAAAATCAGCTAGGAGGGAATGGGTTATGGATTAATTTATAATTCACACAGATGACGAGATTAAGGGTTTTAAGATTAATCGTTCATATATATTCGATTAAACTTGAGATAAATTTGCACCTAGTTCAATACTTGCAATTTACATTCAACTTCAATTCAATCTTGATATATCTCCAATCGTGGGTTCTATGGATTTACTTAGCCAACCTGCTGATTATAAGATAGTAGCTAAAAAGCACAATTCTTCAAAAGATACCTAGCTAAAAGATACTAGAATATTGAATATGCTAAAAGATACTAGAATATAGCATATTCTTTAAAAAGGTAGATTTATGCTACTTTATTCTCCAGGTAATCTCTAACTCTACTAATTAATTAATTGCCTAAATTAACTAATATGCACATCCAAGCTACATATTATTTCCCTCATGCACGTAGCCATGCACTCCATGCATGCCACTCACATGCACGTATACGCCTAGTAGCTTTTTTGATACATTTCATCTATTACTAGCAATATAACTATCCGTTTGTCTTCTATTTGCTGGGAGAACCTTTCAAAATGAATAACAATTGGTTCTATAATTATAAATGCCAACTCTTGAGTATTTTCTCTTGCATCAGAAAGTAAAAATAATCCAATTTTAAATTGAACAAAATGAGCTGGTCTAATTATTATTATTTTGATAAAATAAAAACCTACCATTAACTCAACTTATAACATTATAAAAAACTCTAAATTATTTAGAGATGTACAAAGTACATGAAAAAAGCATGAATGAAATCCCAATAATATGAATAAAATTTTTATAAATGTTATATTTAAAAAATATGGGTTATTACACTAACCATCATTGAGTTAACTTGTAACTCTCGGTGGTAATGTAAGAAAATTACCTTTTAGTTTTCCTTTGCCTATAATTGAGACGCATAATGTAAGAGAACAAAAACATTTTACACTTGAATATAGATTGAAGTTTTGAGCGTTGCTTTTCCAATGCCATGTTTTCTTTTGATTAAACTTGTTCACATACCTTAGGCATAGATCCTAGAGTCAGGCATTACTTAAGATATCGTGTGACCTCCCAGACCTTTCTTGCTACTTCGTTTTTCTTTGTGTTGATGTATTGATAATCCTTTTTCCTTCCACCTTACTCGAATCCAATATGTCATTCATCAGCAAATAAGTCCTCAAATCATATCTAGAATTTGGTGAAAAAATCTTCAAAAGTTGGATGGTAAGGACTTCTAAATGTACTTAAGCATAGCATGTATTAGTATCCTCCTAGCTTTCTTGCACAAACTTTCCTTTTAATGCATTGACATAAATGTAGAAAAAATGGGCAAAAACTTTTATAATTTTAAAAACATTATTCTCTACTTCTCAGATAAGATATCGAATAAGAAAGTGACTAATTCAACTTTCTAAATAAAACCTATCCTCTTTCACGTATATTCATTCTCGCGATAACCTGTCTTCCTTAGGTTTATGATCAATTGACTACGTCCAACAATATCAATGGAGAATCAGAAGAAACACGTTAATGACAACGTAATACAAATAACAGAAAAAACTACGCTAATATTGTCTATGTATTTCAAGTTACATTTGTTTTTCAACTCGGTAAATTGTTGGAGATGATATCTACATCTTTCTTCTGTTTTTCGTTCTTTTCCAGGTAATTGATGTAGAATTCAGCATTTCAATGCATTGCAATGCATGTGAGAGAAAGGTTGAACAAATTATTTCCAAGGTCAATGGTAAGTCACCATTTTTCGTTCGATGTAAATAACAAAAGCAAGCTTCTTATTAGCCGTTACCTTCCATAATGAAAGACATTCCTCTCTCAATGATCCAACAAATTACGTGCACATAAATTGTTCTAACTTCAATAAATGTACGTTCCTCGATCTTCAAGGGGTAAAAAAGTTCATCACAGATACAAGAAATCATAGAGTAATTGTAACAGGTAAGATCAATCCAGATGAAGTATTGAACAAACTAAAGAGGAAGACGGGAAAGAAGGTCAACATAGTTAGGTGTGATGAGGATACCGCAGTGTCCGAAGAAGGTGAATCATTAACGCATCAAGAATCGGAAATTATTTTTGACCTGTCAAGGAAGGATAATGAATTGCGTGAAAATTCAATATTTATGACGTTCAATGACGAGAACGCCGACGCTTGTTTCATAATGTGAAACAGATAAATAGTAATCAGCTATTCATGTATTTGCTCCTATTTCTGACAATGTGTAAATGTTAGGACATGGGAGATGTCTACACGTCTGAGCATATATACTGAACGTATGATTTTTGTACCCAATGTCTATCATCATATTACTGGTTTCCTCTCTCTCTCTCTCCTTCGTACACTGTAGGTATAAAAATGATTCACCAACAAAAGGGCGAAGCAGGCTAGTTTCAACATATTGGTATCCAATTGATGCATATCCAGTCGATATCAGTCATCTAATGAAACAATAGCTGATGTAAGATTGTGAAGACTTTTAACAACTAGTGAGAACAATGCCGCTGCCCACTTCCAAAGTTAGCAAGAGCCATAAAAAAATAAATAAAAGGAAAGAAAAAAGCCATGTGGAGCATGGAACTAAAGAATTTGTTGCGCTCATCGATTATTAACAAAAGATTACCTTTACTTTATGGCCATAGTCTTCATTGTCAATATCGCAAAGAATGGTTCTATGTAAGAGTTGTATCAGCTTTTCTGATAATTTGGTAATGAAGTCAATATCTGTGTATGTAGTAGGGAAAAGAGAAATTCCGATCTGTGATATCGGGTCTATAACATATTGTATGATGTCATTTTTAATAGTTGTTCGAAAAACGATCATTTGGGAGGCTACACATGAGCATTTTATAATTATCAGACATAGAAAACATCCCCCATGTAATAATGAGACTAATGTAGTGATCCTAGCTCCAAAACATTACAGGCCTTTCTGGATATGTTTCACAAGGTGGTTAGACAAATCAAAGAATTTGACAACGGTATCACTTGGCTGTATATTCTCTAAGCACCAGCATAACAATCTATATTCAGCCAAGTCATATGGTACACTAAAAAGATGTGCAAGAAAGAATTGACGTTAATGGAGTGAGCAATGCCATATGGAACTCCGAAAAGCCCATGTCAGCTAGCAAACCATATACAACTGGTAAGACCTTTCTCAAACTTTTGTGATAATGACAAATGATGATGCCAACAAGAGAGTGCGGCATCTTGAGAGAACCATACCACAGATATGAAATCTATACACCTGCAGTAACGAGTGTTAGCCACATCTTTATCATTGAAAATGTAAACACACACTTTTGAAAATAGCTCCCCCTCTAAGTGGATGTAAAATTTGGAAACCCCTCTAAGTGGTGTGCATACCATAAAGGTGTGGGGCATAACATCAAAGAATGGAGAACACTCATAGATAATATACACAATTTAATAAGAATAAGGCATCTAAGGAAATACGTGTGTCCAACAAAAGGAAAGAAGATCGATCAACAATGTTGCTGCCACTAGCATCACCACCACCTACCCAAGGCCAACTTAATTTAATTCGCACAATCATTCATAGCCACACTATGGTTAAAGCTCACAATTCAACCTTAAATGCATATGTAAGGAAACATGTTCATCACAGAGATGGAAGCATGAAGAAAACAAGGACAAATCATAAGAAATTGCCGATGGTAGTTAACTATATGTTCTAATGGTTCTAGCCAACATCAAGAGCTCAATTTATCTTTTTCTGAATAAGCAAATAAAATGTTATCCATGCTAGAAGAATTTTTTGTGAAAAAATCTTAACCTTCAGTTGTGCTAGGCAGAAGTGACATTAGTGCAAGATCATTCGTATATGTTCCTTTAATCATTGGGCAACTCATAGATAATTGAACCATAAAGAGAAAACAACCTCATTATAGGAGTCTTCCCTTTAGCATGGCATGTGATATCCAGATGGGAATCCTAAAATAAATGCTAAGATAATAACTTCAAGGCTAGTTTACTCTAATGATTCTCATGTGGTGACATATTAGGTGAAGTTTAATGAGATAGAAACAAATTCAATGTTATGTAATAGAACCTAAAAGGAATCACAAGGAATCACTGATAATGGATGATCTAAGTAGTGCAACAAAATATAACATCAAGACAACTAGACAATTGAGGCAAAGACACTACACTACTCAAGCAAGCATAAGGTCATAATTATCAAAGGAATGGATAACATTGACGATCAAGAAAAAAGCGTTGTATCTATAAAATAATAAATATAAATTATCCTCAACAACCTTACGATTGGAAGGCTTTCCGTCACATGATATTGGGCTCCCCCTCAACATGTTAGCAAATAATTAGCTTGTTAAAAAAAATAAAAGAGCAATAAGAGCTAAGAAGCATAGAGCCATCAATTAAGAGGTTTCTAAGCTACTAAATTTCAAATTCATGGAGGACATGAAGTATGTTGAGTTAATAACTAATCATTTCATGCTAACAAATTTCAGTTGAACATATAAGATGTGTGTGGACTTCACTAACCTCGATAAAGCCTGGTCCAAAAATGGTTATCCTTTACCATAAATTGGCAGATTAATAAACTAGATAAGAGGATGGAAAGGTTGAGCTTTATGGATGCATTTCTTCATATGTCATCGGATTAAGTTGGTCAAGAATGTCGATGCTAGTGGCTAGGAGAAATATTTTTCAAACATCAAATAGGCGAACATGCGGAACCCTACATAAACAATATGATAGTCAAAAGGAAAGAAGGAAAAAACAACACTTATGACCTCGACATCATTTTTATATAATACAATGAGATAGTACAAAATGAAGATAAACCTTTTTAATCTGTTGTTCTCTACAAATCCATGTGGCTCTTCTCTCATTCCTAAGAAGCCCTCATACATTCTTGAATTAGTTTAATTAATTTGGTGGTTTCCTTAATCATCTCAACCTCTAATACAACTGTCTTACTAGTGTCACTCCAATATATGGGTTATGACACTTTTGTCCATAAAATTCCTCAAAAGGCAACATCCCTATATGTGTGTGTTGACTATTGTTGTAGGGAAACTCAAGAAAAGCCTAAGTGATCCTCTCAAAAACCTTGAATCTTGAGTACACTAGCATGAAGAATATCCCTAAAGCCACTTGATAGATGGTAGTTCTCATCTTCATATGTGTCCCCATAGCTACTTGCAGCTTTTTCTAGAAATGTATAAACTAATATGGACTATCAATATAACACAATATCCTAAGGTGCCTTGTGATAATTCACCTCTTTCTTCCTATAAGCACTAGCCATACACTCCATAAGCTAAGTTGACTTCATTAGTTGTAACAATACCAACTTGATGAATTGGTCAACTGTTATGCCAATTGAGTCTAAAACATTTCATTTTCTCTATAACTTGACCACAAAATCTATGGATATGTTGCCCCTTCTTGATATAAGAAGCTCAAATGGGTGAACCAATCATTATAAATGCTTTCCCTCAATCTTAATCTTTTTTCCAAGTCACAAACTCTACTTAAGAATGACATTTTTCTTAACTTTAAATTTTATTTAAAAGAACAATGTAGAATTGAAAACCAAAAATAAAAGATGTTACAACCACACCTCTCATGAAGAGAGGTGTGTGCTTTCATTTTTCTTATGACACATGCAATGTACGGCATAAAAAACTAAAGCTTCAAGAATAATGTTGTGAAAGAGAACTATTTATAACACAAAATCTTAATATAATTAAAATAAAAACTATAGAATCCAAAAACAAAATGGAAAAAAATACTCTCTGACTCCATGTTAATCTCTAATAGTATGTAGATCAAATACAATCAGTCACTTTTAAATTTACCAATTTATCATATATTTTATTAGTCACCACCCAATTATAAGATTGTATACCAATTTCAGATAAATTAGTAATCACAAAACTCTATTCGTGTATAGCTAAAAATATAGAAATGTACAAAGGATCCTATGTTTAAAAACCAAAAATTATGTATTACCAAGATTTACTATTCATGTCAATTCACAATTTTCATCAAATTACCTTTCTAAAGGCTAATTCAAAGGTTATAGTCACCCATTAACCCTAAATACCTAATTAAAAACTTTAGATATTACATTTTAATTTTAACCATAACATGTCTTTCACTTAGTAATATAGAATAAAATATTTAATAAAATATTAAAATCATGAAACTAAATATTAAGCATTCCTAATCAATAATTAAAATATAAGAACAATAATATTCACTTAAAAATTGTATATTTCATGTAAAATAGCCATTATGCCCCTAAATCCTAAAAAATAAAGAAAACTTCATAACTCTTATCATATAATGATCTAGCTCATGAAACTTTTTATACTAGTCATTAAATACCGAAGAAACATATTAAATAACATAAAAGTTCATGAAACATGGAGCATATATGTATATGGAAAAATATGCCTTATTCATGCTAGAACATACCTAAATAATAACTTTAATTATATAAAACCAAATCAATACTTTTAATATATGAAAATACATATAAAAAATCCAATTAATCCATTAAAAACATGAAAGTTAAGAAAATATCACAAAAAAAATAAAACAAATAAAATCATGAACTAAGACTTGAATGGATTACCATTCCATGGAATTGTTTCTAAAATTAATGAAGGGCTTAGGAGTATTTTCGTTCAATTTACTTAATTTTTAACATTTAGCTATTTGTAAAAAAATATAAAGAGCTAAAAATAAAGAATAAAGAAGTAAAAAATAAAACAAATGCAAAACAATGGAGAAAGGTCTTGAGGTTGAATGATTCTATTCTTGGGAGCTAAAGGCACGGCATAATGAAGAATAAAAAAGATTGGAAGATGTTTTGGTTAAATTTTAGATATTCAATTACTTAAAGGAAAATTAGACCAAGCCATGAACAAAATCCTAATGGTTGGAATAATAAAGGTCAAAATTTATTTTATATAGGTTATGAAGAGAGGAATTAGTTTTAGGAAGTTAAAATACATTTCATTTTGAGAAATTTGACTTTTAGGGGCACATTATGGCTAAAATTGGAAAATATTTCAAAACATTTTAAAATAGTTAAAAAAATTGAATCCATTTTTATCTTAAATAAGCAAAAATATAAGTATCTCTGAATTTTCATTAATCTTTTCTGACTAAAGTACTCATTTTAGGGCTTAAAACATGAGTAATGGATAAGAAAGGATGGAATAGTGGATTTTCTTGAAAATATCCATTTAAAATTTTAAAATGGCATGCGAGACTAAAAAAAAGCCATGAAATTCAAATATGATCAAAGTAGAAATTTTTGGAAGAATTTCATTGGCTAATAGTGGCATGGAAGTCTTACAAGACTTAAAACCATAAGAAGGGTTAAACGATTGAAGCAAAACATTTTAAAAACATAACTAGAGTTAAAGGAATGTAAAAATATTTGATCTAAAATAATTTCCAACAATTATAATAATAATAATAGCCTTTTTAAAAATTGGATTATTTGACATAATTTTCTCAAAAATCTAAAAACTTATTACATGGAAAATGAAATTACCATAATGTCATTTATGCATACGAATGTTAGAAATCTACCAACCATACTAGCTCACATTTTCATTCATATCACATTTCAAAGGCAAGAATCGTTACTTAATCTTAGAGAGACTTCCTCACCAAGGAGATTGAACCTTTGGCTCAGTGATTTATATTGTCAAGACCTTAGAAAATAAGAGATTAAAACTTAGAAACCTTCAAATAATTCTTATAAATAAAGAAATACAAATTAAGGAAAGAATATAGGATTATAACCTTTTAGAGAATCAAAGAAAACAACATGTTGAAAACAAAAGGCTTAAATGTTTTGAAATCAAACTCATTCTCACTTAAGAATAAAATAAGATGGATATGGAGAAAAATATTAGAAGAGATGCACAGATTAGGTGAAAGCTTGAAATGGAGAAGAGTGAAGCACAACTATAGGGAAAACTCTGAATAGTTTTTGTCAATAAAAAGAAGTAAAGGGGAGAGACTGTTAGGGCAATATATAACCAATTAATAATTTAAGGGATGAGTTAGAGAGAGTAAATGTATAATAAAACCTAATGTTATCATTCAAATTTGGATTGGATGAATTAATTTAACAAGAATGGGCTAACTTCCTTCTAGATCTTAAATGTTGATTTTTTGGAGATGCAAGTCAAGATTCTTTAGAGAATGGTTAAACACAAGATAGGAAATGGGAAAATAGTCATGGGGAGCAATTCTTGTAGATGTGTTGTGAATTTCTTGAACAATTTTTTTAGTGTAGTAGAGAATAGTGAGGAAGAATATGGCACATAGTGAGGTCATCCTCTCCCATTATGCCAAGACATAACCTTTGAATCCTCTTGAGGAAAATATTAAAGCTATAAAGTTGATAAAAATGGTATGATATCACTCAAGATTTGATTGGAGTTAGATTACTAAGGTTCTACAATGGTGGAAGAATTTTTCCAAAAAAATCCATGCTTGAAAATAACTCACCTCGACAATCTAGTTGATCTATTCCCCTAACCAATTTAATCTATCTCGTTGAACCAAACCCTTCTCGGTAAAGATAGAGTAGTTAATAGATTCATAGAACTAGTTAAATAGTATGCTAAGAAAACTTATTTCTTTTTACTTGCTTCCTATGTGGTGTCTTGGCACCATACGATGACCAAAGGGCCTTCACTAGTGGGATGCTCTTCATATGTTTCTGTCTGGTCTTTATATCCAAGATGCAACTTAGTCAATACTCATAGGCCAGTGAATCATCTAGCTCTAACACTTCAAGCTAGAAGATATATGAGGGATCTTCTATGCACTTCCTTAATTGAAAAACATGAAAGGCATTATTCACAAAAGATAACTTTATATGTTGAGCTAATAAATATGAGACTTTGTTGACTAGCTCTAAGATCTTGTATGGTCAAATGTACATTTAATTGAGATTATCCTTCCTAGTAAACCTCATTACTCCCTTGGATGGTGAGACCCTTAAAAGGAATTTCTTAGGCACATTAGTTATCTACATCACTCTTTCCCTTTCCTAAGTAGCTCTCATATGGTCCTAAATAGAACTGATCTAACTCATTGTCTCCTCAATCATATACTGTCCCAACATAATTTTCTTGGTGATTTTGCTCTAACCTAAGGGACTATAATACTTCTATCCTTACAAGGCCTCAAAAGGTGTCATTCTAATACTTGCATGATTACTATTGTTTAAGGAGAACTTAATCAAGTCCACACATTCCTCCCAACTACATCTAATGTCTAAAATGCTTTCTCGAAGAACAACCTCTAAGGTCTGATCGTCCTATCTGTCTAACCACCCATAACTAGGTAAAAATAATACTCATCCTCAATCGAGTCCCAAAAGTGTCTTGTAAATTCTTCTAAAAATCTAATAAGAATCTAGAATATTGGTTTAACATAATTCCTCTAGGGACCACATGTAGTCTTATAATCTACTTTATGTAAGCATTGGATAATTTCCCATACTCCATACTGTATTCATTTGTATGTACGTTGCCAACTTAGTTTAGTAAACTAAAATAACAATGATAGATTCAAAACCACTATGGTTCTTTGGAATACCAAAAAAAATAAAGAATCTATGGATATACTATCCCACATCCAATCTAAAACATCTAGTGGTTGTTCTAACAATACTGGTCTCTTATTCTTGTTCATAATCTTCTAAAAAGACAAAAATCGAGTGATAAAACCTTCAAACTGCCACTTCAAATAGCTCAACCAATATACCTTCTTTAAATCCTTATATAACATTTCCCTTCAATGATGGATGGAATAAGAAGTATAATGTTCTTCTTTAGAGATTTTCCTCTTAAGCTGAACATATCCTTGTGGTACACACCACGTGACATAATATCTAACTCTACTATCTTTATTGATCTAAAATCCCTCAACTCTACCATCTACATTACCATTTCTAATTCTTCTGAGCCTGACATCAATTAGCTAGCATGCTTAAATCTACTTAAAGAAAAAAGGTATGATGATGAGTTCACTCATCCTTGCTTTCAAACTACTAGTGATATCAACTTAGTAACCATCTCCTTAAGCTCAAGGAATAAGTGATCTAACTACATAATTGTACTCAAGGAACATGTTTTCTTTAGGTTAAGGACATCTACCACTACATTAGCCTTACCTCATTCTAGGTTAAATATAAGTGATAATCCTTGAAAAATTCCAACCTTTGGCATTGGCTGAAATTCAACTCTCATAGTGTGAAAAAGTACACGAAGCTCTTGTGATCATTACAGAACTTGCACAAAATACCATAGAGATAATGCTTCTAAATATTCAGGCTCCGTTTAGATTGGGGTGGAAGAAGGTTAATGGAGGTGAATGAATTGATTCACCCCGTTTGTATATTATGTTAAAAATTTTACCTGGGTAAATCAAGGTTAATTTTTCACCTCCATTCACCTAGATTAACCTAATTTATATTAACCTTCGATTTTGGGGGTAATGGAGGTGAAGGTTAAAGAATAAGTAAATTTTTGACTTGATAGGACCAAAATACCCCTCAATATGACTTATTTATTTAATACAAGGGTATACATATTATTTGTTTTATTATTTTAATCTTTATTCACTTCAATTTAAACAAAAATTTTAAAACATTCACCCCAATTCACTCAGGTTAGGTTAATATCATCCAAATAACATTTTAAAATATATACCCCGATTCACCTCCATTCCCTTCACCTAAGTTAATTTTTAATGTTTACCCCTACCTCGATTCACCCCAATCCAAATGGAGCCTCAAAGTGAACACCACTGCAGTGAGCTCAAAATCATTCATTAGGTAATTATATTCATTTAAATTCAATTATTGAGAACCAAAAGCCACTATTCTATTATGATGCATCAACACACAACCGAATCAATTCTTAGAAAAATCACCTTATGCCTCAAAATCATCTAATCATCTTGGTAGTGTGAGTAATGGAGCTAAAGTAAGACTCCTTTTCACCTCCATTAAGGCCTCTCTACACTTCTAATCCTATTGGAAATTTGTAGCCTAGTTCAAATATTAGTCAATACAAGGTTGTTTTAACGAGTTCAATGACAAATCAATGGTAATGATTGGCCAATCCTATAACATATGCACTTCCATGATAGTTATTGGTGCTAGCCACTAGGAAAATGCTCAAACCTTGGCATGATCCTTTGACACGCAATATTTTGGGATTACATGACCAAGGATAGTAACTGGATTGAGTGAAAGCTCACACTTTGAATGTTTGATATAAAACTTGTGTGTTCTCAATAATGCCACGATCTATATTAGATGTTGTTTGTGCTTGTGATGACTATTATAGTAGATGAGAATGTTTTCTCTGAACACTATAATGCACTAATCTAATGAGAGGCATGAATATTATTAGTGCAGTAGTGAGTACAAAAGGAATTACTATGCACTCATGATGGGCATAAATGGTTCAAAATGTCATTTATGGAATAAATATCTAAACAATCCATAGCTAATGATATCATGACTAAAGATCAATCTTGGAAAACAGTATGGTTTGCATAAGATGGTGAAATAGATCATTGATTAAAGGTAAGGGGTAAAATTTGTTCACTATAACATGATTTAGTCCTCAGTAGTTGATGCACAAACTCATATTTCTATTCTTCTCATTAGTAAATAAAATGAGTGCTCCCAATTGTAATACACTTTGTTGAATCTAGCACTTCTCCAACTATTTGTTTTTAGCTAATACTGCAATTTTTTCATCTCTACAAGTGCCATATAATATGATGCTTTGTGTACTAGCTCCATACCTGCCAATAAGTCAAGAGAAAACTAAATACCTCAAACTTGTGGCATGCCTACAACCTCATAGGAAAACACATTAGGATACTCTTAGCTCACTAGGATTTGCTTTAGCATCATCGTAGTATACTTAGTATCTTTGACACTAATTAAGAAGAGAGGATGGCCTTTTCAAATGAAAGTACACAATATGTTAGCTGACATAACTCTCAATAATAGACTATACTCACACATTCGATAGGCGAATCTTTTTCCCTTTGGTCTTCTACACCCTCTTGAGTGCATTCTATTAGGGTTTGGTACTTCACTAGCATGCCCATGCCAATTATTACATTAAAATCATGCAAATCTAGCTCCATGTGATCTAAAGGGAACTCTTCTCCTGTAATAATTAAGGCCACCCCTTTAAAAAGCCTAGAGCACACAATCTTATTCTCTAAAAGCAAGCAAATAGAAGTAGAAATACTATAAGAAAGGGATAAAGATATTGTAGCTATAATTACGAATAATACAAACGAATGCGATACAATAGAGTCAAAATCACACATGCTAAAGAGGTAGAAATAGTAAGTATACCAGTCACGCCACCAACATGTTGCATAAGATTAAACTAGCTGATAATGTTCAAGAACTCCAAAAGCTCCTATAAAATTGCCTAATGCATGAACTACCTGAAAAATAGGGGAGGTTTGACCCTATGGTGACTGCTATAACTCATAACACTAATTGTTGATAAAGGAAATCTCAGAGTGTGTGGCTACTACTTAATCAATCATGTTCTAAGATTATGAATGAATCCTATGAACACTCAGACTTTCTATATGGCACTCATAAGCCATATGTTCCGACTTACCACAATAATGTCAAGTCACCTTAATCTCCTGACAATCTATCCTTGGATGATCTTCCCTACAAAGCTGACAATGTTAATGCCTTCCTCAAAATGTCTCCTAGGCTGACATCCTAATCGGAGTGTTAACCCCATACATTAACAATACCATGGTGGTATTCGACCTCTAAGATAAGCCTTTTCATTTCCACCTAGTCATTAATGACTCTCAAACTTCCTTTTACCCCTAAATTTGGTATATCTATCTTGAATTACTTTAGAAGCCTCCAAGGCCTTGTTCTACATCCCAACCATGTTTGGTGGGGAAAATCCCACTAACAACAATTGGCTTGAAATAGTGGACCTATATAGCCTCATTGTCCACATCCTCAAATATTAACTAGACCTGGTCTATGAATCTCATATAATAATCTTTCACCAACAAGCCCTCCTTGTGGGGGCACCATGAACACAATATAATTCATTAGAGGAAGATGAGTGGCATAGAATCAATCTTCAAATGACTCACAAAAAGGTCCCCAAGTGGTAATCTTTTTTCCCCAAAACTGGATTCTCCTCCACTATATATCTTTTTGTCCCATCAAGTAAGAAATGGCCATGTCAACCCTCTTGTCCAATAGAGAACCACAAGCGGTAAAGGTCTTCTCTATATCTCTAACCCATCTCTCCATGATGTTTGGGTCCTCTTATGCATTGAAGATTGATGAGTGATGATGTTTGACTCTCTTGGGCCAATCCTTTGGTACTGAAACTCGTGGTGTGGCTATGGAGCTTGGATCTTACCCTCAATGTAGGCACTTACATTCACAATAAATGCCTAGATGCACTCTTAATGGTGGTTGGAAACCATTAACTCCTAAGGAATGACTGATTAGAGGAATCTAATTTATAGAGTACTATGGCTTGCCTAACAATTAACACAAAGGTTGTATATATCATATTCCCATCGCACTCTCATTCAAGGATATTTTTAGACTCGAAATACATTGTACTATTATTCAAACACTTAAGGTAGTTGGGAAATCATGAAGATAATTTATAGTACTATCTTAAAATATTTCAAGGTATAAAAAATTATTACCAAAATGTTGTACTAGCTAAAAGTATTTTAAATGAAGTAGTTTAAAAAAGAGTTAAAGCTTTGATACCAACTTGTAACAATCTCTTTTTTCACTATAAAAAAATTATCATTTCAAAACATTATGGATGTGAAAAATACCAAATACACCTAGGAAAAAAATAGGGTATTGTCGCCCCACCTAAAAAAGCATGGTTGCTATTACCCATCCCATGCTAGATAAAAGGATAAGGAAACAAACCAAATGAAAATGGGAAGTAATGTGACAAAAAGATATAATATATAGATACCATAAGGAAAAATATTAAAAAAAAACTATAATAAGACCCCAAAATATCTGAATTAATAGAAGGGAGAAAAAAAGAAGTATAAAACTATAATAGAGATAAGGCAAAAAAATGAAAAATCCCAAACCCCTTGTTCATTAGAGACCTATAAAACATCTCTAGGTTTCCAAGCTCTCATGCCCCCAAGCCCACCAGAATTAGGCCAAGTACCAGTTATCCTCAAAAACTTTCACATGGTCCTCTACTCGAATAATTGAGAAGGTGATCGAATAAATGGCCATATCAATATACTACATATTGTGTAAGCTAAGTTACCTCCTTAATGGGATTCACAATCATGCACAACTATGACATAATATAGAATTCATGATTAGATGATATAATCTTATCAACATGCTTGATCATCTTCATATAATGCAATAATATTTCTTGTCATATAAATAATAGATAATTCATAAATTATCATGCGTAACATCAAAATAGGGATATCATCGATAATATCATAAGAAAATTTTTCACCGACTCACTAAACTCATCTACTATATACACTTGCAAGAATTACTCATATGAACCATTTTCTAAGTAATATTCTATTTAGATTAAACATCTCTAAGCCCTTTTTTTTTTGCAAGTGATGGATTGATTACCACCTCATGGTCTGACAAACTATGGAAACCTATCTAAACAAGGGGATATAAAGTATGGTAGGAACTAAGTAACCTCCTATGGAAATAAAGTTTGGTCGAAGACAATTAAGAACTAAAGGACCAAATGTATGATAAAAGCCAAAAAATCACCTAGGTGATGGGACTTTTTAATATTAATACTCTATAGTATATCATTAGTGTGTTGAGTGCATAAATCATCTGGATCTACTAGCTTCTAACCCAAAGGCAAATCCTAAAGGCACTAATAAATGTTTGAATGCAAACTAATCCTTGATAGCTAATTGAGAATCAGAGAATCTAGACCCATTCACTACTTGATCATCTTTTTCATAAAGTGATTAATGTGTTATTATCCAAAGTTATGCTATTATATAAATCCCATATGACAACCAAGCAATAGATCCACCTAATTCACTTCATCTTAGCCACTATCAACCTCCAAGACATGTTATGGGACTTCTATTAGTCATTAATCAACCTTATAAGATAATCTACTTAGTTTAAGAATCTTTATTACATCATCCATTTTTATCATTATACCATACATAATCCCATGAATCCCATGAATTTTCTAGTAAAACCTTGCAAATGTACTTATTATGAATCGCATGAATTATGAATTATTTATTCCATCCAATAGGTTAATTAATTCATGCCAAGTTAAATATTATAATAACATAAGAATCATGTTACAAAAAATTATGAAGTCTCAAGTCATATAGAGTTTAAGAGAAATACAAATTGCACTCTGTAGCATAACTTGTTGATCAATTTAGGCTTTGTGGTCAATCAGTACGGCTCATCCAAACCCTAGAGTTCCTATCAAAACTAGAAAATAGGTTTAGTAAGACAAATCAGCTATTTAAAAAAAAATTGACCAGTTCTACAAATTTGTCGATGGGTTTGACAAGAGAGTAACTAATTGTGAACAACCTAGTCAATTGTTTAGGCAAAATAGTCAACTGTTCTAACAACTAGTCAATCAGTTTAGCCTAACCAATCAATTGTTTTGCTCCAAGGTAGCACAGAAAATGTAATTTAGCTGTGAGTTAGGCTCCAAAAATATAACAGTATCACATCATAGCTTCACCATTAAAGACAACATAGGATTACACATACTGAAGTGCTAATCATATTGCATTCATATAGAATCAACAATAACTACTCATGAAATTAAACCTTTTCTTATAATCTTAAATCTTCTACCATGAAACACCAAATTACTTATAATATAATTTATTCATACAAAGATTGGAAATATACTAACCATAATAGCTCAAATGCTCATTCATACCATATTTCAAAAGCGATAATTACTTAATTGAAATCATTTAAAATTTCCACGCCAAGGAGATAAAACCTCTAGCTGAAATATTTAAACTCTCAAAACATTAGAAAATGATATATTAAAACTCACAAACCTTGAAATAATTATTATAAACTAGAAAACAAAAATTATGGAAAGAAAATAGGACTATCACCTCTAAAACAATCTAAAAATAATAAGCTAAAAGTAAAAAAAATGCTCAACTTTTATCTAATCTAACACTTTGATACCTAAAAATAAAACAAGATGGAGATACAAAAAGGATAAAAAAAATAAACAAAAATTAACTAAAAGCTCAAAGCAAAGAAGAGTGGATCACAATTGTTTGGAAAACTAAGAATATTATTTTTGGCTAAAAGGAGGTCAAAGGGAGAGATGCTTAGGGATATATATAACTAATGAATCAGTTAAAGAATAAGTGAAAGAGTATAACCTAATTGAAAACCCTAATTTTGTACTTTCAATTTGGGATGAATGGGTGAATTTTTCAAGAATTAGTTGAATTCCTAACTAGAGCTCAAATGTTCATTTTCTAGAGAAGGCAGAATGAGACTCCCTAGAAAATGGTCAAACATAAGGAAGGAAATCAATAGATTAGCAATAGAAGAAAATCTCCCAGCTTTGTGGATAAATTTTAGAACAAATCGTTCATTTGGTTAAGTGTAGTATAGAGAAGTAAGGAAGAAGTAAACAAAGGATGATGTCATCCTCTCCTTTTTCTACCAAAATAAGACCATTGAATCCACTGAAGGCAAAGAGTAAAGCTGTGTAGTTAATAAAAAGAGTTAAATATTACTTAATAACTAATAAGAGTTAGATTATCAAAGGGGTAAAAAAGTTCTAACCAATAAGAATAATTTTTTTCAAAAAATCCAGGGTCGAAAATCACTAAGCTTGACAAACTAGTTGACCACTTTAGTCCACCACTCAATTATTCTACAAACCATTCGATTAGTTCCCCTAAACTAGTTGATTGGTTGTGTCTAACCAAAACCTTAGCTAATAATGATAGACTTGCCAATCTATTCATAGAAACAGTCGATTGGTATGCCAAGAAAACACATTTTCCTCAAATTTCTAAGCCTTTTCCAATGGCTTTTTAAATGAAACAAACTATGTTTCCAAATAAGAATTAGACATTATCCAATTTTAATTAGACATAAGAAAATTCACATTTTATAAATCTCAAAGTTAAAGTGTATTAAAATATTGAATCCCAAGCTAAGAAAATAACAAAGAATAACTTAAAAATTCCATTCAAAAGATTCAGGAATAGTAACCCTAAAAACCAAAAAAAGAAGAAGAAGAATTAAAGAAATTTATACAAGAACTTGTCATAACGTTATAGAGACAATAAAGCCTTAAACCATAGTGGTAAGGCAACATGATGGTCATAAAAATTAGCGCAAAAGAAAGGATTAAGGAGGAAATATGACATATCTTTAATAAAATCAGAAATTAAGATAAATTTATAAGACTTAAGCCTTAAGCCTTGGAATATATATACTAAAAATATTGTAAGAAATTGTATAAGAGGGTAGCACAACATGGAAGGAGACTCTAACATCTCCATTTTTCACTACCAAAAAAATTAGTTTTAAAACATTATAGAAGGGGAAATTATAAAATATAATTATGAAAAATAGGGTGTTGTTATAATACCTAACAAAGGATTGATGTCCACTGTCTATTCTATGCTAAATATAAGGCTAAGAAAACTGGCTAACTAATATATAACAATATAGTGCACAAACGATATAATATATGGATACAATAATGAAATAGGTTTTTAAACAAACGCATACTGGGTCCTCAAATTTTTTTAATGCAAAAGGGAGAGTAAATTGAAGGTGCTTAATCACATAAGAGACAAAACAAAAATAGGGCTGAGCCTAAAAGCCCTAATCTATTAAGGACATACAAAAGATAATTAGGAATCCACATGCTCAAGCCTTTAAACCCAACACAAGTAGGTAAACTATAGAACATCCTAAGAAACTTGCACATGGTTCTTTACTTGTGTGATTGAATAGGTGACAGAACGAACTGACACATCAGTATACTACATATTGAGTAAGCCAATTTACCTTCTTAATAGAAGTCTCAATCATGCAAGACCTATGGAAACAATAGAGATCATTATTAAACTTAACAACATAATTACACAATACAATTTGATATAATTGTATTATAATGATCATATAAAGTATAGGTATTCCATACCATTAAATGGCCTAGACAAGTCATAACTTATCATGCTCTTCTACTATCCACCTAGATAAATATCAATAATACTAATATTTAATTAATCACAAGTTGTTCCACCACTAACTAAGCTCTTCTACTATCCACACATAAGAATTACACATTTGACCCATTTTCAAAGTTATATGTTCCAATATATTAGTAAGTTTTAAGCTCTTATTTCTTTTTTAAGGAATAGATTGATCAGCCCTATGGCCTTACATACTATGGAATCTTATGCAAACTGGAGGATATTAAGTCCTTTTAGAAGCAAAGTAAGCATTAATGGACAAAAAATTTAGCCAGATCCTAGTAACCACAAATGGACATAAAGTCCTGTCAAAGATAATAAACAAGCTAGGTGTCTAAACCCTTTAGCATCTGTACTCCATAGTGTATCACCAATGTCTAGATTAGGTAAGGCACAAAAAATAAAAGGATATCACCCTAAGGCACTAATAAATGGCTAAAGGCAAACTAACTGCCTATAGCTAATTGAGGTTCGGGTAATCTATACCCATGTACTACTCGATCATCTTTCATATGAGCTAATAAGTGTGTTATTCTATAATTTCAAGCTTTTATAACATTGCACAAAACAACCAAGGAAATATATCCAAAAATTCATTTTAACTTAACCATCATTGTAATAAAAATAGGGGTTGGATATTCCATTAGTGCTTAGCAAACATTTAATCCATCCATCAAGTTAATCCATTTAGCAACAAAAATTTTTAAGTAACAAAATTTTACTTGAAGAGATTGCATAAGTATTTTTGAGAGAAAAAATAGGGAATGTTACTGCCACATCAACCATGAGATTAACATGATCATCATTTATCCCATTCCTTGTGTTATATAAAATAGATTAACGAATGAAAGAATGTGTTCTCTACTAATAATACAATGGTACTAATGATAACAATGTTGAGAATAATAATATTTACTTAATAAAGAGATTATATAAAAAAATATAGGAACATATGCCAAGAGTTTAAATAATGGAAATAAATACAAATTATAGGAACCTAGTAGGAAAAATACATCTAATAGGTTATACTAACTCATTAATAAATGGAAATGTTACTCTCAAACACTAAAAAATTGCAAGGTACTGACATATGAAATCATCCTAAACATATGATAGCTAAGAATTATAACCATGTAAATCATCCTCTACTCACCGAAGAAGAAGCTAAATCATTTTATTATCTAGATAAATGTAGTACCAATATGTTGAAGTATTAGTAAAATAAATTATCTAAAATATGTAAAGGGCTTATGCTTCTCATTGAAGTCATAATGCCATAGTGATAAGCATACTAAAATAGTATAACACTTACACTAATGATAGTAATATAACAAGGTATATTTGCATGGAAATTATATAAGAATAATGATTCATGTTATATATTCAAATTACATAATGAAAATAATATTACACACCTTCCTTTAGTTATGTAGTAGTGCGTAAAATAGATATACCTGAGAGTAAAAAAGTAACAAGGCATACCAAAGCAGAAAATGGATAGGCACACCACTTGATATTGACTTTATCAACAAAATAAAATTCCCTAAAACATAATTTCCCATAAAGCTATAGGCTACAAAAAATGGTCATTATATACGACACTATATGCATAAATTTTAATTTGTACAAGTGAGCCTCTAGTATTTAGGTCTTTGTTGTAAAAAATAACTACATTGTGTTGTTGGCAAGTAAAATATGCAGGAACTACAAAAGGCAGTGCTCTAGCCTTAGTAATTAGTTTACTACTCTTTTGTCTTCACCTCAAACATCAGACAACAATACATACACTAGTAGACCCATGTGAAATGTCCAACCATGAGGATAATCCTTCCAAACTAAATATAGCATGGGGTAGTAAATAGTTAATTATTGTGTTCTTCATACCATGATGATGCATAAGCATCCTCTTCACACCCTTCACAAAATCCAATATTAACCACTCTTCTTGCCAAATTAGAAGAACCAAATATTCTTCTAATTTGGGAAGGATTACACTAAATTATCTTCTAATTTTCTCACATCTAAAGAGGTCACATAAGACTTGTGACTTGTGTTCCTAACCTATCCTTTTTGTAACCTAACTATGAATAACTAAACAACCCCTTTCATGAAGAAAAAAAGCCATGCAAGCTTCCCTCAAGCCAACCTATTTTTGTAGCCTAAATGCCAAGCTACCTATAGCCACTTTGTGGCTCACTTTCCAACCACCTTCCCACCCCAAGCCTGCACCATTTTTGTGGCTCCACTATAAAACATAGCTTGTAGCTCCACTCCACCATCTTAGCCTATAAATATGCCAAGTGGGGGTTAGATGATCAACAATCTGTAAGATAAAAAGGAATAGAGAGTTAAAAGCCTATAAGTGTAGAGTTATGGCAACTTTTAGAGTCTTAAATTCCTTACCTTTTGTACATGTGGCAACCTCATTTGCAGGTTTAATTTACTTGTTAACATTTTATTAAATTTAATCAAATAATAATATGTACTTAGGAGGGCTTACTTGCACTCAACCCCAAATTAGTGAAGCATAGGCTGGAAGGGGAGGACGCATGATCAAAAGGGTTAGGGAAAATTATGTAAGGTTGATTAGAGTTAAACTAAGTTAGTTACATGATATGTAACTAGATAGTTTAAGTCCTAACATACCCATATATCTAGTTAGGCATGGTTACTTTGTAACTAGATAATTACTCTCCTATATAAAGGTAAGGAGGGGTTGAATGAAGGGGTCTTTGTTTAACCATTCCTTCCATTTGGTTCAGGTTACCTCAATTGTTAGTATGTAGCTTATTTAATTTCATCTAAGAACTCTTATCTCTTTTTTCTTGAGTGTTGTGTTTCTCAAGTGGTAGATTCAAGTATATGAATTAAGGGGTACTTAGTTCATATATTTCTCTTCATCATCTCCCATTTTCCATCCTCTTTCAATGGTCTTTCCCTAGTCATCATTTTTTTACCTAACTTAACCCAATTTGTATCCACTATACATCACCCAACATATATAATAGTCATTCCTTAGATATATTAAAATACTTCACTTTGTCTCATGTATGTCATATATGAATGAAAGGAAGTAAAAATATAGAAGCCAACATCAACATCTTACATCTATTCCACATAATCTTCTAGTCCCTCCATCAAGTTCCTTTACTTAGAAGAAAAATTATATGCTCTACTAATAAAAAAACCATTAAGCACAAACCACAAAAAAATGTAGGATCTCACTCCCTTATGAGATCCTTTCTTCTCTATAATCAAGTTATAAATACTCCACAAGTTCTTGATAAAAAGAGGTGTATTTTGTGCGGTTATGAATTTCTACATCAAAAACGCCTTGAGATAGTTAACAAAGAATGACATTTTCAGCATGTTAGCTTCCATCCTACAAAAAACCAAATATATTTACATAAAAATTAATACTTCTATGCTATCTAATCCTTAAGGCTTAGTCTACTAACTTTTATGCATGCAAATATTTTTCCACACCACTAATAGTTGTTTGCTTTACCATAAAGCACATGCTTATAGTGTAGTTAAGAACTATTTTTTACGTAGGAAAAATTCATAAGTAGAAGGTTAACATTCTTTGTATTATAGATTTTTGCAATTCACATCTCCCGACTAAAGACATGTAACTCACCTTCCAATTCTTCAATTTATAACTAATAGAGTTTATCAAAGACACATTATTAGAACCCTTTAGTTTGCTCAAACACATGGGTACTCTAAGGTACGTAAATGGGAATGACCTCAAAGAAATAACTATATTTGTTAAAATGCTCTATTGTTGCTCAACATTTATAACAATGAAAATAATATGGGACTAAAGAGGATTTGCTTCAAGTTTAGAGGTAGTGTAAAACACCTCCAATCCTCTTCTTAATATTCTTATAGTGGTTTCATCTCCTCAATAGAAAAGAATGAACTCATCTACAAATGATAGATTTGAAATACCTAATGCTTTATATCTCGAATGAGAGGAGAAGTATTTGTTGATAGTTAGAGTATTTGATTATCTCATCAATCCTTTCTTTAGTACCCACACACTTATCATTATTAAGATAATATTTTCAACTACATTTAATTCTCCACTATAAAAAAAAGTTATGGTAGCATACCCATGCAATGGGATGCATTTTCTACTATATGGGGTTAGAATACATTGAAGGACCAAATTTTAGTTAAATAAAAATTTTAGAATGATATAAATCAAGTAAAAATATTCTAAGTATAAATAGTCTTAAGGTACTAAAATATGCTAATTAGCACAAATAGATTAAAATTAAAAGTTTTTATAAATATTAGGAATTAGTTGAAACAAAATCATATAAGCATATCAAATCATAAAATAATCAGTTAATTAATGTGAACAAATGAGTTCATTGGTTCATTAAAAAAACAATATTATCAATTCCTAAGTGTATGAATCAATCGGCTAAAGAAACTAGTTAATATTTACACCTAAAATTCATAATATTATTAGCATTTCAAGCCCATTTGAAGACCAAAACTTATTAATTTTTTAATGAACACAATTTTAAAAACTTTCTAAAATATTTTAGGATATGTTATTACAACACTTCCCTCTTAATAGAGACTTCGTTCTTGAATTCCTTAAAAGAAATTATTATTATATGCTCAAAAATATGAGAAAACCCTAAGACATTAAGCAAAACTAAAATAAGTATCATGAGTAAACACATGAGAGAAACTTACTATCCATATTAAAAGAGGTGACATTATCCACATAATGCATATAAAGAAATAATTTTAGTTACCTCATCTTAATCTCATCGTCATAGTCTTAGGTGACCTCCTCACCTCCATGGTGTGACCACAAGACTTTCACTAACGAGACAACCTTTAAACATGTCTCACAAGTCTTGGTATCAAGGATCCTCATTCGTCATTCTCCATCTTACAATGCTTCATTAAGATTAATTATCTCTAGCTAAATGATGTGTGATAGATCTCCCACATACTTCCTTTAGTAAGAGATATGAAAGACGTTAAGCATAAATGATTGCTCAATAAGTAAGGAAATTTCATAAGCAACCTCTCTAACCCAATTAGAAATATTTTATGGTCTAAAATATCTCCGGCTAATATTGCCTTTATGAAAAAAACACATAACTTCCATAGTGGGTGAGACCTTCAAAAGAACTAGGTCACCTACCTCATACCCATCTATCCTCCTTCGTAAGTCTGAATAACTCCTCAAGCATTTTAGAGTAGCCTTCATTAGATCATGAATAAGTTACATTCTCCTTCTTATTTACTCTACCATTTTCAATCCCAACATAATTGTCTCACTCAAGTCACTCTAACAAATGATACTACGACAATTCTGCCTATAGAGTGCCTCAAAAGGTGCTATCCTTGCCTACATGATAACTTTTTTTGTAAGAGAATTATATCAAGTCAAAGAGATCTTCTCATTTACCCTCAAACCGAAGCAAGAATGCACGAATAATATCCTCTTAAGTCTAAATAGTGTGCTTAGTTTGATCATCTATAGATGGATGGAAAATAGTGCTAATCTTTAGTTATGCCCTATTTCTTGCAACTTTAGCTATGTGATCGATAAGAATTTGGAATCTCAGTCCGACATAATTTCTTGGGGTATCTTATGATAATGTACCATATTCTTCTTGTGAGCTCTCATTATCTACTCCATACTCTAAGTCATCTTTATTCTTATGAATAGTGAAAACTTCAAATAGGTCAACTACAACCTATATTAAGTTTGAACTAATACAAGTCCTTGGTAACCTAACAACAATGTCCATCGACATGTTGTCTCATTTAATTTTGTGAAACCCAAATAGTTAAAAAACCCCTAGAGAATTCTTGTGCTTGACCTTGACTTTGTGATAGGTCAAGCACCTAGCTGTGAAGTTTGAAACTTCCTACTTCATAAGGGCCTCCTACAGATATGCTTTAGGTACTAGTATAACTTATCACCTCAATGATGGGAGGAAAAAGGCATATGATGACTGTCTTTAAGAATCTTCCTTTTAAGCTCCCCACAACTCTATAGAACACATCATCTATCTCAAAAATGAATACTACCATCTTTATAAGTCAGAAACACCACTACCTGACCCTCTAATATAGCCCATATCATTTGTTTGAACTTAAAATCTCCTAGTTGAATAGCTCAAGTCTCATTGATGATGGTTGTTATGATTGTGGGGGATCTCATCCTTATCTCAAGATCCTCAAACCCAATGATCTCAATGCCCATATCCTAATTTTTTTCCAAATTAAGTGTGAAATATTGAATGAACCAAAGCTTGTGAAACCATCCTTCTTAAAGCATCTACTAGGATGCTAGCCTTACCCTTGTGTTAGGTAAACTTAAAATAGTAGTTGTTTACCAACTTTATCCACCTTCATTATCTCATATTCAACTCACATTGAGTAAAGATGTGCTTGATAATCTTATGGTACATGGATAATTTACACTACACTCCATATAGGTAATGTCTTTGGATCATTAAGGCCAAAACACTATAGATAGCTCAACATAGGCCACTAGCCTTATATGATGCATCAACATAAATCCTATACTAGGCTTGGATCCATCAGTATACACCTCAAATCCTTCTATACCCAAAAGCTAGATAATCACTAGAGATAATTAATCTCCTTGTAAGCTTCTTGGAAGCTACCATGCACTTATCCATCTAAGGAAAGTATATCATCTTATTAAGCAAGGTAGTTCAAGGATGAGAAATCCTAGAAAAACCATAAATGAAATATCTTTGAAGAAAAAATACTATGTTTCTTCTAGACAGTCGTCGATGTGACTACTCTGATACTAGTTGGATCTTTAAAGGATCCAATTGCACAAAGTCCTTCAGGATGACATGTCAAAGGAAGGCGACCTCATACACTATAAACTAAAACTTTATGAGCTTGGCATACAAATGATGTGTCCTCAATAATGTTAATGCCTCCCTCAAATGTTATTTGTTCTCTTCATAATTTCTAGAGTAAATCAAGATATTGTTGATGAAGATGATGACAGACTGATCCTAGTTCTATAGAAAAATGTGGTTCATGAAACCCATGAACACCACTAACACATTCATTAGTATAAAGGACATCATAGTGAACTCATAATGGTCATTCCTTTTTAACAAAGCTTTATTTTATTTATTCCTCTTAGCTAACCTAGGAAAATATCTGTAGATTGAATAAATGACAACATTAATAATTATGGACTAGATAACTAGAACCAAAATTACACTTAGCTCAAACTATGTATTTATAAAGAAAAATAAACATACACAAAATCAATAACCTATTTGCCACTTACGGATGTATATGTTAATAGTTATGGGCTAACTATACTCTCCTAACATTCAACTTGTACACAAATTAACTAGGTGGCCAAAAAAGATAATAAAGTCCTAATATTAGATTGGTGATCATTAAACATATTTAATTAATCTAATCAAAATACATATAATAGTTGAATCTAATTCATAACTCACAATCAATTATTCAAGAACCTTTAATTATCCTCCTAGTCCACACTAACAAGCCTAGTATATTGATAAACCTAAAAAATACCAAACCTAAACACATTAAAATCATACCATTAATTAATAGAGACAAATAAAATAATAAAGATTAAATTAAGCTTCATAAAATCACATGCAATAATTAAACCACTGATGATAACTACATTAAATATATTTAAAAGTATGAAATGATATTTTAGATAAAAGAAAGAGAGAACTCAAGAGATTGTAGTCGCAGACACAGTATCATATCTAATCCTTCAATTACCATTATTATCTAACTAATTAGAACAAATGAACCTCAATAGTTTAGAGATAATGAAAATGAATTTGCAGTTTTGTCATTAGTGCTCTTTCATATTTTATTTAACATAATATGTTATATATATAAATAGAAGGTTGTATCAATTAGATCCAAAAATTGGCAAAAATATGATCCATATTTGTAAATATGAGACCCCCATATTTTTTTCTTTGCTATAATGCACATGAGAAGAATTAATGGGAGGAGAACCAAGAAAATATGAATTATATTTACATGAATATTAGGGTCCCATATTTTCTCTCTTCATTATCATGTCTTTATTTTTCTTCTCATGACTTTTAGTTTTGAGGCTTGCATGATGGTACATCTATTTTTTTTCATTCCAACATTACTTTTCATATTGTGCTTATTTTCCTTAGTTATCACCCTAAGTTACCTTGATTTTATCTTTCTCTAGAAAACTAGGATAATAGAAAAAATTCGAGGAAAAAGGTTAAATTGTCATTACACATATAGAAATTTGGGCAAAAATATATCAAATAATTCCATAGAATATACCATTATGGCAACCATAGTATGTAATTCTAGTATATCATAATATTTAGACTAGTTCTAAGTAATAATTTTAGGTATAAAATATTATATGAATAGGTATCATGGATTGAAAAGTCCAAAAGGTATCCAAGTAAAAATATCATCCAAATAACACGACTATTTGCCCAACTACCCATTGTAGAAAAAGTCACTCCTCCCCATACAATACATTAAAGGCAATAAAATCACCAAACTAGTCCTCATACACTCGCACAAAAGCATCTAGGTCATCTACTCATGGGAATAAGCAACACTTATAAACTGGATGGTTAATATACTATGTATTGAGTAAGGTAACAATACTATCGAGTCAAGGATACATTTAAGTGCATACATTTATAGTACTATTAAGAACAAGTCCATTCACATTACCATATCATTGTCCTCCTATTGAGTGAGTTTTTAACCCACCACAATAATCTACCATGATGTATTGCCACAATCATTTACCATCATCACCATCTTCTTATTTTATACCTCACCAACATTTCTAAACATCCCAAAGTGCAATCCACCATCCACCTCCATGTACTTCCTTGCTCGAGTAGCATTAAGTGACCTCTCCCCATCACCACTGTTGGTTATCTTGCCAACCACCTCATTGCTTAACCCAAAGCTTTTTCATCAACATATAAAAGTGTGATGATCAACAAGCATCATCCTCAACAACCCTATATTACATAATAGAGAAAACGTGGTTGATGGTTGGTAAAGCATGTAAGTGTAGGGTTGAATTTAGTGGTGGGAATAAGATGGTATAAGATTAAAGGCAATATAGAGAAAGAAAAAGAAAGCTAAGCTGAGGTCATCTTTTTTTGGGGAGGTCATTGGTAGCATGATTGTGTAGAGCTGGGTCATGTTTGGATGGAGCATTATAGTATATGGAAGGTGTAGTAACCTATCATTTTGTGAGTTTTTTTTACTAAAAATTTATGGTATTTATTAATATAATCTATTGTGTTATTTTGATTTAGAACCATAATTTAATTTGGAAATTTTTTAGACTTGTATAAGTTTAAGAAATGTTATAAAATGTGTTTTTACGTGGGCTAATTTATGAGTTCTATGAACCAATCGACTATTTTATCATTTCCACTACAATATTTTCTCTCAACCAAAAAAAATTGATTGGTCTATGGAACTAATAGATTGGTTTGTAGAACAACCAACTTGCAGGCCAAACCGATCATCTATTTTATTGGGTTGAGTACATTTTCAAACCTCAATTCTTTTGGAAAACCATCTTACGCCTAAATGGAACCTTGATAATCCTATTCCATGTTATTCTAAAAATATTCTTAACCTTTCGTATCATATATTCAACCTAAGCTTTTGTCTTGAACTAACACGAGGGTTTGGTTTAGACAATTAAGGGGGAGGATAACCACACCTTTTCCTTCTTCCAACTCTCTCCTCTACATTCCCTAGAATCATTTATTTGATTTCTAAACCTACCTCTATTTAGTTCAGATATTCCTTCCATGTTGATCGTTCATTTCCTCTTTTATGGTTGATATTTTTAGGATAATTTGGTCCGCTTCTTCCTAGAAATTATCATTTCAGCTCTTAAAGGGAGGTTAGCTTATCATTGATAAAATTTGACCATTTACATAAAAATATGAATGGTATAAATTAGGGTTTTGTTTATGGAACTAACTGCTCATTCTTGTACTAATTTGTTAGCTATAAATAGCCTTTATCACCCCTTCCATTCACTTTTCTTTCATTCACCAAAATTTAATAGCTCTCTCTAACCTTACCTTCTTTCCTCTCCAATTCAAGCTTAGTATGGCATCTTTTCCATTCGTCTGATCCTTTCTCTAGAACCTTATTGTTTATATTTAACCAAGAAAGCATTAGATTTAGGTGGAAGTTAAAATCTCACTTTTAACACAAATTCTTTGTATTTTTCTCTTATATTTTATAAGTTTGTTTTTTCCTAATTTAAATTATGATTTATAAAATTGTTCATTGAATTTTTAAAACTTCAAATTCTATTTTTTTAAGGTATGTATATTGAAAATCTTCGAGGTTGAGTTTTCTATGTGTGGAAAAGTCGTGCTTGTACTAAGTAAGTCATTCTTACTTTTGAAATGTGACTTTGCTAAGCATGTGTTGTGGTGAATTCTTTGAAGTCTATTTTTTTTATGTTGGATTGAGAATTTGCGTTTCATATTCATGCATGTTGATTAACTTATGAGTTATGAGAAAAATTATAGTTTTAGGAAAATTAGGTCGATTTGATTAATTATGAAGCATGTTTGAATTTATGAGTTGTGGAAGAGTTGGTATAATTCTAGGACTTGTTTTTGTTTGGATGTGGTGGGAATTTTAAGGATTATTTGCATGAAAAAATGTTTGTTATATGCTATTTACACTCTAGAAAATTGAGTGGTTAGGTCAAATTAATCCACTGGTCCATAAAATAGTCTATTTTTTGACCCAACGCATTGATTGGTAGGTTGTGGTGAACTTTTTTTTTTCATCTACTTAAAACTATCAAATGGTTTGGAAAAATTGGTTATCGAGTTTTGGGAAACTCGGGTTTGGGCAAGCCAAATCAATAAACTCGTAGGCCCAAAGTAATCAAATAGTTGGCCTACCCAATCTATAGGTTGATAAAACGAATCAACTAATTAGGTTAAACTGATCAACCACTTCTGCCATATTTTTTTATTTTGATCTTTTATCTTGGATATGCCTTGAGACCATGCCTATTTATTCTATATGATTGCTTGACGAATGAAATACCCCTTTTGATATGAATTAACAACTTAATAGATGGGTTAAATGGATCATAATTTATAGATACTCAATGGACGTTATATAGGCTTTAATGGGTAAAACTAAACTCATATTAGATACCTTTAAAGGGGTAATGAAATCTAGAATTTGGCATGAAATGGGTTAAGCAAAGATATTTGGTTTATATTGAGTAAGTATTAATGGAAATCCCATATATTGTTCGGGAATTGTAATGACTAAGATTAAACAATTATGTGAGTGCCTTACTTGCATATTATGTGGGCCATGTGTGATCACATACCATCAAGAATAATATATTAGTAACTTAAAGTGAAGGATATTGAGCTGTTTATGGGTATGGATTACCCAATCCTCAATTAGCTATAAGAAGTTAGTCTGCCTTCAGCTAATTATTAATGCCTTCGAGCTTTGCCTTAGGGAGGGATCCTTATACTTCTTTGTTTCTTACCTCCTGTAGACACTAATAATATGCTTTGGGATATCAATACTAAAGGGCCTCATCAAGTTTTTGGTTTTCGATATTCGCCATACTTATGTCCAATGATGGTTACGTGGCTTCAACCTAGACTTATGTTCATAGGTGGTACTTTTCTTAGTCCTAAAATTTATTTCCTTTGGTTTTGATAGACTTATATGGTATGTGAGATTATATGGTGGTGCACAATCCATTGCTCGATAACAACTATACATGTATTTGTATACTAATTTGAATAAGTAATTGAATAATAAATTGGAATGGGAATGTGACTAAAGAGAAAGGTAAAAGTAAAAGGATAAGAATGGTAAAGGTGGGAATAACATATTTATGTATAAATAAAATCATAAATTAGGGATGTGGAAATGGCGTGTGATGAAATTATATGTCTTGATAAATGAAGCTTTACTATTAGCTATATATTTTACTTTGTAGCTTGTACACTGTCATCTATGATGTGGTGCTATTTTGTCAAGCATGATGAGTCATATATGGTCTGAGCTTCCAATGCTTGATGTTACCATGATAGTGCATGTATCCTGGTTATATGAAATATGTTGGTATGAATTTCATATTATGAGATAAGTTGTGTGTTGATGACTCCATTATGGAGGTAACTTGGCTTACTCAATATGAAATATAATGATGTGCTTGTTTACTCAGTTACATGATCATTCCCATAAGTAGAGAGGGATATGTGTTGGTTATTAAGGATGGTCTTTAGTTGGTGAACCTTGTGTGGGGAATTATTTCTGAGAGTCTATAGATATGAAGAATTTTGAGTGTTCCTTGATGAATAAGGGATCAAGATTACCCCATACTTTTGTTTTTTTATTTATTTTGAGATCATGTACTCTAACATAATTTTCCTTGTGTATTTGAATATTGCGCATTGTTGAGGTCCTATATTTATGTAACATGGTTTCTTATGGTATTTATATAATATGTTTCGGCACACTCTACATTGGTTTGGTCTACAAGGTTATCAACCTTGAATCAAATATAGGATAGGAGGTCAGCACTAATAATATGTAAGGTGTGGCAATAATACCCCACATTTCCTAATTTTTTGTTAGTTTACCGTTTCTACATAGTCTTCAAAATGAAATTTTTTAATAGTGAAAAATGGGGATGTTATATGTTGTTTTCATAGCTTTATAAAAAAACAATTATGTTGTTAATTATTTTAATGGATACCACAAGTTGTTTTTAAACTTTTTTCCAATCCTTTTTGTATTTTCTATTATGTAAATATTTTTCAAACCTAGATTTTCCACTAGAAAAAGTGGGTTGGGGATGTGTTGTAGATAGCTTTTTTGTTGATTTATTTTTTTAGTCTTAGTTATCGGTAATGGAATGTTTTTGATTACTCCTAATCTTTAGGAATCAATGGTTGCTAACCATGTTAAGAGCATATCAAATCATTCTTGGATACCGATAGAGCCTACATGGAAATCCCGATTCAAGCACCACAACTACCGTTGGGGGGAGTATCCACACTAGTTCTTGAAGATTAACTCTAGAGGGTTAGGCATCATCAATCACTAATCTTAGAGGGTTAAGAGGACCTTGACACCATGAATTTATGGATTAGGAGCCTTTTGATTTCTGACTAGGTATTTGAATCATACCATAACATTGTGTTGGTTTGCGCAAGTGTTAGAGAAGTTTAAGTGTAGAATGTGAATTATGTGAGAAACACTAGGATCTTGTATTTATTAATTTTAACCATGTTTCTCATTGAAAATTCTAATGTATTTTTTAGGAAAATTTTGAGAGTAATAAACATAAGGCCCTATGTTTTCTAAACATCGACTGTGTTTTTCCTTTATTTTTGAAACATATTGTTTCATCTTAAAGGTTTTTATCTTGTAGAAAAGTAGACATAATAAAACCCTGGCTATCAAATCATGTGACCCAACTTCTTCTTCGTCTTCTTCTCCATAGAATTATCCTTAAAATAGAGATATAGATTTGTGTAATAGATTGGTTGATTAGTTTAGTCATCCAATAATTACACAAGACCATGAATAAATACCTTTACTTTTCCCTCAACTATTCTAATTCATGATTGAATCCTTAATTGTTCATAATCTTTTTAATTCCAAATTTTTTTGTATCCTTTTCAATCTACATTATTCTAAAAGAACTTAGTATCAATGTTGTGTTTTTGAAAAAATCTGGTAATCGAGATGGGTACAAGATTTGATTTTGAGACGCTTAATCAATTTGTCAATTTTATATTATGAAATTGAATATCTGGGAAATTCTAATTCAAAATGAATTGGAGAGAGTGTTATTTGGTCATTAAAACAAGCCATAGTCAATGACGAATGAGATATTTGAAGAAGTAGATTTGATGCCCCTCTCTACCACACAAATGTGTTTATCAAACGAGGTATTATGGGAAGTGGCAAAGGAATGTATAATGGTTTCGTTGTTATTGAAGCTTAAGTCATTATATATGATAAAATTAGTAGCAAAGAAACTACTATTAATGAGTTTGCCTCATGACCTTAAATTAGGTGAGGGTCAGTCTTTGAAAAGTTACTTGGATGAATTTAACTCTATTATTATGTATTTACATAATATAGATGTTAAGTTAGATGATGAAGATTTGGTTACTATTCTGTTATGCTCTTTACCTACAAGCTTTAAGCAATTTTTAGACTATTTTGTATTGGAAGTATGAGTTAGTCCTTGAGGATATGAAACCTACCTTGCTATAATAGGAGTTGGATGATAGTTAGTTTACTCAAAACAATATTTCTGAGGACTCAAATAGTGAGGAATTTGTTGCTAAGGGGAGGACACAGGAGTGGGGATCTAGTGACCGTAAAAGTCAAGATCTAAGTTGAAGATTTAGCAGAAGAATGTGAAATTCTATGGGCGTCACAAGAAGAGGCATGTTAAGAAGTTTTATCCTAACAGGAAGCCTAGTGTTAAGAGTGGTGAGTTATTTAGGACAAATGATGATGTTGTAGTTTCCCATGATGATAGTGATGGAGATATATTAACAACCACTGATAAATAAAATATGATTGGTGATAGATGAATTATTTATTCTAGGTGTTCTTACCATATATGTCCCAATGGGAGTTTTTTTAAGAGATTTGAGCAGGATCAAGGTAGAAACAATACTACTTGCAAAGTTGTTGGGATTGGGATAGTGAAGGTGAGGATGCATGATGGTGTGGCCAGGACATTGTCTAATATGAGGCATGTCCTACAGATGACCAAGAACCTCATCTCTTTGAGTTTATTGGATTGTAATGGGTACCAATGTGTTATTGAGGATGGTTCCCTAAGAGATACAAAAGGGGCTTTAATGATGGTAAAGGGAAAGCAAGTTGGGACATGGTATGAGTTGGTAGGTTCCATTGTTGTCGGGATAACTGGTTTAACATTGCTAAGTGTTCCAGACTTATATGTTATTACAATTTGGCATATGAGACTGGGACACATGATTGCCAAAGGTCTGACTAGGTTCTCTAATAAGGGGCTACTAGATAAATGAAGTAAAGATACTATGGACTTCTGTATGCACTGTGTGTTTCACAGGTAAAAGAGCGTTAGCTTTTCAATATGTAAGCATAGTACAAGAGTTCCTCTTGAGCATATCCATTCAGATTTGTATGTTCTAGTTATAGTGGTCTCTAAATGTGGTTTGCAGTAATTGCTGACATTCATTGATGACTTCTCTACAAAGTTATTGGTTTATTTCTTAAAGAATAAGAATAATGTGTTTGGTATTTTCAAATGCCAGAAGACCTTGCTAGAGAAGTAGATTGAGAAATAGGTTAAGTGTCTAAAGATAGATGATGGTCTTGATTTTGTTGAGTAAAGTTTCACTGATTTTTGCTAGGATCATGGGATAGGTAGATAAAACACATGTGTTGGGAAACCTCAACATATTGAGGTTTGTGAGCATATGAACATAATCTTATTAGAGAAAGCTTGATGCATTTTATCACAAGGAGTGCTAGGTAGAGACTTTTGGGATGAGGCAGTTCATATGGCAACATATCTAGTGAATCAGTCACCAAATCAATCTATTAAGTAGATGACACCTAAGGATTTCTAGTCTTGTAAGCCAACTAATTACTCTAATTTGCATTTATTTTTTCTTCCCTACTTATGCTTATATTACTAATGGTACACTTGACCTTAGGGATAATAATTGTATCTTTCTTAGCTTTACATCTAGAGTGAAGAGGTAGAGGTTATGGGACCGAACTGTATCCAAGTTCTTGATCAGTAGAGATATTACCTTTAATGAGACTGTGCTCTTCCAGAAGACTGAGTCTTGTGATGTGATCACTAAAAAGGTAGAGCAGGATATTGCTTTAAACAGGTAGAGGTTATGGTTGAGTTAGATAGAAGAGACCTTTTGATAGGCCCACTATTTCTAAAGGTTTTTTGATCCAGGTAGTAGGTGGAACAAAGGATAATTCCTCAATGTAGAGCATAGAGGATTGTTAAGCCTTTGATCAGATACAACTATGAAGAATTGGATGGCTATGATATATCTTTGGCAAAGACTCTTATTAATGTGCATGAGCTAACGCCATTCTCCGAGGCTATGGAGAGTAGTGATTCTAGTGGGTGGTGTACTGCTATAAAGGAGGATATAGAGTCCATATTGAATAATTAGATATGAAAATTTATGAAGAAACTAGGAAGAAAAATATTATTGATTGCAAGTGGGTGTATAAATTCAAATAGGGAGCTCTAAAGGTTAAGACTCCAAGGTACGAGGCTCATTTAGTTACACATGGTTTCAATCAGATTCCATGCGTGGGTTATAAAAAGATATTTTCTATGAAAAATTATTTTCTCCTATGGTTAGACATACTTTTATTCACACCTTACTTGTGCTTGTAGCTATACATGATTTTGGTTTAGAGCAATGGGAAGTTCAAGCTACATTTTTGCATTTTGAGCTCAAGGAGGAGATTTATAAGTGACAACCAAGTTGGTTTGTTGTTGAAGTGATGCTTAATCAAATGTGCCTATTGAAGAGGTCACTATATGGTCTAAAGTAGTCTTATTGGTAGTGGTATGATTGATTTAATCAACTTATGCTTAAGCATGGTTTCTCTATGAGTGAGTATGAAGGATTTGTGTACTTAAAGGAGATGGAGAGTAACTCTTTTTTGTATCGTTTACTATATGTGGATGACTTGATTATGGCAGCAAAAGATATGTCTAATGTTGATAATGTGAGTTCAAGATAAAGAGGAAAAGAGGATCATTGGCATGAAGATCATTAAAACTGAGTAGAAGTTTTTGTACATGCTATAAGAGTCTTATGTGAATAAGGTGTTGGAGAGTTTTCATATGATGGATGCTAGAACAGTGAGCACTCCATTCGCTACTCACTTTATATTATCTGCTTTAGTTTGTCCCAAATGGAAAGAGGGAGAGGATTTTATGGTGAATGTTTCCTTCAAATGTTTTTTAGCTTTACCATGAGCATTATGGTGTTAACCTAGCTTGATATTTCTCAATCTATTAGTGTTGAGAGTCGATATATGGTGAATGAGGGAAAAACTTACTGATAAGTAGTGAAGTAGATCTTTATGTACTTGAAGGGAATAATATCCACTTCTATTGTGTATTGGAGATCATCTAATTCGCTGGTTGGGTTCATGGACTATGATTATGGTGGAGGCCTTCATAAAAGAAGATCCACCGATAGATATATTTTCTGTCTCAGTGGTTAAGCTATTAGTAGGAGGTATTCCTTGTAGGAAGTGATAGGCTTATCAACTATTGAGGTAGAGTATATGGCTATGATAGAGGCTATTCAAGAAGCCTTGTAGCTTGGTGGTCTAGGGGTTTTGGTAATGGTGCTAAAATTATTCATGGTGATAGCTAAAGTGCTACCTATTTAGATAAGATATAGATTTCTTTAAATCATCTAAAGAAGCACATTGACATTAGATATCACTTTATTCAAGTTATCATTACTGTTAGCAAAGTTGTGCTAGAGAAAGTAGGTACTTTAGGTAATCTGACCGTTATGCTTATGAAGCCACTGACTGTAGTAAGTTTGAGTGTTTCTCATAAGCCATGAAGTTCTTTTTTGGACTAGCATTTTGTAGAGGTCTTTATATGCCATGCATAATGAATATTGCACCATGGTAGAGAATTGTGAGTTTTGACTGGGTATTTGAAATACAATAACATATTGTGTAGGTTAATGTAGGGATTAGAGAATTTTAAGTGTAGAATAAGAATTAAGAGAGAAACACTAGTGTCCCATGTTTATTAACACAGACCATGTTTATCACTAAAAAGTCTAATATGTTTTTTGGAAAAAAGTTGAGAGTAAAGAAATAAACATGAGAGTCCCGTGTTTTCTAAACATGAACTGTGTTTCTTCTTTAATTTTGAAACACTTTATTTTTTCCTATAGAGTTTTATCTTCTATAAAAAGAGACATGATGAAACCCTACCATCAAGTCCTGTGACCCAAATTCTTATTTTTCTCCATAAATTTGTCCTTAAAAATAGAGTTGTAGATTTGTATAATTAATTGATTTATTATTTTAATTATCCTATAATTACCCTATTGAAACAATAATGATCTCTAACTTTTCCTCAAGCCTTCGATTTTGTAATTGAATCCTCAAATTTTCATAAACTTGTAAATTTCAATTTGGTTTAGTTCATTTTCCTTCTATGCTATTTTGGAAAAGACATGATGAAAACCTTCATAGTAAGTAGTTGCACTATGGACAAGGTTTTTGATGTTGTGGTATACATCTTGAGTTGGACAACAGGCGTCTAGTAGAAGAGCATCCAAGATAGAAGTGGAGAGCTTACAACATGAGGACCATTCCTTAAAGCACGTTGTGCACATTTCTATCCCACTCTTCTCAGTATAAAGAAGTACAGTAATTTTTTGGCTTCTCGGTAGAGAGGCATGTTGATAGAAGAGTACAACATGAGATTAATGGATTTGGTCTAGTTTTCCTTTGAGGTAGAGGCCAATGATGCAGTGCAGGTCCAACATTTGAAGGTCGACTTGGAGATCACATACCAAGAGTCGTTATGAGAGTTACTCTGTCAATTGTGGTGGGAATGTATGAGAGATATTTGGAGGCTTTCCAAGTAATCCAAGCTCGAAGTGCCCAGAACGTGGCAAAAAGAAGTTCGAGGGTCATCATCCTCAAGGTCATAGGAAGTGTAACAACCCTAAAAATTTATAGTTGAAAATTTTTGTTTGTTATGGAAAATCATGAACTAAAAATTGGGGAGGGTGGTACTACTGTCGTGATCAGTATAAGATTGGCCCTTGGCCAATCTCATACTAACTATAAAGCTAAAGGTACTAAAATTATTAACATGATTGATCAATAAATCCATAATAATTCAACAAGCATCAATAAAACTACAGTACATAAATGTTAGTGTCAATACAGAACTGAAATAAAGTAAAAACAATGCCCACCATGGGGAAATAAAAATGATAAGAAAAATAGAAACAACAAGTTCGAAGAACATCCTCTTGGACCCCACACTGGGTACACTAAATCATCACTCCATCCTACCCAAGGCATCATATGCATAAAAATCAGCAAGGGTAACATCTCCAACATTCACAGACTCACGAGGGGCCACTACTTATGGAAATGAGCAGCACCCATGAAAGGGATGATCACCAACCATATGGCTTAAACAGAGCATACCATGTAAAAGACTGATAATGCAAGAAAAATTTCAATAATAGTAATAACCATTATTAAAATTTAGGCCATTAATACTATCTTTAAATATATGTCAAATTATATCCATGTGAGAATGGGAACCCCAATATTATAAGCAATAGATTGAAAATACACTCCAGGAAAGAATGCTCTTGACCACTATTATTTTTTGATGGATTGGTCTCAAGGTAAAAATGCTCTTGGCCACTATTATTATCAATGGATTGGTCTGACCCAGACTCACATGGTGTGCCAGTATAAGTGATCACTGTTTTCCAAATGAATTGTTATCATCCAAGGTTTGGTTTATTGAACTTGGGATCCCCCACTATTATAGTTAATGGATCGGAATACACTCTAAGGTATAACTCACCAAGCCACTATTATTCGCCTATGGATCAGTCTCTATGGCAAAAGTGATCGTAGTAACTATTTTTTCTAGTGGATTGGTTTCGACTCGGCACAATAATCTTCCACTTTAAATGGTTAGTATTTTATTCATGTCATATTCCATAAGTAATTCACAGCCATACATGCACAGTACCAATGGACTTCCCTAACTCATTATCATTCCTCCGCCCAAACACATTGTATAATCCTATCTAATAACTAGGGACCTCCACACCCCTAAGACTCTAAGACATATTTTTCCACCTTCCATCCTACTTACCATGAATACAAAAGACCCCTACATATGTGGGTAAACCATTGCATTTAGGCTAACCATTATAGACTAGTGCCTCCCTATGAAACCTTAATCTTGACTACATGGCCCTAGCCTGTCTTTATCATTCCTAGCCCATGCTCCCTTTGCCTCCAACACCATCGTTCCACTCAACCCACTCCAAACATCATAACCCTACTCTTGAACTTCCACATGTGATAAAGAACCCTAGTTGGTCACCCTAAAACCTTAATATACCTCTTTTCTTTTACACCTTCTTTTCATATACAACTCCACACTCGTCTTCACTTGACTATCACTCTGCAAATGAATTACTCCTAATCACAACTCAAAATTCAACTAACCTCTAAAACTCTCTCATAACACCCCTATACTTAGGGTTTCCTTGAAAACTCTCTCATAACACCCCTATACTTAGGGTTTCCCCAAAAAACCTAGTTAGGTTCCCATACTTACTTCTACAAACCCATATACTATGCCTTTCCAAAATTTTCGAATCACCCAAAATACTCTTTCCTCTCTTTGTTTAAACCTAAAACTAACTTTACCATGTAAAATTTTTCCCCATGCAAAGACTAAACACCATATGCAAGACCCACACTCCTTATGTAAGATTTTACCCTAACCCATCATTTTATTAGTTTTTTCCTTTATTTTATTACCCATATGTCTTAATATACCTAGTCCTTTTCCCACTTCTTCTTAGTCATTCTACCCACTATGTTTCTTTTAGAACTCCACAACCACTCAAATCCTCCTAAGGCCCCTAAGTATGCATGTTATACCATAACAACAATACATAAGAGCATGTCATACGTAATAAGTCATATCGCCCATATTACACACAATATAAATCACACACAGCACAACATACCTTATCTCCTTGCATGCTAAGCTACACTACACATATATTTAGTCAGCTTTCATATACAATTACACAACACGTATCATTACACACATAAGCACATAAAGCATAGCAAACTCAAGCCTTAACCATATCGTTACCTACTAGGAAACCAAACTTGGAGCACACATCCTATGCCTCCTCGTGAGAAGGATTTGGTCCACAACCTATATGAAATGGAACAATAAATTATTTAACCTACCTCCTACTCACTTTTCCTTTTTATTTTATTTCCCTAACTAAATATTGGTAATAATAATAATAATAATAACATTAATAATAATAAGATATTTAAAATAAAATATACTAAATAATTACAAGTGATATGGGCACAATGAGAGAGGGATAGTAGGCAGGGGGTGGCGATAGTGGCACATGATGGTGGTGGAGGTGGTGATGGAAAAAAAAGAGGTTTTAGGGTTAGAATAGAGGATTGGAGCTAGGTTTTCTTTGGTGGTAGGGTTTCTGGGTTAGAAGGGGTCATAGTGGTGGTGGTGGTGTCTCACAGCGGCAACACAGGCAAAGATTATGGTGGTGGGTGAAAGGAAATGTGAGGAAAGGAGGAGGAATAAGAGGAAGGAAAAGGGAAATGGTGGTGTGGGAAGGTAGGGAAAGTTTTCTTGGTAGGAAGAAAGGATGTGGGGATGGTGGTGGCGTAGGGCTGCACAATCATTAGAGATTAGTGCAAAAAGGTAGCTCGAGCTATGCACTTTACACAAATGGGGAGAGAAGAGGGAGGGGATTTAGGGGTAGAGGAAGGTCTCTATCAATTGAGGGTGATGTAGGGAAGAGGAAGGGACGGTGTGACAATGATGGAATGACACGTTGGCGACGGTGGCTATGGCTAAAAGGGCTATGTGAGGAAGTTGGATGGGGTATATATAGAGGGAGATGGTTAGGGAAAGTGGAAAAAGGAAGGAAGAAGATAGGGGAGGGGTGGTTGCCTACTGGCAGGAATGTAGACTGGTGCATCTAGAACAATAGGTGATTTTGTAGGTTTATAGGGGGTTAGATTGGGGTTCTAGGGTCGCAGGAGGGAGGGGATTACTATAGGGCAATGCTAGCTGCATGTCGTGTAGGTCAAGTTAGGGAGAAGGTGAGGGGAGAGAGAGAAATAGTGCTACAAAGAAGCCATGTCTATAGCACCAATCAGAGGGAAGGTTGAAGATAGGGGTAGAAAGGAAAGAAAGAAAGAAATAAAAGGAGAGAAAAGGGTATAGAGGGGGACTGGCCTAGGTGGTAGGCTACGCAAAGGAAATGAAAAATAAGGGAGAGTGGGTCGGGGAAGAAAAGGAAAGGAGAGGAGGGGGAGAGAGGGACTGGGCTAGCGTTGGGCATGGTCAAGAACAATGAGGGAGGGGGAAAAAGAAATAAAAAGAGAAGGAAAAGGAAGAAAAAAAGGAAAAGTGAGGTGGTTAGGCGGTTTGAATTTTGTTTTTTGGAATTTTAGGAACAATAAAAGTATTAATAATAAATAATTAATTTTTTTATTAATTTAGAAATTACTGTTATAATTTACTTAAAATTTATTTTAGTTTATTAAATACTTGTAGCCTCCACTTATTATGCCCTCACATTAGTTTCCTCCTTTTATGCCTATAATAATTATTATTATAATATCATTATTTTATTAAAAATGGTATATTTAATTAAACCTTATACAATAATGCATAATTTATTTTTAATTCCTCAAATTGGGTTTTGGGGTATTACATCACTACCCCCTTGTAGTTCTAAGACAATTTCATACATAGAAGCATAAAATGCGATACTACTACTCCTTTAAAGAGAAAGGGGTTTACTAGGAATTGCCTTACCTGAGGAGAAGAGTTCATGATACGCTTTATGCATGCCCTTCTTAGCTTCCCAAATAGCTTCCTCAGTCCCATGTCAGCTCTAAAGAATCGTTACCAGTGGGATCGCACTCTATGGGTCTTCCAAAGCTTAGTTTCTAGGATCCGCACATATCTCTCTTCATAGGCCAGGAAATCATCAAGTTTGACCTCATCGGGCTAGATCACATGAGAAGGATTGGCAACATAATTTCGTAGCTGTGAGACATGGAATATGTTGTGGACTCATGGAAACTCTAGGGGGAGTGCCAATCGGTATGCAACAACTCCTACGTGCTCCAAGATCTCATAAGGTCCAATGTATAACGGGCTCAACTTATCCTTTCTACTGAACCTGTACACACCCTTAGTTGGGGAGATCCTCAATAGTACCTTCTCTTTGGGATCAAAGTTGACACCCTGGTGCTTCTGATTGACATAACTCTTCTATTTGCTTTGAGCATCTCTCATTCGATCCTAAATATGTCAGATCTATATAGTCATCTCTCATATTATCATGGGTCCCAACACCACCATCTCACTAATATCATTCTAGCATAAGGGGGTCTTACACTTTCACTAATATATGTCTTTGAAGGGATCCATCTATATGTTAACATGGTAGATGTTGTTTTATGAGAGCTCTATCAGATGAAAAAGCTCTTCCCAACAACCCTATAAATCCAAGACACAAGCCCTTTATATGTTCTCTAGGGTTTATATAGTCCTCTCGGTCTATTCATATGTGGCAGGATGGAAAGATGTACTCATGTTAAACTTTGTTCCCACGACCTCTTGTAGCTTTCCATAGAAATGAGAGAGGAATATCATATCCCCATCTGAGACAATATCATCAGGCACCCCATACTGACTAACATTGAACTTCATGTTGGCACTACCCAACGAATTGATGCTCTAAGTGGGCTTCATTCAAAAGAAAACAACCGACTTAGTTAATCAATCCACGATGACCTGGATAGTGTTACAACCACACTATGTTTTTTGTAAAGCACTAACAAAGTTCATGGAGATTGAATCACACTTCCACCTTAGCACTTATAGGGGTTGAAGTAGCCCTACAAATCTGTGGTGCTCAATCTTGACCTTTTGATAGGTTAGACATCTGGACACAAATTCAGCTACCTCCCACTTTATTAGGGGCCACTAGTCCACCTTCTTAAGATCCTTATGTAGCTTATCCCCTCCTACGTGGACAAAGTAAGAGGCCTGGTGTCCCTCTTCCAAGATCTAATGCTCCAAATTTGAACAACCTTATGGTACAGAATAATGACCCCCATAGTCGAGGCTACCATCCTCATGTATCTGGAACCCTTAGGCCTAAAATTCCTACAATTTTTAATAGATCCCCTTAAGCTTGGCATCTTCAGCTTTGCTAGCCTGGATCTCCTCAAATATTGTGGGAGTGATTGTCAAGGAATTCATACAGACCTCAAAGTCCCCCTACTAAATCAAATCCATCTCAAGGTCAGACAACTCGTCCAACATCCAGTCAGCAGCCACATAGAATTTCATAGAGTGTGTGGTCTTTTTGCTTAGTGTATTTATCACCACGTTAGCCTTACCCTTGTGGTAGGTTAACTCAATTTCATAGTCCTTGAATAGCTCTATCCACCTTCTTTGCCTCATGTTAAGCTCCTTCTAGGTGAAGATGGACTTGAGGCTCTTATGAACTATAAAGAACTTACATTTGGTCCTATATAGGTAGTGCCTCTAGACCATCTAGGTAAAAACCCACTGTTCCTAACTCCATATCATGAGTGAGATGGTTCTACTGTACCAATCTACATCAACACACATTTGAGTCTATGCTTGGATGCATCACTATAGACATTAAAATATTCTGAACCATCTAGTAGAGTTAAGATAGGTGCGATGGTCAACCATCACTTTATTTCTTGGAAAGTCACATTATAAGACACATCCTAATGGAACTTGGTGGTTTTCTTCAAGAGGTTGATTAGGGGACAGGAAATATTTGAGAAATTCTACACAAAATTTCTGTAATATCTGGCCAGTCCCATAAAACTACAAACCTCTAACATGCTCGTAAGAGGCTTCCATTATGTGATTACTATGATCTTTGTTAGTTTAACTGATACTCCCCCAGCCAACATTGTATTCCCAAGGACAACCACTTTCTAAAGCAAGAATGTGAATTTGCACAGCTTCTCATATAGACGGTGCTCTTATAGAAGAAAAAATATGGTGTAGAGATGTTGCTTGTGCCCTTTATTCCCGCGAGAGTACACCATGATGTAGTTGATGAATAGGACCACGAACTGATTGAGGAAGGGCCTAAAGATCCTCGTCATTAAATCTATGAACACCATAGGAGATTTGATGTGCCCAAAAGCATCACCGTGAACTCATAGTTGCCATACCAAATACAGAAGGTGGTTTTCATAATATCAATATCTACTATATGCAACTAGTAATACTCCAATCATAGGTCAACCTTAGATAAAACTATGGAACCCTGCAACTAATAAGAGAGAATCATCAATCCTTGGGAGTGAGTACTTCCACTTTACTATCAAATGGTTCAACCCTTGGTAGTTTATAGAAAGATAGAGACTCATGTCTTTCTTCTTTACAAGTAGGACTGGTGCTCCCGAAGGTGACACACTTGGTCGAATGTACCCATGGTCCAACAACTCCTCCAGCTGAGTCTTAAGTTACTTTACTTAAACGGGTGCCATTCAGTAAGGTGCTCTTGATATAGGCTCAACTCCTAGTACTAGCTAAATCGTGAAATCAATCTCATGTACTAGGGGCATACCCAGTATTTCCTCTTGGAATACATCCAGAAAATCTTTGACTACTAGATGCCCTTTAGGGATGCCATGTACTTATTTAGCTCTTACACACTACATAAATATATAAAATACCCCTTCTAAACCAAGGAGTGTAATGCAACTAAAAAAACCACTTTGGTAGTGGACTTAGGCTTGGTCTTTTTGTACAAAACCCTAATACCCTTCAGGCCTCGTAATACCATGTGCTCCTGAGTGTAGCCAATCATCGTCTAATGCCTCTTAAGCATATCCATTCCTAGAATAACATCTAAATCTCATAATTCCATATCGATCATGTCCACTAAGAAGTCTATCCTACCTATAACTAAGGCCACATCTAAGTAAAGTTTAGTACAATCCATCCTATCACTCGAAAGTAGCATCACAGATAATGCTACACTAACATATGTTGATAGCTCAGCCTTAGCAACAAAATAAGTGGACATGAACAATAATGATGCACCCAAATCACAATGAACATGCACTGGTAAAGATAGTATCATGAATATACCAATGAAAACATCTAGTAGACAATCAGTATTTACTTGCCTAATAAAATTTAGGTGCTCGCCTAACTCGCCTCCCTTATAGTCTCCTCAGTATCCTCCAAATCTCTAAGTTTGACCTCTTCTCTAAGGGATAGACTATGGTCCCTAAGGCCTTCCCTTGAAATCTTAAATTGTTGCACCAGTTGGGGTATGTTCTCTCTACTAGAACTATTAGGATGAGGTCTATGTGTGCTACTTGTAGGCTTTCTATTAGGGCATCAAGGGTCCCCTTTGCTAGTACTACTGATCTTGGGGATGTTGGAAATGTTGCTACTTTAGACACATGAATGCTTATTAGCCTAACATACTATAGTTCAGGAAAGTCACAAGTATACCGCCACAATCTTGGCCTGAGTGGCTCTTACCACATCATTTACATGAGGACCCCCTTGTTGTTCCTTGACCTCTAAACTAACACCATTGCAGGTTTCCTATGGATCCTCCAACTCAGGGCTGGGTCCTAGTCTTGGATTTCTGGCCCTCTAGTCTCCTCTTCCCTAAGATGGTGCCTACTCCAAGACTAGAGTGGCAGTAATGTAGGCATGCTCGTACAGGGTGGCTAAATGTTAGAAGGCCACCACTCCCATCATGTAGTGGATACTAAAGTTCAACCCCTGATCTAATTGGAACATTACTATTACCTCGATGGAAACAATCGCTGGAGTAAACCTAAGTAGCTTGGTGAAGCAAGTATAGTACATAAATTCCTTGAGATTTCCCCTCTTCAATCTCTCTTGGAAGAATTTGGTGAGCAGGGTGGCCTTGAAAGATTCCCAAGTCATCTGGGGACCATCTTGGGTGTGGCGCTCAACCTATTAAATGTCTGCTATGCCCCTAAAAAGAATGCCACAGTGTTGGACTGCCTAGATGGAGGGCAGTCCACGGCTTCAAATGTGTGATTCATGTCTCAGATCCACCCTTCTAGAATCACAAGGTCCTCCTTACCAGTGTACAGTAGAGGGCAATGTCCAGTGACCCTTTGTAGCTAGTCCTCCTTAGCAGCCTCAAAGTGATGCTATGGGGGTGGGGGTAGTGGCTACACCAGCAGTTGGCGCTAGACACACTACATGAAGGCCTCAAAGGCCTCTGCTAGTCATTCAACCCTTTTATTCCTTATATAATTTTGCTGCAAGAGAAAAAACATGTTAGGAGGAAACCGATTGGTTCGATACATCAACAACACATTATTTCCCATCTGGGATAATCCTTGGCTACTCTTTAATTTCCTTAGAAGTGGACCTAGATATAGGATTTTTTCAAAATAGAAAACCATTATAGGATAAAAACAAATTCAAAAAATGGGAAAAACTTCTTAATCAAAAAAATTTTAGAAAATAAAGCATGGTTATTAGAAATAATGCTCTCATACCAACTTGTAATACCCCCAAAATTTAAATTTGAAAATTCTCATTTGTTATGGAAAACCATGCACTAAAAATTGGGGGTACTATTACCGTGATCAGTACATGATTGAGCCCTGTCCAATCTCATACTAACCACAAGGCTAAAGGTACTAAAATTATTATCACGATTGATCAATAAATCCATAATAGTTCATGGTGATAGGAAGTTCAAGGGTCATCATCCCCATTGTGACAGGAAGTGAAACACCTCTTAAAATTTACAATTGAAAATTTTTGTTTAATATGGAAAACCATAAACTAAAAATGGGGGTGCTACCGCCATCATCAGTACAAGATTGAACCTTGGCCAATCTCATACTAACCACAAGGCTAAAGGTACTAAAGTTGTTAACATGATTGATAAATAAAATCCATAATAGTTTAACATTCATAAATAAAACTAGAGTATGCACATATCAATATTAAGATAGAATGGAAATAAAGTAAAAAAAAATGGCCACCATGGGGAAATAAAAATTATAAGAAAAAATGATTCCTAAGAACACCCTCTCAAACCCCCACACCAGGTACACAGAAGCATCACTCTATCCCACCTAAGGCATCATACGTATCAAAATCAGTAAGGGAAATTTTTTTTCACCTACATAGACTCAGGAGGGACCACTACTCGAGGAAATGAGTAGCAGCCATGGATGGAGTGATCAAAACGCTATGTAGTAAGGTAACGATATAGTTAAGATAGAACATAACATATAAAAGGTGGTTAATGTAAGTAAAAAGTCAATTAGATTAATCACCGTTATTAAAATTTAGGCCATTAATTCCATCATTACACATCTCTCAAATTATATCCATGTGAGAATGTGAACCCACTATTATAAGCGGTGGATCAGAAATACACTCTAAGGTAGAATGCTCTAGATTACTGTTATTTTCTTTAGATTAGTCTCTAGGGAAAAATGATCCTTTCAAATCATATAGTGTTCCACTATAAGTGATTAGTGTTTTCCCCATAAATTATTATCATCTAAGGTTTGGTTTATTGATCTCAATATCCTCTACTATTATAGCTGGTTGATTGGAATACACTCTAAAGTAGAATGCACCCGGCCACTATTATTCACCAGTGGATAAGTTTCTAAACCAAAAGTGCCCCTAGCCACTATTCTCGCTAGCGGATCGATCTATACCTGGCTCAATAGTCTTCCACTTTCAATGATTTTTATTTTATTCATGTCTTATTCAATAAGTAATTCCCAAATATACATACATTCCCCAAATGGACTTCGCTGAATTAATAGGACTCCTCCACCCCACACTCCCTATATAACCCTATTCTATAACTAGAGACCTCCACACTACCAAAGACTCTAGGACCTATTTTTCCACCTTCCATCCTACTAACCATGAATCTTGAATGCCCCCACACACGTGGTTGAAGGCCCAATTTCCCCTTTCTCCACCTAGGCTGACCATCGACTACTAGGGTCTCCATTTGACTAATTTAGCCTATGTGGCCCTAACCTCTCCTTATCCTTCACAGCCTATGCTCCCCTTCACTCCAACACCATCATTCTACTCAATCCACTTGAAACATCATAACCCTACTCTCCAACTTCCACATGTTATATAAACCTAGTTGGTCACTCCAAAACCTTAATATAACTCTTTTCTCTTACACCTTCCCTTCACACACAACTCTATAGTTCTCTTCATATTACTCTCACCCTTCATATGAATCACTTCTAATCACAACCCAAAATTCAACAAAACTCTATAACTCTCTCATAACACACCTATGCATACTTCTACCAACCCATATATTATCTCTCTCCCAAACACTCCAATTACCAAAAATACTCTTTCCTCTCCATGATTAAACCTCAAACTAAATTTTTCCATGTAAACATTTGCCCCAAACAAAGACTAAACACCCCATGCAAGACTCACACTCCCCATACATGATTTTTCCCTAGCCCTTCCTTTTATTACTTTCTTCCTGTATTTTAGTACCCATATGTCGTAATACACTTATGCTTTTTGCCTGTTCTTCTTACTCATTTGACTCTACTTATTTCTTTTATATCTCCACAACCACTTAAATCCATCTAAGGCCCCTAAGAATTCATTTTATACCATAACAACCATAACTTATAGCATGTTATGCGTAATAAGTCATATCACCCACATTACACATAATAAGGATCACATGCAACATACCTTAGCTTATTGTAAGCCAAGCTGCACTATAAACATATTTTGTCCACTTTCACATATACATACACAACACATATCATTACACCCATAAGAATAAAAAGCATAGAAAACCCAAGCCTTAACCATATCCTTACCTAATAGGTCATTGGGATTGAGCACAAATCCTATGCCTCATCACGGGAAGGATTTTGTTCATAACCTATATGAAATGAAAACACTAAATTATTTAACCTTCTTCCTACTCATTTTTTCTTTTTTCTTTGATTACCCTAACTAAATATTAGTAATAGTAATAATAATAATAATGTTAATAATAACAAGATATTTAAAATAAAATATAATTAATACGTACAAGGAATAAGGGCACAACTAAAAAGGGATAGCAAGAAGGGGGTGGTAGCAGTGCCATATAGCGGCTACGACGATGGGGAATGGTGGTCGTGGAATTAGTTATGGAAAGGAAGAGGTTTTGGGGTCTAAAAAGAGGAGATGATCTTGTTTTTCTTGTGTGGTAGGGTTTCTAGGCCAAAGAGGGTGATGGTTGTGGTGATGATGTTTCCAGCGACGACGCAGATGGTAGTTGTGGATGGTTGAGAGGAAAAGTGAATAAAGGAGGAGGAATAAGGGTAAGGGAAGGGGAAATGTTGGTGTGGAATGTTAAGGAAAAATTCCTAGGTAGGAAGGGAGGTAGTGGGAGTGGTGGTTTCTATAGTGGTAGCGGTGTCGGGTGGAGTAGGTAAAAGAGATGGGTGCAAAAGGATAGCTCAAGCTACCCACTTTGCACAAGTGGAGGGAGAATAGGGAGGGGGGTTAGGATTAGAGAAAGGTATTGTTTAGTGTAGGGTGATTTAGGGAAGAGGAAGGGAGGGTGTGGCAATGATTGTGCAACGCGACGACGGTAGTGGCTACGGCTCAGGAGGCTATGCATGGAAGTTGGGCATAGTGTTTGAATAGCGAAAAAGAGAGAATGTAGGGAATAAGATGGGGTATGTATAGGGGAGATTATTGGAGGGCGTGAAGAAAGAATGGAAGTAGAAAAATGGAGGGTGGTGGTTGGCTACCATCTAGAGTATAGACTGACATAGCTCACATAATAGGGGATAGGGCGGGGGGTTTGCTAAGTTTTAGGGGGGTTAGGCAAAGGTTGTGGGGTCATAGGAGGGATATAACCAATGTAGGCTAGTACTAAGTGCACATCCTATAGGTTAGGACGAGGAGACAGTTAGGGGAGAGAGAGAACTATGGCTGAAAATAGCCATGCTTGCAGCACCGATTAGGGGAGGTTGAAGACAAGGGAATAAAGGGAAGAAAAAAGAAAAGGAGGGAGAAAGGGGAGAAGAGGGGTATGAGCGTGGTTTCTAGGTTACAGAAAGGAAAAGAAAAAGAAGGGAGAGTGGGTTGGGGATGGAAAGGAAAAGAGAGGAGGGGGAGAAGGATTAGGCCAGTGTTGGGCATGGCCTAGTCCAATGAGGGAGGGAGAGAGAGACAGAAAAAAAGGAAAAGGAAGAAAAAGAGAAAAGCGAGGTGGTTGGTTAGTTTAGGATTTTTTTTTTGAATTTCAGGTATAATAAAATTAGTAATAATAAATAATTTTTTTATTAATTTAGAAATTATTATTATTTACATAAAATTTAGTTTCGTTTAGTAAATAATTATAGCCTCCATTAATTATGCCCGTTCATTATTTTCCTCCTTTTATGGCCATTATTATTATTAAAAATATTATATTTAATTAAATAGTACCTAATAATTCTTATTTTATTTTGAATTCATAAAATAGGGTTTGTGAGTATTACAGGCAGAAGGTGTACTCTATAGGTATCATGTCTCCTAATTATGGTAGGAGTATTAGGTCAGTATCTTTAGTTGGAGGTTAGTTTAGGGAACGTGTTGAGGAGAGACATTACCACTAAAAGCATTGCAAAGCACATTAATGGAGAATAGATTGTGAAGGTAACAAGTTAACTTACCATGGGTGTGGTTTGTTGCGTCATAGAGCCTATAAGTGCCATGTCAGATGTTAGGGATCCCTTTAGTAGCCACATACATAGATTTTGAGGGTTCCTTAGTTACCAACTAGTGTTGTAAGTCAATCTAATCAACCCAAAGGATAGAAGCCTTGCACTTTCTAACAAGGTTAGGGATCATCTAGTATTATGGGAGTTTATTTAAGAGTATGCTTGAATGTGATTAGCTAGTTAAAGATAGAGCGTCAAGCCGGTGTAGTGATTGATATAGTTATTGTCTCTATTTTTCCATCATGCATATTGTTTGACTCTAGTGCCTCATATTCTTTTGTGTCATCTGCATTCATAACTAGAGTTTTCCTGTCTCCTTCTTGTAGCATTTTCAATTCTATTATGTTACCTTTGAAGGATTGAATTACATGCTGTAGATTCTATAAAGGGGTGACCTTAATAGTTGGGGGAGGTGAGTTTCCGTTATACCTCATGGAGCTTAGAGGAATTTGATGTAATTATTAGAATGGGCTTGTTAGGAAAATACCAAGCGATGACAGACTACTCATAAGAACTTATGGTTCTATAAGGACAAAATGGTGTTAGGGTCTTGTATCAAAAGTGTAAATCTATCTCCTTTATAAAGGTCATATCGGTAATTGTGATGAGCTACCTTATTTATAAGGGATATCCACTCATATTTTGTAGTGTTTGAGATATTGAGGAATTTGAGACATTATTAGAGAAATAATAGTAATCTGCGAGTACTCTAATGTATTCCTTAAGGAGATCATGGCAATGTAACTTGTTTAGGATGTCAAGTTTAACGTGGATGTATTTCCAAGAACAGAGCCGATAACTGAAGCTTCATAACGTATGGCACCTACAAGGATGAAAAATCTAGTTAGAGCAATTGTTAAGGAAAGGATAGATTAGACCAAGTGTATTACCATAGGGAGAGCAAATACTATTTGTTAAGAAAAACGGTAGGAGCTTGAGATTGTGAATCGATTTCGGAGGGTTGAATCATGTTATGGTAAAGAACTATTATCTAGTGCCAAGGACAAAATAAATGTTCAACAAACTCAAGGGAGAAAAGGTATTCTCAAAAATTTTTCACCGGTATAGTTACCACCAGTTAAGGATAGCAGAGAAATACATCCCTAAGACTACATTTCAGACAAGACATGATAATTATAAGTTAAAAAGGTATATTGGTGAGCTTGTATGAAGTGGGTGGTGGTAGATTTTGTTACCTTATGTTTGACCTATCAGAATGTCAAGATTAAGCACAAGAAGCCACCACATAGGTGGGTTTGTACAAACACAAGAAGTTAGAGAAAGAAAATGGGACGTCATACTTACGGACGTCATGGTGGGTCTTGTAAGGGCTCGTAGTGGTTTTGATTCCATCCGAGTTATTGATGATCACCTACCTATGTCCATAGTATTCAAACCCATGAATATGACATGAAGTATGGAGCAACTAGCCAACACTTATAAAAATTATTTTATGCAATTGCATGGGGTTCCTAGAGACATTTTGTTAGACCAAGACATTAGATTTTTATCACAATTATGGCAAAAGTTATAAGCTGCTTTTGGGACTTAATTGAAGATGAGTACTAATTTTCACCCAACTATGGATGATCAAATAGAGAGGACAAATCAAACCATAGAGGACATAATTCAAGCATGTGTGTTGGAATTTAGGTGTTGTTAAAAGAACCGCATGGAATGTATATAGTTCTTTTATTATAATAGTTATCATGCTAGTATCAAAATGGAACCTTTTAAAGCCTTATATGGTAGCAAGTGTCGCAATCCCTCATATTAGAATGATATCAGCAAGATGATTACATTAAGACTAGAGATAATCAAGGAAATTATAAGGCAAGTTTGACTAATTTAGCATGGTATAAGAGCAGCCAAGGATTGATGTTAGAGCTATGTACCATTAAGAAGATAAACAAGGGTTATGAGTTGGGTGATAGAATTATTATGAGGGTCTCTCCAACAAAGGGTGTCATGAGGTTCAAGAGAAAGGCCAATCTTATTCAAAGGTACATTGGATGGTACAAGATTGTTGATCATGTTTGCAAGGTTACTTATTATGTAGCCCTATCGGTGGCATTATCACGTGTGTAGAATTCCTTGCACGTATCCCATTTGAGGAAGTACATAGTAAATCCTTCACATGTCATCTGGCCAGAGTCATTGGGTCCTGATGAGTCTCTAACTTATGAACAATGACTAGTAAGTATCCTATACGTAATGATTGAGGAATGTGCACAAAAAGTGCTCCTCTTATAATGGTCCATTGGTCATGGCATGGCCCCGAGGAGGCCAATTAAGATACCTAGGAGGATATTCAAGCAAAATAAACAAAGTTATTATTCTAGTGTGATGTCATTTATTTAGTGTGATCAATTTAATGGATTTTTTGGTGAATATATTAACACATCGGTAAAATATTAGCATAGTATGCTAAATAGATCAACTAGTTTATCGAGCCAAGTGCATTTTTTATGCATAAAATGCAAAAGAAATTGGGTCATGCTAAGAGTTGATGATGGAACTTGGCTTTAGCTCCATTAAAAGAGAAAATAGAATGGTGGTTGAGATTGGAAAAAGGATTTGAAATTCAATTCACCCTTGAAATCAAATACTTACAATTATCACTTAAGGTGAAAACTCTTAAGACAAAGATTGTGAGATTTTTGTAAGATACAATAAACCATGCACTAGGTTGGTTGAAAGGAAGACACTCAACCTTGGGTCTGTAGAATAATTAAATGCTGCCTCTTTAATTCATCATTGCACCCATATAAGAGTGTAAGAAGTTGAGAAAATTACAACCAATCCTTAGTTAACCATAAGGGCTCAACTTAATCAAAATCTACTCTAATGCAAGCTAACTATTGTAGGACTCGAACAATTAGTATGGGGGATGATTTTTTTGGGCCTCTCATAACCTATTTACCATTAAATATTTGTTATATTAGGTTTAAAACATAATAATTAAGACTTAAGAAACATAAATTACAAGAAAAAGGACAACTCATCCATATGATTAACTAAATGAAAAAATAATCCTTCCTCAAGACCCCCTTTTAGCTTGGTACTATATCTTCTGTTTAGGAAATTAAATCTCATTAATTAATTCTAATTAAGGTCTTGGAAAATACCAATATTAATTCCAAAATATGCTTCAAAAATGAATTTGGTTCATGCTTTTAATGTTCAAATAATGTGCGCTTCCTTGGGCTCTTTTTGTTGGATGGTTGGCCAAAAGTTCATGGCTTCTGAAGCCATATTTTTTTATCTATATTAAATCCATAATGAAGCCAAGAAAATGTGATGAGTTGGTGTCTTTTAATTGATGTTTCATGACTCCTTATAATCTTGCTCATATTTTAGTCCAAGTGAGGAGAGTTTTTGATTCCCCTAACTGAAAAAAAATTGTTAATAGATTATTGTTATCACATGAGGAGGATGCTCTTGCATCTTCCTCCCCATATTGAGAAGGACCTCCCTTATCTTCATAAGTTTTATCATGTAAATAAGAAAAGCAAATCTCCAACATTAAATGCGGTTGATATGTCACCAAGTTCTGGTGGATGCTCCAACCGAAATGCATTATTTCCAACTTGCTCAAGTACTTTGAATGGTCCATCACTTCATGGAATTAGTTTTTTCTTCCTCCTACAAGGAAATATCTCCATAATTTTCTAAATTTGTTCTCTTTTTGACGATTGTTGGCATTCCTTTTATTTATCTCATTAATTTTCTAAATTTTGAACCTTACTTGCTCCTATAATTTCTTAAATTCATTAGCACTATCGGTTCCTTTTAAAAATGACTTGTGCTTCAATGGGGAGAGGAATGAGATCAATGAGTGTGGTGGGATTCACTCTCTACACCACCTCGAAAGGGGAACAACTAGTGGCATAAGAAGGGGACAAGTTGTAAGCAACCTTTATGTGACTAAGTTTGATATCCTAATCCCTTAAGGATTTGAGAACCAATTCCTTAAAAGCATAGTGGTGGTATGGTTAATGAATATTGGTTGACCATTTGCTTGGGGTGGTATGCTGTGGTAAAAAGAAGTTTAGTACCAACCAACCTCCATAGTTTCTTCTAGAAGTAGCTAAGAAATTTGATATCCTGATTAGAGATAATTGATTTAGGAATAACACGTAACATAAATATCTCCTTGAGGTATATATTGGCTATATAAGAGGCATCATCTATCTTTTCAAAAGGGACAAAATATGCCATCTTGGAAAACTAATCTGCCACCACCCTAATGGCATTAATTTTCCATTGTGTCTTAGGTAATGCACTATAAAGTCCATACTCACATGATCCTTAGGATGATATGGGATAGGCAAAGGAGTATAGGGTTCTTTGTGGAAGTGATTCCTTGAATTTTGGCAAGTAGAGAACCTTGCCACAATTGAATGTGCATCCCCTACCATTCTAAGCCAATAAAAATTCTCCTATAGTACATCATAAGTTTTTCTAATGCCAACATGTCTTACTAGTCCTCCTCCAAGCACTTTCATATATGTAATTCTCAAAAAGAACTCTTGGGAATGAAAAACTTTTTACCCTTGAAAAGGAAACTAGTTTCAATTTGGTAGGGACCTTGAGCCTTTCCTTGATCTTCAAATAATCATGCAAAATTTTCATCATTCTTGTAGGGATCACTTAAGAACCTAAATCCTGGTAATCTTGCTTCAAGTAATGACAACATACAATACCTCCTAGAGTGGACATTTGCTACAATATTAGTTTTCCACTCTTATGCTTTGCTACAAGCGAGAAGGATCATAAAAAGTCTACCCACCTAGAATACCTAGGGTTGAGTTATGTTTCCTATTTATGTATTTCAGGGACTTATGATAAGTATGCAATAAAAATTTTGATGGCCTAAGGTAATGGGACCAATGATGTAAAGTTATAACAATAGCAAACAATTATTTTCCATAGGTGCTATAATTGGATCTAGAGCCAATAAGCTTTTCACTAAAGAAGAGTATTGTCTTTCATTCTTGTAATAAAACCACTCTACTCCGCTTGCTTCACACTTGATTTCGAGTACTTTGCAAAATTTGGGGAATCGTAGTACCAAGGATTCACTCAATTTACCCTTGATGACTTCAAAGGCCTTTTGTGCTTGTTTGGTCCGTTTGAATTCACCCTTTTTGAGACTCTTTGTGATGGGTAAGTGTACTAAATGCTTAGATGAGCTACCTATAGAAAGAGGTAAGTCTATAAAAGGATCTAACAACAATGATGGATGCGGATGTAGTCGACATTCTCATTGCCTTCACATTTGACTCATCCATGGAAATACCATCTCTTTATACAATAAATCATAGAAAGGTGACTTTTGTCATAAAGAAGTCGCACTTTTCTAGTTTACCATACAACTTTCATCTCCTCAGAGCTAAAAATGCAAGCTTCAAGTGCCTTACATGATCATCACTATTGAAGGAGAATATAAGAATGCCATAAAAGTACACAACTACAAAGTTAGAAATGATGGGCCTTTGGAATTCATGCATGAGCCTCATAAAGGTGCTTGGAGTGTTCAATAACCCAAATGGCATGGCCATCCTCTTATGTAGGCCTCACTTGATCTTTAAAGTGGCCTTCCATTCATCTCCTTCCTTCATCCCAATTTGATAGTAACCACTCCTCATGTTGATTTTGGAAAAAAACACTTGCCCCATGTAAACAATCTAACATGTCATAAAGTTTAGGTATGGAATACCTATACTTGATAGTGATGTTGTTGATGGCTCTACTATCACCACACATCCTCATTGATCCATCCTTCTTTGGTACCAAAATGGTAGGTAATTTTTGGTACCACACATAGGCTAAGTGATTCCTTAATGTAACACATTTGCAATAATTCTTAAACTTGTTGTTATGGCTTCTTTAGGGTTACACCTATAGGCCAGTTTGTTATTAAGAGTACCCTTATGAAGAAAGTCAACTTGGTGCTCTATGCTTCTTATGGAAGGCAACTCACTAGGTAGTTCATTTGGGACTCACCTAGCAAGGATTTGACCCTTAGGTCAAGTGCACAACCATTCTCTTAATTTTCAACCATCAACAAAAAATACATGGTTTTTCATTTCCCTATGGGCTTGTCTAACCCCTTTCCATCTATGAATATAGCCTTTTTACATTTTAAATCCTCCCTACCAAGTGAGGATTAAATGCTAAGGGGTATTGATACAATATTTTTGTGGCATATTTCAAGCTATAAGTGTTATTCCTCCCATCGCACTTGACATGACTATCATATTGCTAGTAACTTCCTCACAACAAATGGTATGAATGTATAGAAACTACATCATAAACAAATATATCTTGATAAGTATTTCATATAGAAAATGGAACAACAACTTGTTTAGTGACATCAGCCATCGATCCAACATTAAGCCATTAAAACATATATGGCTTAATATGTGTAGTAGTAGGTAAATTAAGCTTCTTTACTATATTGCAAGAAGCCACATTTGCACAACTACCCCTATAAAAAATTAGTGAACATATTTTACCAAGAATTGTGCACTTTGCATAAAATATGTTTTTGTAATACCCCAAAATTTTAAAAATTGATAATTTAATAAATATCTTTATTTGGGATAAATTAGCTTCTAAATTAATTGAATTTAATTATTTTATGGATTTTTTAGTATATAAAATTAGATATGAATATATAATAAATTAAAATAAATATTTTGTTATTTTATCATACTTTTTATTTAAATATTTTTCCAAACCAATATTTTTCTAAAATTAAACTTTTTCAACCAATATATTAAATTATAATAAATTAGATTATTAAATTAATTTATCTACAAAAAATATTGAATTATATTATTTCAAAAATTAACTTATTTTATTTTCTCCCCATTTCCCTTTTTCTTTTCTTTCCCCTTTCTTATATTTTTCTTCTTTTCCTTTATTTTTCCTTTTCTTCATTTTCTCTTCTCTGGGACATTCAACCTACTCACCCCCTCGTGCTCTGGGCCACTAGCCCATTTCTCCCCTTTGCTCCTCCCTCTTCCACACGACATCACCTAGCCCATCCCTCCTTTATTTTCTTTCTTTCCTTCTCCCCTGTCTGGGCCAGCCCACTCCTCTTCCTTCACCCTTACCTGCCCCGCCTACTCTCTTCTTTCCTTATTCTTCTTCTCTTCTCTTTGACCCAACAACTATGCCATGCTTGCCCCTCTTGCACAACCACCTTCCACCAATTGCCTCTTTGTAACTCTACTCTCTCTCCCCCATCCTTTTCTTCCCATTTACGAACCAAACACACCCTACACCCTAACCCCACATGTCTTATTTTACTCTTATTTCCTTTTCCTCTCTTTGCACCACGACACCCCCTACAATTTGCAACCTACCTCGACTAGCCGCACCTACCTCCCATCTTCTCCCTCTCCTTTTTTGTCTCCTCACCAACTTTATTTCTGCCACATTTGACCTTTCTTTCTCCATCTCCCGACCTCTTATCCTCCCTTTCTTCTCCTTTCATTCCCTTCCCCTCTTTTGCTCCGCTACCCCTATTCTGCCACTGCCACCGCCCTACCAACCGCTTACACCGCCTCTAGCCAACCCCTACTACCACCTTGAACAACCAAGATATCCCCTCGAGCCCCAATATCCCCCTTCTTCCTCTTCTCTTATTTTTCTCCCGTATCACTCTCCACGCTGCTCCTCCTCCATCCACCATCTTTCTACCACTACCACCACCTCCCAAGCCACCAACCCACTCCCTATAACCTACCCTACCACCCCTTACCTCCTTTGATCGAAACCCAGCCTTGCAGCCTCTCATTTTCTCCTCACTTTTCCTTCCTTCTTTTCCTCTGCCACTCCTACAGACCACTTTGTAGCCCTAGTGTCGCCACCTTTGTCACCCTTGGCCGCCGATCAGCCATCCCCGACCACCATGTACACCCCCACAACACCCTTGCACCCAGACCGTGCTCTAACTGTCCTCCAGCTTCCCTCTTCCTAGCTCCCAAAACCCTTACCCGAAAATAACACCCCTCCCTTCTCCTTTTGCCCCCTTTAACCCCTTCCTCCCTTATTTTACATGCAGCTCACGCTGCATGAGTAGCATAAGTCTTGCCTTAATCTTGGCCTAATCTTTAATTAATTTAATGTATAAAAATAGTTGAAGCATTATATGTTAATTAAGCTTTTGATATAAAAAATATCCTTTTGATTTTTCTACTTTTATTATGCTAATTATGATATTGTTTTTTGTGATTGATTTTTATTAATCAAATCTTGAATCTCTAACTAGAGTATCGATAAGGTTTGGTTTTTGTGGGAAATAATTAACCATTAAACCTTAATTAAAGATATTGATATAGGTATGCCAACACATTAGGATTTTTAATATGTTTATATGCATGCTATATATTGTTAAGTATAATGTATTTAGTTACTTGTATTGATTGAGGAAAAAAAAAAGAAGAAGAAGAAAGCATGCTAATTTATGAGTTATGTGTAGAAATATTGCTTAAGGAAGGAGCTTTGTTGCTAATAAAAATGTTAGGTGCTTATATATGATATGTTACGTTCATGTAAAATGTTAAGTGCTTATATATGATATGTTACGTTAATGTGGCCATTGATGCATAAATATTGTTATTATATGCCCTAGGGGCATTTTAGTAATATTTCCTATGTAAGAGTGTGGCCTAAATAAGTGTGGGTGCTAATGAGTATTATGATAAATGATAATAATTAGTGGAGTTGGGTTATGGGTATAGAGCATTAATATTAATATTTTATGTAGTGAGGGTATTTTAGTAAAAGTGGTGTAATAAGGGCAAAATGGTGTAATAAAGACGTGGTTTAGCCCACGATTATTCTAGTATTTTCTAGTGTGCCTTAGTTCCCCAACTAGGCCCTATATGTTACTCTATCAAACTCTACGGACCTATTTAGGGGGTATGCACACTTATGGATTAGGTGTTCTTATCGGTAGGGTACTGTGTAGCTTGTATGCACCAATACGACTAGGGTACCTTTGCATCCCAGAGTTGATGGTTGAAGGGTAGTGAGTAGCTTATATGCACTACTATAACCGGTGTACCTTTGTATCTCTAGGATTTTGATCTCCCCTTCGAGGCAAATAAATGGACATGTTATGATAATTAAAAGGGAAAATACTAATCATGAAAGTGAAAGATGAATGAGGCGAGACTATATTATGAGTACCGGTCCACCGGTTATAATAGTAGCCCAGGAGCGTTTTATCCTGGAAGATGTTTATGAGTATCGGTCCACTACATATAATAGTGGCCTAGGAGTTTTTTTGTAATACCCCAATTTTCAAAACCATAATTATAAAATAATAATCGTATGATTAGTTATTATTATTATTTTAGGAGGTTTAATTTCAAAAGTATTATTATTTTTCGTATTATTTCAATGGTTTAAGTATAAATTTAATTAGGTTAAAATTTTGATAGAGATTAGGTTATTTAAATTAATCCTAATTTTTACCCATAAATCTTATTTTAAATTATTTTATTAATAATCTTTTGATTTGTAACCTAAATATAATTTCTTAAGAATTATTTTCAATTATTTTACTCCTTTCGATTATTTTTAAAACCTATCCTAATTCAGATAATTTTTCCCGAACCATTTTTATATGCGATATTTTAATCTACCTAAATTAAATCTAAAACTAAATAAATAAACTCCTATCCAGTGCTATTAATTTATCTCTTACTCTACCCTCTGCCTTGCCCAAACATTTCTTCCGAAGATTTTTCTATCCCCCTCTATGCATTTATACACAGATATCCACGCTACATACTTACACACTCTGCACATTATACACATATACACACCCACACGACACCATCACCAAACCAACCCCAACCCCAATCAACCCAAACAACCCCCCTTTTCATTTCACATATACACATGCGCAGAACATCCTTGCACATCGCACAACACCCCCGCTGCCAGCCATAGCCTTCTCCCCTTCTCTCCTTCTCCCTACCACTTCCATCGCCCTTCCCCCGTCGCAGCCCGTCGCCCAGCTTCCTCCATTGGAGCACCACCACACCCTTCCCTCTCCTCCTGCGCCTTTTGACACCCAGCCTTCCCATCTAGCACGCCCAAATAGCCCCTCTCTGCATGCCCATCGCATGCAGCCCCTGCACCTCCCTCTCGCCTCGTAACACACCACATCCCGAGCAGCACCAATGCCACGTCCTAGCCATCCCTCCCACCAAACAAGCCCTCATATCCTTTGTCTCTCCTCTTGTGACTTTTGATACGCACCGACGGCACGACACCCAGCTCCACCAGCTCTACATGTTTCCACCCCACAGCCACCAACCTCCACCATCACCGCAACCCCTACCAACTGCCACAGCAACCACCAACCTCCTGCAGCCCCTCACCACTAGTAAACCCAGCCCCCCCAACCATTTTTGTGCAGCCCAACCCCTTTCCTTCGCCCGCATGACTCACGCTGCATGCAGCGTGAGTTGTGTGTATTTTTAAAAATATTGGTACAAATTTTAAGTGTAAGGGTATTTTAGTAATTTTCAAAAAATAAATATTTTTATATTATAGTTATTATTTTATCTGATAGATATTAATTCGATAATTTTGGTATTATTTTTAGGTATAAAAGGTTGATTAGCGGATCCGATAAATTTTGTAGGATACCGCTATTTTTGTGTTTTAGCTAAAATTCAAGTAACCGTTATACCTTACTAAAATTATAAATATTGCGTGATATCACATTAGGGTTTTTGGTTGATGAAATGTGTTAAGCATGATTTATTTTGATATAATTATGTGTCAATTATTATTATTATGAAAACAGATAAAACGAGCATATTATATGATATATATTATGCCGGGTATGAAAGTATGATTTAAAATGATTCTATTGATGGAAAAATAATTTGTATGATAATTATGTATAAAATAATAGGTTGAGCATACTTAGATATAATTATGGAATAATTATTATGGATGTGTGCCCTAGGGGTAATTTAGTAATTTTTATGTATTATGATATTTATCTTAAAAATCATGTCTAATGTGTATTAGTTGTTGTTGAGTATGTGAGTATGTAATTTGGATGGATTAAAGGTGTGGAAAAGGATTTTTATGTGCAAAATTATGTACGAGGGCAAAATGGTCATTTACCATGTTTGATAATTTAAATCGCATAAGAAATAATTTATTTATGGTGTTTTAGCCTTTTCATGGCAAATGAATAAATCAAAATAGAATTTGTATTTAAATAGACAATAATCTAAAAATGTTGGTCTTGAGGGTATTTTGGTCTTTTTCGACCTAAAGTATCCAGATGTGAATAATTGAGCCTAGGATGGCCTTAGTATATTTTAATGTTGGCTTCGATCTTGACATTGTTTATTGTTGTCTCGGATGATTGGAAATAGGTAAGAACAGTTAAGTATGAGAATTTAATTTATGTGTATTATATGCGATTTCGTGGTCACCTTAATAAAATACTAATATTTAAAGTGAAAGAACTCGAGATCGGGAATGGTGGCTCCTAGGGGTCGCTACCCTAAGGACGTGGTTTAGGCCACGGTTGATATGGATTTTTATTGGTGTGCCTTAGTGCCCTAGTCAGGCCCTACATCTTACTCTATTATGTTATGCGGACTAATAGGGGGTATGCATACTTATGGATTAGGTAACCTTGTCGGTAGGGTACTGTGTTACCTTCGTGTACCAGTGCGACTAGGGTACCTTTGCATCCTTGGGTTGATAATTGGTAGGATATTGTGTTGCCTTGTTGTGCCGGTATGACTAGAGTACCTTTGTGTCTTCAGGTTGATTGATCTCCCCTCGAGAAAGTAAATAAAAATGGAAATGATATGATTTGATGGAAATAATGATTATCAGATTATTGGATTATTTGGTAGCAGCCTTTGTGCCTACCTATGGTTCGGTAGTAGCCTTCGTGCCTACCTGAGGTTTTTAGTGGTTTCGGTAGTAGCCTTTGTGCCTACCTGTGGTTCGATAGTAGCCTTTGTGCCTACCAGAGGTTTTCTATGGTTTCGGTAGCAACCTTTGTGCCTACCTGTGGATTTGGTAGCAGTCTTCGTGCCTACCTGTGTTGCTTTTATGTTTGTGAGCATACCTGTGATACTATGGATCTTATTATGCTGTACTTATAAGTTTACCTATGATGTTATGGATTTATTATGCTATACTTGTAAGTATACCTGGGATGATATGGATCTTAGTAAATTATACCTATGAACATACCTATGATATATGTAATTGGTTGGGATTTATGCTGAGACATGAATTATGCTGATGTTGGGTTTTAATTATTACTCAGAGAGTATTTCTAGGATGTTCAATAATAAGTTTGGTTTTTTTAGATGAATAAAAATTATTAGTACGTGACCTTGATGGAAATTGATCATCTGAGTGATTACTGTATCTCAATCATCGTATTTGTATGTATATATCTTATACCATGTTAGTTGTATGCCTCTCATGTGTTCCATGATGATTTATCGTATTAGTTTGGTATAAAGGGTTGCTCAGTACTGTAGTACTGAAGGGTTCATTTTCGTGGGACCCTGCCTATTAAATGCGCAGTGGACTTTGCAAGTCGGCCTATGAGCTCAGTCAAATGCTGATAGTTCGGATTTGGGAGCATAGGACTATCCGGTGTTTCTTGTGTTATTCTATTTCCAGTTATATTTGGACCCTCGTTTCCTCCTTTAATTTCTCTCTCGAGTTTCGTAAACTGTTAATGTCGTTTTTAATTAGAAATACTTATCTAACGTTCTCTCTATCCTGATTTTTGTAATCATGATTTTAATTTAAGCATATTAATGATTTTAGCCGTAGCAGTTGGTATGAGAATGGTAGAGGAAACCAGACTTGTACCAAGTGTGGCGGTAACACCCTTTGTTTTTATTGTTTTAGCTTCCGCACTTAACTTTGTAAATGAAATTTTTTAGTTGTAAATTTTAGGGTGTTACAGTTTTGCCTTGGAAGATGTATATATGTATTTCGGTACACTCGTTATAATAGTGGGGGTCCCGAGCTTAATAAACCAAATCTTGGATGTAAATAAATCATGGAAATTACTAATCACTTATAGCGGAACATCATATGAGTCTAGGCCATTCCGATCCACCAATGATAAAAATGGCCAAGAACCTTCTGCCTTGGAGACCAATCCACCGGCGAATAATAGTGGTTTGGAGCATTCTACTCTATATGTTTGAGGTCCATCAACTATAATAGTGGGGTTCTTGCACTCACATGGATATAATATGAGAGATGATTGAATGATGATTAATTAATGGCTTAAGGCCCAAGAGTTTTGATTTCACGTTATAATCTATTAATATGTGATGGACTTGCTAAGTATGTGGATAATGTGTATGCATTTCCTATGATACGTGTATACTACTATGCATGATGTGGTATATGCGGGCTTGCCTTTCAGTGTGGCTTAAATGGTTACTTAGTACTATAGTACTTAAGGGTTCCATTCTTGGATCCCTACATATTCAATGGGTTGTGTCCTTTGCATGTCTGTTTCAGGTGGTATTCAAGTGATCAATGGGGAAGAGCGTAAGGATTATCCAAAAATTTCTACGGTTTCACTATTTCTCCTTGTTAACTCCTGGTTTAAATATAATTTGTATTCTTGTAACCAATAATGTTGGGTTCTATTCTTGTAAAATATTTATTATGCCGCTCTAATTTAAATACAGTTTGAGTTTCTAACAAATTATATTTTATTCTTTTAGCCTTAACACTTGGTACTCGAATGGTAGGAGTGAACATATCTGTTACTAAGTGTGGCGTTAATATCCCCAAAATTTGTAGTTTTTTTTTGCTTATGTTGTTTCTTTTAAATAAAATAAAATTTTTCAGTAGTGAATTTTGAGAGTATTATAGTTTTCCCTTTGGGACTCTTCATCCAAGACATCTTTTTCATGCAACACCCTCCTCACCATCAAAGCCTCTCCAACATCCAGTGGGCCTTCCTCAAACTTGGATTCCTCCTCTATGGTTGAGTGCTCCCCGTCTTCTTTCTCCTCCAATGGCACCTCCTCTAGGTCATGCAAGGTTATCACCCTTTTGATTGGAAATTCATTTTGATATTGCCCAATCCCTTGACACTCACTCCTTTGCTCCTGCTTGTATCACCTATTTGAAGCCTTAACATGAAATTTTTTTTGCTCTAGGAGGTGGCTTAGGTGTCTCCCTGTGGGTTTTGGTTCAGCTACACTATGATAAATTTCAAACCCTTATTTTCTTTTTTATGCCTCTCCACCTTAATGGATAGTTGAAATAATTCATCTTGAGTGTAATATTTATAAAGCTCCACCTTTCTAGCAATGTCAATTCTTAAATCTCCTAAGAATTAGGACATTGTGTGATCTTCCACCTCCTCTAAACCAAGCCTCATAATGAGCTTTTCAAACTCCATAATATAATATTCTACACTCATAGGCCCTTGTAGGAAAGGAGACATTTTATTATAAAGGTCTAGGGTGTAAGAAGGAGGCAAAAACCTCTCCATTATCAATTTTTTCATGTTCGACCATCTCCTCAACTTGGACTTTACTTTTCTCTCCCTCTTGTTTAATAATTTTTCCCTCCACAAGGAAGCATAGCCCTTTATCTTAAGGATTACTACCTTAAAAGACTTCTCGTCATCATATGATTTGACTTCAAACGTCTTATTACATGCCAACTCCCAATCTAACAAGTCTTTCAAATTATGTGACCCATCAAACATTGGGATCCCTATTTTGATATCATGAGAAAATGCCCTTCTAACATGTCTTATCCTCCCATGGAACCTCGAAGACTCACTAAAAGAAGAGATGAAATTGCTAACTTCTTCTTCTAGTTTAAGTTCCTCCCTTTCCATGTGAAATGATGGGATTCTTCTTAAGTAAGGAATGTTAGTAGCTTATCACTCTCCTCATGTCTTCTTATAAGGCCCCTAAAGCCCCATCTCCTCTCATTTAGTGTGCTTCTTCAAGAATAAAACCTCTATGAGCTTATTTATTCTGAATGGTAGTTTGGAAAGGAAGAAGTGAAATAAGTGTGCAAATGTGGGGTAACGGTTGAATGGTGGTATTTTTTTGGTGGAGTTTGGTTTGAATGGGGATGTAGGATGGTAAGCAATGCTCAAATGGGGTATGTGACACCCCAAAATTCACTACTTTTTTTTGTGGAAGAATTTAAATTAAAACCTGTGAATTCTAGGGATGTTACTGCCACACTTAGTACCAAATCAGTTCTCTCCGACCGTATTAGTACCAATTGCTAAGGCTAAAGAAAAGATTAACGATAAATTATAAGTAAAGACAAACTAAACTCGGTTGTAAAACAAAATCAGATTACGCATAAAGAATTATAATTCCTTTCCGAAAGAGAAATAAGCTTACAACCGATAAAATATTCATTTGAAATAATCAATACAAGGCAATAAATAAAAATGGGTAAATCCGATACAAAAGAACTAACAAAAGAAAATACGTCGCATAAAGAGTAAATATGGCCACAACTCTCGAACCTTGAGCCAAAACAAGCTCAACACACAGCTTCGGCTGATGTCTCGCCCACTTGCAAAAAGTCAGAAGGGCATATTACTTGTGGAAATGAGCAGCACCCATGAAAAGGGTGATCAGTACGCTACGTACTGAGTGAGGTAACCGAGCACTAAGGCTAACACATAAGCACATAATCCTTACAGAATAATAATAGGGCATAATCACTAACACAATAACATAAAGGCAAATGAACGATCAGGTGAAAATGTTAAGATCCAATATAGTTTAGATTAATTACTTCATTAATCTCTTATCGGAATATTTTCACACCATGCTCTTTATCAAGTCCATACGAGTACGGGAACCCCACTATTTTTGCCGGTGGATCAGTCTCCAAGGCACTCTGGCTCCGACCACTATTATAGCCGGTGGATCGGTAACTTAGGGTACATACCCTACCACTAATATATGCCGGTGGATCGGTCTAGCCACTTCTCGCACGGTGTTCCACTGTAAGTAATTAGTATCTTCCCACTTATTAACAACATATATATTTTAATTCGTTGAGCTCGGGATCCCTCACTATTTTAGCCTTTGGATCAGTCACTAGGGTAACATACCCTACCACTATTAAGCCGGTGGATCAGTCTCCACGCTACCGCAGTACCTGGCCACTATTATGCCGGTGGATCGGTCTAGGCCCGGCTCAACATCTTCCACTTTACGTGATTAATGTCTTAAGTATATTATTCGGACAATTTTAACCCTAGACATGCATGAACCACTCCTTTAACACATATCCTCCAAGTCCACTCCACATCTCAATCTAGGGTTTTATCTCGAAACCCTAATTTAGGCCTTAGTGGCCCATCTTACTCCACCTCACACAACCCAGATCATTTTAACACTCCACACACCTCAACTCATAAATACCATCCTCATAATTACACTTTAATTACCAAGTACACATGATACAACAAAAACCCTAAGCAGCCACACCAAACCCTAATCAACCACAACAACCCATAGTTAATCACTCCAAATCCTATTTAACCATAACAACCATAATTAGCCATTCCAAACCTTAGTTAATCACAACAACCCACAATTATCCACTTCAACCTTAGTTAATCACAACAACCCATAGTTAGTCACTCCAACCCTATTTCAGTTTCCTCCATACCCTTATAATGTCCTACATACTATTTCTCATCCAAAGTGTTCAAACACCCAAACAACACTTACATTACCTTTTTTACATCCCAAATCAACTTTCCACACGTAAATTTCATACCCATGCAGACATTAACCTCCCCATGCAAACCTTCGAACTTTTTCATGCAAACCCTAAAATCCCACCTGAAACCCTAGATTCAACCATGCAACCCTAGATTCTTCCATATAATTAAAACCCTAGATTCCTTCATACAAAACCTTATATTCAATCCATACACAACCAAAGATTCATCCATACCAAACCATAGATTCAAACCATATAAAACCAAGCATTCATCCATACTAAACCCTAAATTCAAACCATGTAAAACCAAAGATTCATTCATACAAAACCCTAGATTCAAATCATATAAAACCCAAAGATTTATCCATATAATACAATTGATTAGATTCTCCCATTCATAACCACACATTAGATTCTCCCATACAAGACCATAACTTAGATTCTTCCATATAAAATCATAAATTAGAATCTCCCATATAAACCATAATTTAGATTGTCCCATATAAAACCATAAATTATATTCTCCCACACAAAAACATAAATTAGATTCTCCTAAATAGAACCATAAATTATTTTCTCCCACATGAAACCATAAATTAGTTTCTCCCATACAAAACCATAAATTAAACTCTCCAACATAAAATCATAAAAATCATAAATCAGATTCTCCCACACGAAACCCTAAAATTCTCCATTTTATTCTTCCACTCATGAATCATTAAAATAATTAGGTCAACTCATCTCCCTTGATCAAACTCTTTCTCCATACTTTTTTTTCATCTTTTCTCCTACACAAACCACATCAACACCCTCACATGCATGCTTTACAGGGTCACAACACATATCATCATATATAAATAATACACATGCCATATAACAATACCAGAACATGCTTGAACTCCACGTCATACAATATACGAAATAATTACAATAATGAACATATGATACATAGCATGCGAAACACATAATGCATATAAGCACAGAAAAGGCCTTAGCACCCCTTACTTGAAATACACCGGTCTTGGAGCATGCTCCTACGCCTCCTTAGGGCTTTGACCAAATAATAAGATACTAATAACATTAACAAAGTTCTAACTTTGCTAAAGATATATAAATAATAGAAATATAATAAAATTTGATAATATAGGGTTAAAAACCTTACCCTAATAATAGTAATGATACTAAAAATAATATCAATGAGAATATTAATAAGAATAATAATAATGATAGTAACAATAATAATAATAATAATAATAATAATAAGGCATTATTCAAAAACAAAGTAGAATAAAGGCTTCAATCTCTTTTCCAAAATAATACTAATAATAATATTAGTAAAATAAATAACCAAATTTAGCAATAACAATAATGATGAAATAATAATAATAATAATAATAATAGTATTTATATGCAAATAATTGAAATAAAATAATTTAAGGGTTATAAAAATAGGGAAAATGGTCGAGAGGGTCTATGGTTCAACCTTAGGCTGGCGGGGATAGGCGGCACTAGCGGTGGTGCACGGAGGCGGCGGCGATGGCCGGAAAAAGAGAAGAAAACAGGAAAAGTTGCATGCTGGAAAAAAGCTAAGGAGAATTAAGGTGGGATTTGGGGTGTTTAGGGTTGCCCAAAAGGAGGGGGACAGAATAGAGGTGGTGGCACAACCAAAGGACACCCAGTGCCGCCTATCCCCGCCAGTTGCGGTGGGTGGTGGCCGAATGGAAGAGAAGAAGAAAGAGAGATTAGGAGAGGAAGAAAGAGGAAAAGAAAGGTAGGGGAACTTATAGGATGGTCTGCAGAATAATTTGGGAGGTGAATTAAGCGGTGGGAGCGGCGGAAGAGGTGGCTAAGGGTGGCGAAGGCAGAAAGTAGGTTGGTTGCGAAGGCTACTTCGCACAGCTGGGGTGCCTTGTGTAGAATGAATCGAGGGGGATGGATGATTTGGTTAGTTAGAGGGAGGTGCAAGGAAGAGTGTGGTGGCCATAGATGGCGACAAAGTTGGCCGTAGATGGAGGACGAGGTGTCTTAAGTGGAGGCGGTAGCAACGTCGGGCATTCCTGGGTTGGGGATCAAGAGCTCGATATAGGCTAAGTTACGAGGGTATTTATAGGTTTTAGAAGGTAGATTAGGGTATTTTGGGTTGGCTACGGGGTAAGGAAATTAGGGTTAGGGTTGCCGGCGGCGAGCTTGGCCAGTGACAGCAACTTTCGGGGGAGGGGGTGTGCAGGGAAAGGAGAGGGAAAATGTGAGAACAGAGGAGGTTAGTTGGGTGAGAAGGGCCGGAGATTTAGGGGTTGAGAGAGGAAGGAGAACGGCCGGTCAAAACGGGCGAGATCACTGGCCAAAAACTAGGGTAGGGTGGTGGAGGTTGCAGGTCGAAGGTCGGTGTCAGGGGAGGGCTAGGGAAGAAGAAGAAGGGGGTCTGGGCCGGGCGATTCACGAAGGAAAAGAAGAGAAAAGAAAGGGAGACGGGCGAACCGAGTGCAACAAGGGGAAGGGTGCGTTAAGTGAAACACGGCATTTAAGACATAATAATCATAAAACGCAGTGCTGATAAGGGAGAAAGAAGGGTGCGCGGCACAGGCTGGGCCGAAGGAAAGGAAGAAGGGGAACTGGGCAGGTGGGCTGGCCCAATTCGGCAAGGAGAAAAAAGAAAAAGAAAGAAAAAGGAAAAAGGGAAAAAGGAAAAGAGAAAAATAATTAGGTTAGGGCCAATTAAATTAATCTGAATATATAGGATAGTTAAAAATAATAATATTTAAATAAAATAATATTTAAATCCCTTTTTAGGCTAAATTAGAATTTTTAAAAGATTTTTCATAAATTCCTTTTTAATTAGCAAAACAACCTAATTTTCTCCAATGAAATTATTTATAAAATTAATATTAATTTTAAACTATTTTCTCCTTATTATTTTAAATAAAATAATTTCTTTAATTAATTAGCTAAAATACCCAAAATGTTTCTAATAAAAATTATTTATTATTTTCTTCTTAAATATCCCTAATCAATTCCCTTTTATTTTAATAAAAATAATTTATTGAATTAAATTTTCTAATAAAACTTTATTTAAATATAATTTTTAAAATTAGAAAGTTTTGGGGAATTTTAGGGTAAGGTGGGGGATGGTGGTTCGAATGGTGGTAGGATTAGATGAAAGGTGGCTGAAAAGATAAAAAGAAAAATTATGGTGATTGAAGCAAGGGTGGTTGTAGTCAGTTTTTGGTAAAAAAAAAAAATAGGGACACTTGATGGTGGTTTACGTGTTTATAGGGTGATAAAAATATAGTGGTGTGTTATGGTCTAAAATGAGGCTTGGAAATGGTGGCACAAAGTGCAGAAAAATGTGAGAAAACAACGGTCTTAACTTTATCAAACTTGAGGTTTGATATAAATTTGAAGCATAAAATGCTAAAAATATTAGGTCTTGCTAAGAGTTGATGATGGAACTTGATTTTAGCTCATTAAAAGAGGAAATTAAAGAGAGGATGAGATGGGAAAAAGGGTTCGATAATCAATTCACCTTTGATACAAAATACTTATAATCACCACTAAAGGTAACAACTCTAAAGATAAAGATTGTAAGATTTTTGTAAGACACAACAAACCATGCACTAGGTTGGTCGAAACAAAAGGCACTTAACCTTGTTTCTATATAATACTCAAAGTATTCCTCTATTATTCCTCATTACACCCATATAAGATTACAAGAAGTTGAGAAAATGACAACCAACCTATAGGTAACCATATGGGCTCAACTTAACCAAACTCTACTCTAATGCGTGCTAATGATGGTAAGACTCAAACAATCAACATGGAAGCTGATGTTTCAATCCTTCCATCACCTATTTCCCATGAAATAAGTGTTACATTAGGTCTAAAACATTAGGTCTATAGGCTAATAATTATGACTTAGGAAACATAAATAACAAGAAAAAGAAAAACTAGTACATTAATCATGTATATGAATAACTAAATGGAAAAATAAACCTTCCCCGACCCTCTTTTGCCTTGATTCTATGGCTGAATTTTGGGAAATCAAATACCCTTAATTAATTCTAGTTAAGCTATTAGAAAAAACTAAACTTAATATAAAATCTGTTGTAAATAGTGAAGTCACTGCATGCATGTGATTTTCTAATAATGCGTGCTTCCATGTGCTATTTTCCTAGATGGGCGGCTGAAACTTACATGGATTTTTAACACATTTTTTTGAGCCATATTTAGGCTATAATGAAGCCACAAGAGAGTTGCAAGTTGGTGGATTTCAATTGTTGTTGCATGGCTCCTTATAATCTAGCTCATATTTTAGTCCAAGTAAGGAGAGTTTTTGATTCATCTAACTTAGAATGATTTATGAATATATTATTGTTATCACATGTGGGAGATGCTCCTACATCATTTTTGAAACTCAAATTTTCTAGGAAACCATATCGTATAAAAATAGAACCTTGATAATCCCATTTTGAGTTGTTCATTAAAGATTATAAACCATTATTATCATGATTTTGACTCGAGCTTATTCCACAAACTATTTTAAGGGTTCAAATTAGAAAATTGAAAGGGAGAGTGACCTCAAATTTTTCTACTTCCGCCTCTCTTCTCTACACTCGAGGGTATCATTGTATTGATTCCCAAACTAGCCTTTGCATATTTGACAAATTTCTTCTATAGTAGTCATTCATTTCCTCTTTTATGATCCCTTCTATGGAATGGAGGCCAGCCTATCTTTGATGAAATCCACTTATTTAGCTCAAATTAAAATGTTTAAAACAAATATTTTTTGATAAGTGACTAACCAAACTCATTCTTCTATTGATCTATTAGCTATAAACAACCTTAATCAACCCTTCCATTCATTTTTCTTTCAGCCACAAAAATATTATAGGTTTCTCTAACCTTATGTTCTTTCATCTCCAATTCGATCTTAGTCGTGTTTTGTTTACACTCTTTTGATCCTTTCTCTATCATCATCTTGTTTATATTTAAGCATGAGAGGTTTAGATTTAGGATAAGTTGAGTCCCTCTTTTAGCACAAATTTTCTATGTTATTCTCTTTTGTTTGGTAAATTTTTCTCTTAATTTGAACTTTAATTTATAAAATTATTCATCAAATTTCTAAAGCTTTAACTTCTATTTGCTTTAAAGTTTAAAATTAGAAATCTTTCCTATTGAGTTTCCCAAGTAAGTCATTCTTAATTTTGGAATGTGACTTAGTTAAGCCTGTGTTGTGCTAAGTTCTAGAAAGTCTTATTTTTAGAAGTTGGCATGAGAATTGTTTTTAGATTAATGCATGTTGATTGCCTAATGAATTTTGAGAAAAATGCATGATTTTAGGGAAATTAAGTCTATTTGATTAATTATGAAGCTTGTCTTAGTTTATGAGCTCAAGAAATGTTGGTATGATGGCGAGATATGTTTTGTTTTGGATTTGGTAGGAATTTCAAGGATGATTTGCATAAAAAACAAAAAAAAACCTATGCTCTCTGATGTTTGAGCGCACACTGATCTATTAGTTAGATCAAACCAATCGACTAGTCCTTAGAATAGCAGGCTAGTCAACCCAACCAATCGATCGGTTTTTGTTAGTGGTGACCATGTTTTGCTCTCTATTTAAAACCATTGATATTTTTGGTAGATTCGATCGATTGGTCCTAGAATGGTCAACTATTTTGGCCAAATCAATCGCCCAGTTTGAAGGAACCCTAAGTTTGGTTGAGCCAAACCAATTGACTTGTTGGCCCAAGCCAATAAATCAATTAGGCCAAATCGATTAACCAGTTTGCCCAAATTATTTTTGTTTTGATCTTTTGACTTGTATATGTCTTGAGACCATGCCTAATGATTCTATATGATTGTTTAATGAGTGAAATACCTCTATTGACATGATACGATGACCTAATAGATAGATTAAATAGATCATAATTTATGGCATAAGGCCTTAATGATTAAACTAAAATAAGTATTTGATAGCCTTAAAGGGATAATGTAATGTGGACTTTGGCTTGAAATGGATTAATCTAAGAGATTTTGTTAATATTAATTAAAAATTAATGGAAATCCCACCCATGGTATGGAAATGGTAATGGTTCAGATTAAATAAGTATGTGAATATTTTGCTTGTATATTGTATGAGCCTTGTGACATCATGTAACCTAGGGAATAATGTATAAATCACTTAAAGAAAAAGATGATTGAGTAGTGTATGGGCCTCGGTTACCATATCCTCTATTATCTATGGGATCTTAGTTTACTTTGGGTGTTTATTGGTGCCCTTGAGCTTTACCTTCGAGCAGCATCCTAGTAAATCGCACGGCCTTACCTACTCTACATACTGATCATGTGCTAAAGGGTATTGATACTAAAGGGTATTTTCATCTAAGTATTTTTAGCTTTGGCATGCACATATGTCCATTAGTGGTTACTTGGCTTTGACTTGGACTTTATTTCCTTTCATTTTGATAGACTTCTATGGTATGTGAGACTACAGGGTGATACATAACCCATCGCTCGATAATAATTGGGCAAATATCTTTATACTAATTAGAGTGAGTAATTAAATAAGAAGTTTGAATATTAATGTGACTAAAGAGAAAGATAAAATTAAATCAAAAACATCTAAAGGAGATAATGACCTATATATGTATAAATAACCTAATAAATTATTGATGTGGAAATGGATTATGGTGGAATTATGTGTTCGGACGAATGAAGCCTTACCATTAGTAGGACAATATACATAGTCTCTTGTATATTTTCATCTAGGATGTGATGCTATGTTTTCAAGAATGAGGATTCATATATGGTATGAGCTTTCTATGCCTGATGTGACCATGATAGACTATGTATCTTGGTTATATAAAATATGCATGAAATATGTTAGTATGAATTTCGTATTATGCTAGAATCTTTTATGCTGGTGACTCCATAAATGAGGTGACTTGGCTTACTTAATAGGAAACATATTGATATACCTGTTTACTTGGTCACCTACTCATTCCCATGAGGAGAGAGTCATATGCAAGTTTTTGAGTATGGTCAGTAGTTGGCCAACCTTTTGTTGGTCATGGGTTTTAAGAGGGTGGAAATCCTGAGATTTTTGAGCTATCTTGAGATTTTTTTTTAATAATTTGAGATCATGTACTTTGACATAATTTTTTTGTGTATTTTTATTTTAATATTCATATAATGTGTTTTGGCACACTCTACATTAGTTTGTATTTGTTGGGTTCTCAATCTTGTATCTAACATGAGAAGGGCATCTAACACTGATCTTATATTAGTTGTGGGGTGGTAACACCCTATTTTTCATAAGTGTTTATTAGTTTTTAGCTTCCTTAAGGTTTTAAAATAAAATTTTTTAGTAGTTAAAATGGGGGTGTTATAGAAGGAAAAGATTCTCCACTAAGGGTTGTTTTAATGGGTGTCATTGGATTTTCACAAAGATTCTTAGGGATTAGTTTTTTTTTTGTTAGGTTTGTAATATAATTATTGAAAATATTTTAGGCTTAAATTAACAAAATAATGAATAAATAAATAATATCCATTAACATTAATAGATTATTGAATACAAAAAGGCATATCTAATTAATATATTATTATTATTATCAACATCAACATCTTCATACTTTTTATCATCATCATCATCATCATCATCATCATCATCATCATCATCATCATTATTATTATTATTATTATTATTATTATTATTATTATTATTATATGATAATTAGTAATGTTATTCTTAAAATTGTTATTATTATAATTATTATCATTATTATCTTTCCTTTATATATCTAGTAGTTCAAACTAATAACACATGTTTGATAAAAATACCAATACACACAATAACAAGACATCTAACCGTAAATTATTTATCTAATTCATTATACATAATAATAAAAATTTTAAATTAGGTTATTAATATAATATTTATATAAACAAGGTATTGCAACTACTCTAAGACCAGTCAATCACTTTGGCAAAAGAAGATGATAGGTTTAATAGGAGACAAACTAGAATTACCTTAAGAGAACCTATGGATTGGTTTGATTGTCTAGTACACTGTTAAAGAAAAAAATTGATAAGTTAGACACAACCAATTGATTGGTCTAGCCACAGACAACACATTAAGGTCCTAATTGTTAGTCAAAGATTGGATAATCAAAACCTATATACTACTCCATCATCTTTCACTTTAAGTAATTATAAGTATTTTATTCACCAATAACCTGTACCATACAAGGCCTACGTAACAAACAAAGAAATAATATTAACATAATTGTTCCAACTTAATCATCAATTCATCATCCCCATCCAAAACATTTGACGGGAATTTCATTAATACATCACCAAATTTAATCCATCCATTGAGTTAACCTATGATAAAGCAGCATCCCATAATAATATTATACTAATTAATTTTTCTAAGTTAGGTGACCACAAAACAATCTTAACATCGATAAAAATAATTAGCTAAATATGAACTAATAAGTGTACATAGAAAATTATGCACCAACCATGCATGCATAGTGGCATGCTCAGTCCAAAGATAACCAACTATGGTAGCATGGCCACTCCAAGCCAATCTAACTATGGTGGCACATCAAACCTAAGGCCACAAGCTATTTTATTATTATTTCCAAGTATTATGCCACCTAAGAAGCTAAATCTGCCTTGTTACCAGGATGATTTTGAAAAAAAATAAGCGGATGATGGAGTAGGTGAGGAAAGTTAGCTAATTTAAATAAGGATGTGTTGATTCACTAAAGCATGATAACTGATTGATTGTGTATAGGAAGTGAGTGATTAATTGTACTTTGATAAACAACCATTTATGGTCAACCATATAGAGATATGGGTGTTAAAAATAGGGACATAACACCTACCATGTGCGGAACCTAATCTAGTTACGATTCAACTCGTTGTTAACTTGTATTAGGTAAGTAGATTGGTTGGAATATAACTGAGTAGGTAAAGGGAAGGGTAGAATGGAATTTTTGTACAAATGGCTGCCACAATAAATATAGGTAGCTTCAACACAATGGGACATACTACCTCCTTAAATTAAAAATTATATTTTTTTATGATCCCTATTTTCTCTCTTCAAAGTTGAGTGAAAACTTTGCTTTTAGTGTAAAATCTCACTATTTTTATCTCAATTGTTGAAACCTTAAGCGGTAGTTTTGATTTTTTGTTCTTTCACTTTACCTTGGATCAAATATTATCCTAATTCTCATCCCTTCTCCCTTTTTTAACTTTTGGTTGTCAATAATATCATAAGCCACCATCTTCTGCTATTCATGTGCTAACTCATTGAACATATGCACCAATTTTGTATCAGAGCTTATGGTTAAGAATTAGGGATAATTTTCATCTTCAATTCTCTCTTTTTACCCTATTTAAACCTAAATAATTCATAGGAAAACAATTTCTAGCTACCCACTATAATCTTTCAAACCCCACTTAACCTTTCCTAATCAAACACATCCTCTTTCTTTATTGTCTCCTTCCTGATGCTAAAGGAACTATGGATGATGAAAAAAATGCAAGAAGCTCGAGCCTTGAAGAGGTGGAAAGCTTGAGAAGAGATAGTGACATTGTATACCTCAAAATGACATGAAAAGAGTTCTTATCATTTTTTAAAATCTCATGCAAAACCTTAGCACCCCACACCCAAATACTTCCCCATAGCAGAGAATAAGGCCCCATTTTCACCAACATGAGGTGGTCAAATCTAGCACAAATGATGATGCTAGTGATTCCAAATCGTCACCTAGTGATTGACATTATAGTTGAAGTACCTGAGTTTGATGGATCACTTAATTTAGAAGATTTCCTAGAGTGGGAATTGAGGTGCTCTAGAATGTTGGAAGCAAAAGGTTATAATGATGAGAAGGATTTAGGATTGTAATCTTTAATCTTAAGGGACACGCCTCTTTGTGGTAGGAAATCCTTACTCACCAAAGGAGAAAGAAGGGGAAGTTTAAGGTGAAATATTGGTCAAAGAGGAAGAAGCTTTTGAGGGAAAACTTTTACCCTCATCTTAAACTTAAGATCTCTACAACAAGATATCTTCCTTTGGGGTAGTTTTCATTGAGTGTTATAGAATACATCAAAGAGTTTAAGTGGATTAATTTGATGTTAGAGTTAGATGAAGTAGAGGAGCACACAATGTCATGCTTCCTTGGAGGGTTAAGGAGTGATAATTCACTCAAGGTGGAGTTGCATGAGTACTACACCTTAGATGAGCTTTTTCAACTAGCCACTAAGGTGAAGAGACATAAGAAGGAGAAGAGAGTAATGAAGTTTCCACAAGGATGGTTCAGGGATAACACTTCCAAAGATTTCCCCTCATCATCTAAGCCATTCCCCTCCAATTCAAAATATTGTTGTGAAGGAAAAGAGGAAAGGTGTTTGGTGTGAACCTAACAAACTAAAGGTCGTGAGGTGCTTCAACTATCAAGGAATGGGGCAATATCAAAATAGTTTCCCAATTAAAGAGTTATAACACATATGGACCTTGAGGAGGAAACATATGAGGAGGAAATGGAAGAGACCAAACCTTTCCATGAGGAGGAGGAAGAGCAAGAAGAGGCACCGTCGAATATAGGAGAATCCTTAATGTTGAGAAGGGTATTACACATGAAGGAGTTAATGAAGCAGGAGACACAATGAGAGAGCACATTTCAAACCAAGTGCATAACCCTTACACACTTGTGGAGAAACTTGGCTTGCCTACCACTAAACATGCTAAACATATAAGCTACAATGGCTTAATAGTGGAAGCATGATTGAAGTGACCAAGCAAGTTGTAGTTCCTTTTTCAATTAGAAAGACCTACCAAAATAATATGGTATGCGATGGCCTTCCTATGAAAGCTTGCCATCGATTGTTAGGAAGGCCTTGTTAATATAATAGGAATGTACAACATGATGGTAGAAGGAGCACTTCTTATATGAAATTTAACTAAAAGAACATTGTACTCACACCCCTTAGTCTCCATTCCTCACTTGTTAGGGAGAAACCTGAAAAAAAAAAGCCTTGTTTTTATATTTATAGAGGATAGACAAGGTGCAAGCCAAGTGGAAGGTCATGTATTTTTTATTGTTGCTTGAAGAAAATGAAGAAAGTGATGGAAGTGACCTATAGATCAAACCTTTTCTAGGGGAGTTTAGGGATGTCTTCTAAAATGATCTACCATGTGAGCTACCACCCTTAAGGGGAAATAAGAACCAAATAAACTTGTTCCTCAGTGCTACACTCCTAAATAGGGCCACCTATAAGCATAATCCAAAGGAGGAAAGGGATTTACAAAGGCAAGTTGATGTGTTGTTGAAAAAAGGGTTCATTGGAGAATCTCTTTATCTCTAAATTTGTTGTAGTGTATTTTGATGATATACTTCTATACTCCTCTAGTAGAAATGACCATGTAAAGAATTTAAGGCTCGTATTTTCAACCCTTGGGAACAAGAAGTTTTATGGAAAGTTAGAGAAGTGTGACTTCTGTATACCAAAATTCACCTTCCTAGGGATTGTTGTATCTAAGTATTGTATTTCAATGGTTGAGTCAAAGGTGGAGCAATAAGGTCATAGCCTACACCCAAATCCATTACCCATGTTCAATCCTTTCATGGACTTGCCTTATTTTATAATAGGTTCATAAAAGGATTTAGCACTCTTTCAAGCCCTGTCACTAAGTGTATCAAGAAGGGGGAATTTAAGTGTACACCTACAACCCAAAATCATTTCCCCCATCTTGAGGCCACCAAATTTTGCTATAATTTTTGAAGTTAAATGTGGCATAAGAGAAGTTGGGGTTGGAGCGGTCCTACTATAGGAATGTAAACAAGCACCCTATTTTAGTAAGAAGCTCAATGGATCAAGATCTATCTATAGCACATATGACAAGGAGTTTTATGTCATTATTAGGGTTGTAGGTCATTGGTCTCATTATTTGAAGCCCGCACAATTTGTATTACATACTAATAATGAGTCTTTAAAGTTTGTAAATAGGGAACATAATATCAACCCTAGACATGCTAGGCGGATAGAGTTTTTACAATCCATCTTTTTTGTAGCAAAACATAAGAGTGGAAAAACCACTATAGTAGCTAATACCCTATCAAAAAGGTCATTCTTTTTTTATCCCTATAAGAGGCATAAGAGTAGATGATTGAAGGTTTTAGAAAAGGAGGATGAAGAATTTGCAAGATACATTGAAGACCAAGACAAGCTTTAAATCCCCTATGTCATACAAGATGGATTCCTCTTCAAGAATAACAAGCTTTGCATCCTAATGAGTCGCATTCAAAAGCTGTTGATACAAGGAGCACGTGGAGATGGGCTAGCTAGAAGTTTTGGGATCAACTATAATGTACTACAGGAGCACATGGATTGGCATATGAAGATAAGTGATATACATAGAGTCATAGCTTGATGAGCTACCTATCAAAAATCCAAGAGTCACTTCTACCAAGGACTCTTCACTCCATTGACCATCCATTACCATCCTTCGGACCATGTGAGTATAGACTTCATAGTGTCTTTGCCTAAAATTTAAATATAAATTGAAGCCATTATGATAGTGGTGGGTCAATTTTCTAAGATGGCTCAATTCATCCCTTATCATAAGATAGATGGTGCCTCTTATATAGCCAATCTAGTCTTTAAAGAAATGATGAATAAAAACTTAAGAAATTAGGTCATGCTAAGTGTTCATGGTGAAATCTTGGTTAAATTTCAACATAAGATAAAAATAGAGTAGAGAAGAGGATAGAAGAATGAATTTGATCTACAAGTAACCCTTGAGATTAAACACTTACAATCAGCACTTAAGATTTTAACTTATAATATAAAGAATGTAACATTTTGAAGGATAAAACAAAGATATGCACTAAACTTTGAGTGGCATGAATTTTTATTTTAAGGAATATGCCAAAGGGTTCAATACCATGCATTCACTTTAGCTATTCACTCATATAAAGAGTTTAAGAGGCTTGGAAAAATTAGAAAGATACAACTAACCCTTAGGTAACAATACAGATTACAAACTTATCCAAATATGAATCAAATATAAGCTAATAATGGAAAGGAAGAACTAACCCAAAACCATTGGAATTTGAGCTAATTTGGCCCTTACATGCCCTTAGCAATACATAATAGCAGGTAAAATTAGATTACAAACTAGTATAAGGGCTTTAAAAATATAAATTATAAGAATGGAAGTACACTACTTTTTTGTTTGCTTTACCAAATGAATAAAATAACTCTTTCCTATACTCCATAAAGCCGGTTTCTTAGCTAGGGGAATAGACCTATCTGATTCCTTAAATTTTGCTAATTAAGGTATTCAAAATCATAAAAATATGCCTAGAATCTAGTTGCAAAATTTCAGAATTTCAATGCTCCATCTTCTTCTTGATTATCAAATATTAGAACTAAAAATATAGATTGTTGCAGCTAATGGGTTTCGATCAATGCTCAGCTAATTTAAAATCATATTTGAGCCATATTAAAGCTAGAATGAAGCCAATAAAAAGTGGTGGGTTGATGGATTTTATTTTGTGGTGCATGACTTGCGTAGCTCTTAATAATCTACCTTATATATTAGTCCAGGTAATGACAATTCTAAATTCCCCAACTTAGAAAAATTAGTGAATAGACTATTGTTGTCATGTGTAGGGGACACTCTTACATCATCCTCCACATCTTAAAAAGGAGCTTCCTTATCTTCATAAGGCTCATCATGCAAATAGGGAAGTAGATATCCCAAATTAAATGTTTTTGATATATTCCCCATTTTTGGTGAAAGCTCAAACCTGTATGCACTGTCCCCAATTGTTTCATGAACTTTGAGAAACTAAGTGGACATACTATGTAACACCCCAAAATTCACTACTTTTTTTTTAAAGTGGAAGAATTTAAAATTTAAAATTTAAAAACCTATGAATTCTAGGGATGTTAACGCCATACTTAGTACCAAACCAGTTCTCTCCGACCATTTCAATACCAAGTGCTAAGGCTAATAAGATATTAACGTTAAATTTAAAACAAAAGTTTATGAAAGAACTAGAAAGATCATAACACCAAAGATCAAAGTACGCGTAAAGAATTGTAATTCATTTCCAAAAGAGAAATAAGCTTACAACCGATAAAAGGTTCATTTAAAATACGCAATACAAGTAATAAATCATAAGAGGGTATTTCTGATACAAAAGAAATAGCAGAAGAAGATAAAATAACAAGAAGAGTGAAACTGGCCACACTACTCTTGAACTTGAAGCCCAACCATAGGCTCGACACTCAGCCCTATCTGATGCCTCACCCACCTGCACGAGGTCAGAAGGGCCTACTACTAGTGGGAATGAGCGACACCCATGAAAAGGGTGATCAGTACGCTACGTACTCAACAAGGTGACAGTGCACTAAGGCCAACACATAAAATCAAATAAACCATGCAAAAGAGTAAAAGAACATAAAGACCATCATGATACCATAACATCGAAAAATCATTTGGGTAAATACATAAAGGCCCATTTATAGTCCAAATTAATTACTTATTTAATTTCATATCAGAAATCGATTCACACCATGCTTTTTATCAAATCAATGCGAGTACAGAAACCCCACTACTATAGTCGGCGGACCAGATACACATAGGGCATAAAGCTCCCGACCACTATTATAGCCGGTGGACCGGAAACACACAGGGCATACAGATCTTGACCACTGTTATAGTCGGTGGACCGAAAACACACAGGGCATAAAGCTCCTAACCACTATTATTCACCGGTGGACTGGTCTGGCCCCTTCTCGCACGGTGTTCCACTGTAAGTACTTAATGTCTTTCCCATGTCTTAGCACAAATATGTTTGGTTTTGTTGAGCACAGAATCCCCCACTATTATAGCCGGTGGACCAAAAATGCACAGGTACAAAGCTTGATCACTATTATTACTAGTGGACCGGTCACATATACGACATCATGCCCTAACCACTATTATTTGTCGGTGGATCGGTCTGGGCCCGACTCAACAATCTTCCACTTTAAATGATTAATGTATTACGGTGTCTTATTCAAAAACTTTCACCCTAGACATGTATAAATCACTCTGTAATACCCCGTTTTTCAAAACCGTAATTATAAATTTATAATCGTATAATTAATTATAATTATTATTTTAGGAGGCTTAATCTTAAAAGTGTTATTATTTTTCTTATTATTTCAATGGTTTAAGTATAAATTTAATTAGGTTAAAATTTTGATAGAGATTAGGTTATTTAAATTAATCCTAATTTTTACTTGTAAATCTTATTTTAAATTATCAAATATGACAAATGACCATTTTGCCCTTATACATAATTTTACACATAAAATCCTTTTCCACACCTTTAATCCATCCAAAACATATACTAACATACTCAACAATAGCTAATACATATTATACATAATTTTCAAGACAAATACCATGATACACAAAAATGACTAAATTGCCCCTAGGGCACACATCCATAATAATTATTCTATAATTATTTTTAGCATGCTCAACATATTATTTTATACATAACTATCATACAAATTATTTTTCCATCAATAGCATCATTTTAATCATAATTTCACATCCGACATAATTTACATTAGATAACATGCTCGTTTTATCGATTTTATAATAATAATAATTAACACATAATTATATCAAAATAAATCATGCTTAACGTATTTCACCAACCAAAAACCCTAATGTGCTATCACGCAAGTAAGGTATAATGGTTACCTGAATTCCAGCAAAAATGCAAAAATAGTGGTATCCTACTAAATTTATCGGATCCCGCTAATCAACCTTTCGTACCTAAAAATAATACCGAAATTATTGATTTATATCTATCAATTAAAATAATAATTATACTATAAAAATATTTATTTTTGTAATTACTAAAATACCCTTACATTTAATATATATTCCAATATTATATATATACTTTTTCTTTTTCTTTTTCTTTTTGTTTAAATACACACAACTCACACCCTCTCACGTTGCGTGCATACAGCGTGAGGATGAAGTCCACGACAGGAGGGGAGGACCGGCTGGGAACTACAGAGAGAGGGGGGTGGTCGAAGGTGCTGGTGCTACGGGGGAAGACTGGGCGATAGTGGAGCAAAGGAAAACAGGGCTGGGCTAGGGGCTGCTGGCTGGTTTGGGTGAGGCGCAGGGCTACGGTGGAATAGGGTAGCACGAAGGGGGAAAGGTGGAGGAGCTGGGGTGTTGGAGTCTGTGGTGGGAGCTATCGAACCAAACAAAGCCGAGAAAGACAAGGAAAAGGAGGGAGAAGGTAGAGGGCTACAGCGGTGGAGTGGTTGAGGGGTAGCAATGCAGGCTGGTTGGCTTGGGCTGGGGGTCAAAGCTTGCAAAGGGTGGCAGCTGGGTTGGCTGCAGTCTATGGTGGTGTTACGGGATGAGAGGGAGGTGGGTGTGGTGTCTGCGGGATGGGAGCATGCAGGGGCTATGGATAGAGGCAGGCAGGAGGAGAATGGTGGTGGGCTGGATCTGCGACGGGCATGCGACGGGGGAGGCAGGAAGGCATTGGTGGTGTTGTGTGAGTGGTTGCTAGTTCAGGGGCTGTCTGGTAATCGAAAAAGGAGGTGCAGGGGCTGCGTGCGATGGGCATGCAGAGAGGGGTTGCAAATGCAGGCTGAGGTTGGGGTGATGGGTTGCGTGGCGATGGTGGCAGTTTTGCTGGATGTAAAGTTGTAGTTGAGGGGTGCTTGGGGTGGGTCGGGGCTACTGGACGAGGAAGGCAGGAAGAAAGGGAGATGAGGGCTTGGTTGGTTGGTGGGATGACTAGGACGGTGAGGGAGTAGTTATTGGACGAAAGAAAAATAGGGGTTGTTTGGGTTGGGTAGATTGTGCATCGTGTGCAGAGGGTGTAAGTATAGCGTGTGTTAGTGTATATAAATGACTGACGAAACGGGTAGAGTGTGTATGTGTGTATAAAATGTACGAATAGATAGAAAAATATTTAAGACATATATTTAGGGTAATCGTAGAGGGGGTAGATTAATAATATAGGGTAGGAATTTATCTATTTAAATTTAGATTTAATTTACATAGATTAAAATATCAGATATAAAAATAGTTCGGGAAAAATTATTAGAATTTGGGTAAGTTTAACAAAAATTGTTGGAAAGAGTAAAATAATCGAGAATAATTTTTAGGAAATTATTTTTGGTTACGGATCAAAAGATTATTAATAAAATAATTTAAAATAAGATTTACGGGTAAAAATTAGGATTAATTTAAATAACCTAATCTCTATCAAAATTTTAACCAAATTAAATTTATACTTAAACTGTTGAAATGATACCAAAAATAGTAACACTTTTAAGATTAAGCCTTCTAAAATAATAATTATAATTAATTATACAATTATAAATTTATAATTACGGCTTTGAAAAATGGGGTATTACATCACTACTCCCTTAAAAACAGACTTCGTTCCCGAAGTCTACGCCTAACTACTCGAAAACGCGCTAGGATACGCAAGGTACCCGGGGGAGCAAATACTCCCTTAAAACAAAACCTATTTATGAGAGAACGCCACAAAAACACGCAAAGCACGAAACCAACATCTCGAATCAATCGAGGAAAAGATGGCAGCATACCAGAAGGAGAAACATCGGGATCGAGCACCTGTGGATCTGCTTCTTTTGGATTGGCCGATCGAATAGCTCCAAACTTCGGGTCCTGCTGAACTCTATAGCAGGGTGCGCTGTAGCACTCAAAGCTCCTGTGTCCGAGCTGACCACAGTCGTGACACTGAATCAACTTTCCCACACAATCCTTACCTAGATGATCTCGTCTACAACGGTGACAATGGTAGTGTCGGGTCGGTCTCTGACTAGCTTTGTTACCGGAACCATTTTGACCATTTTGGTGTAGACCAAAAGTCTGATGCAGAATGTTGGAAATTCTGGCACTATGGTGCTGACACTTTTCTCTGGAATGTTACACATCGGGTTTCCTCTTACTCAAAATCGAAGTCTGCTCCTAAACCAAGGTTGCGGCGACACACGCTCGCTCATACAATGTAGCCAATTCATGGAAAGCAACTGCACCCACCATCTTCCTAATGCTGAAATGAATTCCTTGCTTGAACTGGAAGACAACAGTAGCCTCACTAGCAGCTATGCCTAGAGCAAACATCAACAACTCTGTAAACCACGCGTGGTACTCTCGAACTGTCAGACTTCCCTGAGTCAACTGCATAAACTCTTTGAGCTTTCCCCTTTTGAGACTCTTGGTGTAGAAATGCGAATGAAGTGCTCTCTTAAATTCTTCCCAAGATAATGGTGATCCTCCTTGAACACGAAAACCTACCCACCAGGTGTCTGCATGTCCTCGGAAAAAATACGCAACTATGCTAGCCTTTCACTCTTCTAGAAAATCGACTGCCTCAAACGTCCTATCAAAATCCCGAATCCATCCTTCTAAAATAATAGGGTCTTCTTCTCCGGCGTATGTCGGCGGATGATGATTCGAAACTCTCTAAAGCCAATCATCTCTTATACCTTCCTGTGGGTGATACGGACGTGGTGGAGGCTGAGGCTGAGGCTGAGGCTGAGACGGACGCTGAACAAACTCCATAAAAGCCTCGAATGCTCTTTCCAAATGGTCGATACGTTCACTTAAGGTCATGCTGAACTAGCTATAAAACAAAAAACATGTTAAGAAAGATCCTATCTTACTAGCACATAACATATAAGCACAATTCAATTACCACTTAGTCTACCCACACTCGAATACTCACAAGACTAATCCGGGTTTAAAATCACTGAAATATGATAAAAACATTTTCTGGTTAAAATATTTAGGATCGTGAGAACCAAATCTCTAACCGAAACCCTATTCTCAACAACCAAAAAATCTGATACCAACTTGTAACACCCCAAAATTAACTCGATAGCTCCCACCTCAGACTCCAACATCTCAGCTCCTCCACCTTTCCCCCTTCGTGCTGCCCTGTTCCACTGCAACCCTGTGCCTCGCCCAAACCAGCCAACAGCCCCTAGCCCAACCCTGTTTTCCTTTGCTCCACCATCGCCCAGCCTTCCCCCGTAGCACCAGCACCTTCGACCACCCCCTTCTCTCTGCAGTTCCCAGCCGATCCTCCCCTCCTATCGTGGACTCCATCCTCACACTGCATGCACGCAACATGAGAGGGTGTGAGTTGTGTGTATTTAAAAAAAAAGAAAAAGAAAAAGTACATATATAATATTGGTATATATATTAAATGTACGGGAATTTTAGTAATTTTTGAATAATAAATATTTTTATATTATAATTATTATTTTACTTGATAGATATTAATTCAATAATTTCGGTATTAGCTTTAGGTACGAAAGGTTTATTAGCAGGATCCGATAATTTTTGTAGGATACCGCTATTTTTGCGTTTTAGCTGGAATTCAAGTAACCGTTATACCTTACTAAAATTATAAATATTGTGTGATAGCACATTATGGTTTTTGGTTGATGAAATATCTTAAGCATGATTTATTTTGATATAATTATGTGTTACTTATTATTATTATAAAACGGATAAAACAAGCATGTTATCTAATGTAAATTATATCGGCTATGAAATTATGATTAAAATGATGCTATTGATGGATAAATAATTTGTATGATAATTATGTATAAAATGATATGTTGAGCATGCTTAGAAATAATTATAGAATAATTATTATGCATGTGTGCCCTAGGGGCAATTTTGTCATTTTTGTGTATCATGGTATTTGTCTTGAAAATCATGTAAAATATGTATTAGCTAATTTTGAGTATTTGAGTATGTGGTTTGGATGGATTAAAGGTGTGGAAAAGTTTTTTATTTGCAAAATTATGTACAAGGGCAAAATGGTCATTTGTCATATTTGATAATTTAAATCACGTAATAAATAATTTATTTATGGTGTTTTAGCCTTTTCATAACAAGTGAATAAATGAAAATGGAATTAGTATTTAAATAGATGATAATATGGAAATGTTCGTCTTAAGGGTATTTTGGTCTTTTTAACCCAAAAGGTCCAGATGTGAATAATTGAGCCTAGGATGGCCTTAGTATATTTTAATGTTGGCTTCGAACTTGACCTTGATTATTGTTGTCTCGGATGATTGGAAATAAGTAATAACGGTTAAGTATGAGAATTGAATTTATTTATATTGGATGCGATTTGGAGGTCACCTTAATAAAATACTAGTACTTAAAGTGAAGGACCTCAAAATTGGGAATGGTGGCTCCTAGGGTTTGCTACCCTAAGGACGTGGTTTAGACCACAGTTGATATGAATTTTTGTTGGTGTGCCTTGGTGCCCCAGTCAGGCCCTACATCTTACTCTATTTTGTTCTATGGACTAATAGGGGGTATCGATACTTATGGATTAGGTGTCCTTGTCGGTAGGGTACTATGTTACCTTCGTGTACCAGTGCAACCAGGGTACCTTTGCATCCTTGGGTTGATAGTCGGTAGGATACTGTGTCACCTTGTTGCGCCGGTATGACTAAAGTATCTTTGTGTCTTCAGGTTGATTGATCTCCCCTCGAGAAAGTAAATATAAATGGAAATGATATGATTTGATGGAAATAATGATTATCGGATTATTGGATTATTCGGTAGCAGCCTTCATGCCTACCTAATGTTTCGGTAGTAGCCTTCGTGCCTACCTATGGTTTGGTAGTAGCCTTCGTGCCTACCTGAGGTTTTGGTAGTAGCCTTTGTGCCTACCTGTGGTTTGGTAGTAGCCTTCATGCCTACTTGAGATTTTTTGTGGTTTCGGTAGCAGCCTTTGTGCCTACCTAAGGTTTTCTATGTTTTTAGTAGTAGCCTTCGTGCCTAGCTGAGGTTTTCTGTGTTTTCAGTAGTAGCCTTCGTGCCTACCTGAGATTTTCTGTGGTTTCGGTAGCAACCTTTGTGCCTACTTGTGGATTTGGTAGCGGCCTTCGTGACTACCTGTGATGGTTTTATGTCTGTGAGCATACCTGTGATATTATAGATCTTAGTATGTTGTATCTGTACGTTTACCTGTAATGTTATGGATTTATTATGATGTACCTGTAAGTATGCCTGGGATGATATGAATCTTAGTAAATTATACCTGTGACGTACGTGATTGTTTGGGAATTCATGTTGAGACGTGAATTATGCTAAAGTTGGGTTTTAATTAATACTCAGAGAGTATTTATGGGATGTTCAATAATAAGTTTGGCTGTTTCAGATGAACAAATATGAGTAGTATGTGACCTTGATGGAATTTGATCATCTGAGTAATTATTATATCTCAATCATCGTATTTATATATATATATATATATATATCTTATGCCATGTTAATTGTATGCCTTGTATGTGTTCCATGCTGATTTATCGTATTAGTTTGTTATAAATGGTTCATTTTCGTGGGCCCCTGCCTATTTAATGGGTAGTGGACTTTGCAAGTCATCTGTTGAGCTCAGTCAAATGCTGATAGTTCGGATTTGGGAGCGTAGGACTATCCAGTGTTTCTTTTACTATCTTATTTTTTGTTATATTTGGACCCTCGTGTCATCCTGTAATTTCTCTCGCGAGTTTCGTAAACTGTTAATGTGGTTTTTAATTAGCAGTATTTATCTAACGTTCTCTCTATTCTGATTTCTATAATCATGACATTAATTTAAGTGGATTTATGATTTTAGCCTTAGCACTTGGTATGAGAATGGTAGAGGAAACCAGACTTGTACCAAGTGTGGCGGTAACACCCTTTGTTTTAATTGTTTTAGCTTCTGCACTTAACTCTGTAAACAAAATTTTTCAGTTGTAAATTTTGGGGTGTTACACACTCCCTTTACACTTATCCTCCAACCGACCTGTACCACATTATGATAACACTGCACCTCCTAACTTGTCGAACAACCTTTCATCTATACTCAAACTCACAAAAGAAATCCAATACCGAAATGTGTGGGTTAACGCCCACGATTATGCACCTCCAAGTCCACTTGCTTCCTTAATCTCGGGTTTTCTTCAGAAACCTTAATTTAGGGCTAAGTGGTCCATCCTACTCCACTCCACACAACCCAAATCATTTTAACACTCCACACACCATAAATCATAAATTCCATCTTCATAATTCCACTTTAATCACCAAATACACATGATACCACAAAAACCCTAAGCAGCCACACCAAACCCTAATCATCAACACAAACCCTAGCTCGGTCTCCTATGTACCCTTATATTCCTCCACGTACTATTTTTCAACCACAGTGTTCAAACACCCAAACAACACTTACATTACCTTCCTCACATCCAAAATCAAATTTTCATACGTAAACTTTACTCCCATGCAGACGGTAACCTCCCCCATGCAAACCTTCGAACTTTTTCATGAAAACCCTAAAACTGCGATGTGAAACCCTAGATTCAACCATGCAAACCCTAGATCCATTCACGCAAAACCCTACATTCCACCATACAAAACCATAGATTCCTCCATGGAAAACCCTAGAGTCATTCACACCAAACCCGAGATTCAATCCATAAAACACCATAGAATCTGCCATGAAAAACCCTAAGTCCATCCATATCAAACCCTAGTTTAGATTCTCCCATATAAAACAATAAATTAGATTCTCCGATATAAAACCATAGATTAGATTATCCCATATAAACCATAAATTATATTTTCCTATATAAAAGATAAATTAGATTCTCCCATACAAAACCATAGATTAGATTCTCCCATATAAACCATAAATTAGATTCTCCCATACAAAAGATAAATTAGATTCTCCCATACAAAACCATATATTAGATTCTCCCATATAAACCATAAATTAGATTCTCCCACATGAAACCCTAAATTTCCCATTTTATTCTTCCACTCATGGATCATTAAAATACTTATATCAACTCACATCCCTTGGTCAATTTATTCCCCTTTTGTCAACTTACTCTCCTTGGTCAACTTCTTTTCCATTTTCCATTTTCAACCTTTTTTTACCACAATACCACTTTTATACACCCTCACATGCATGTTTAAAAGGTCACAAACCAATCGTCACATACCACAATTGATATATGGAATTTGTATGTTATTTTCCTAAGTAAAAATGTCATTTATTCCTCATTGTTTTTATCATATTTAATCTTTTCTTGAGTTTTTCTCTTTTGGATAGATTTTGCAAGAAAAGATAAAAATGAAGAAATTCAAAGGAGATATCGATGGAAAGAGAAAATGAAGCAAAGAACACATCAAGAGATATGGAATTAATGGAAGAAAAGACCAGAAATGAAGAATATATATCAAAGGGAAGCTTGTGTTGAAATTCAATAAAGAAATAATGAAGGAACAAGAAACATGCCCCCCCATGTTTCATAAACACTGTCCATGTTTTTCTGTCAGCACACAAAATTTCAGCTTTTAAAATTCAACATTTGGCAGAGAATTCAAGGAAAAACATGGAGGTCCTGTATTTCCTAAACACATACCATTTTTTTCTTAAATTCTGTAACTGTTCGCGTAACTTTTCCCCGATATATTTCTAAAGTTTGAACATTTGAAGGTATGGTTCTAGGGAGTTCCAGAATGAGATTCTCTCTTTATCTCTATATTCTCAAGATACCACATGTAATTTGTAATTCCAATTCTCTTTCTCTCCATTGTATTCAATTGAACAATCAACACTCTGCAATTCAAGTCAATAAGTTCTTCTCCATTCCTCTCTTAATTGCAAGTTTTGATTTTTGATTGAATGCAAATAAATGCTCTTTATTGCATTATTATTTTTCTTATGTGTTGGTGTATCATTGTTAATTTATTTGTAAGAATTGATGTTAATTATAGATTATTGTATTTAATTGTGTGTTATTGAAATTATGTAGATAGTATAAGGTAAGAGGATTTGATGACGGAATTAGGGTTTCGGATATGATAACATAATTTGAATTCATGATTCTAGATGAAATTTAATTGAATTGATGGATGGAATTGAATGATCTCGCATCATAGATTAAGAATTTAAACTAATTAGACTGATCACCTATCTAGTTTAGATCTTAATCTACACTAGGATAATGGAATTAATACGTAATTGTTAATTAACGTTTCTAGAGTAGCAAAAGATTAATTTTTAATCTTGTCCATTAATTCGTACAATTGCTTGACCCGAGCTTATATGCTTATGGTCGTAGTTGAATGCTTTCCATTCATAATTCTGCCATTAATTGAATCTAGCGTTCTTAACCTAGGTTATTAATTGGTTAGGTGATAAATTGAGAGCTTATTCAATTTATTAGAATTGAGAAAAAGCAAAGAGATGAATTATTATGAGTTTCTATAGGTCAACGTTAAATCATTTAGAATCATTCTTTTTTCCATGATTATTTGATATCCTAATTCAATAATCAATACCTTCCTATCCTTATTGGTTAATTAGTGAGTACAGTGATTTATTATTTATCCATAGTTTAGATATTGATGATAGAATTATATGTTATTTCATAACCAGGGTTTTAAAATCGATTACAGAATTATTAATTATATACCATTCCTTGTGGGTTCGACTCCTTCTTTCCATATACTATGTATTTGGAAATTAGGATTTATTTATTAAATTTGTTGTGCATACGACAGCGCATCAAATTTTTGGCGCCGTTGCCAGGGAATGGCAATTATAATCTTTATTTTTGTTTTTTTATGTTTTTTCTATATATAGTAATGTATTTGCATAAATGTGTCTTGATTTCTAATTATGTGATTTTATGTTTGTTTGGTTGGTTTGTGTCTAGGCAAGAAATATTAGATTTGATTTATCCATTCATTGGGTAAGCAAAGTAATGGGACTAAATCCTTTTACAAAGGCTATTTTTAAATCATAATAACTTATTTGATCACCATCTTCCTAAACCATAAAAATAGAAATTGAGATTGTGATAGTGATGAAGGAAGGAAAGTTAGAATGGTTAGGAATCAATCCATGCATTGATTATGAATTATATGAAATGAAATTCAAAATTGGTGGATATAACATTGTGAGTTCTTGAACCTAATATTTGGATACATTGCTTATATTTTCTTTTGGGTGTGTTCTCTAATGATATGTGAAACTAGAATTTGCCATTAATTCTTTTCAAATTAGCAAAGAACTTTAGGATATTTAAAAATGATAAAGGCACTCTTCTTTCTTTGTTAGTAACAAGACCGAATAGCCTACCTTGAAAATATTATCCATTGCATAACCCCTTTGAGCCTAAAGACCTATTCTATTGATAAAACCTTTATTAACAACTAATCTCCATATGCATTTTCCTTCCTTAATCTACGATTAGTGGAGCAATAGATTTTCAAGGAGAACTTATGTTTTGTTAATAAGGTGAAATCTAAGTATGGAGGTGTGGATATCATAAAAAAAATGGAGGAAGTAGCTAAGCATTTTTCTTCTAAACAATAAAAGAAAAGAAAGAAAAAAGAAGAAGGAGGAGAATAAGAAGAAGATAATAAAATTTCATGTCTTTTGATGTTATTTGGTTGAATGGAAGGGTTTGAAATTAAAAAAAAAAGAAGGGGAAGTAAAGTGAAGGAGAAGAGGAGGAATTGTGATTTAATTGAAATAAATAAATTGCTTCTCTATTTGGTAGAGTCTAGCTACAATCCCAAAATTATATCCCACCTTAGAACCCTAGCCCCATTACAACCAAATTTCAAGACCTTTTGATTCTTATATACTTTAGTTCTCTTAAGCGGTGGCGAATTGAGAGTAATGGAAAACATATGGGCAATCATAATCATTTGGAGAAAATTTGAGAGTAAACACATCATACCCTATACACATAAGAGTGAGTGTTTTCACGTACCGAAAGTAAGGATCTACCAATTTAAATTTCATTAATCTTAATCTAAATTTGCATGGTGAGATACTAACTATATTAACTCTCATTCCCTAACCACTTGAGCATTTGATAAGACTGTTTATAGGGTGTGTTAGATGTGTGATCCAAAATATTCTCAACATTGTGATTTTATGATTTATAAGTTTTTTAAGTCCCAATGCATTGTTAAACTCTATGAATGAATAAATCCAATCTTATAGTTATTGTAGTTTAGAACTTATCTTATTTGTAATCCTTGATGTTTTTTTTTTGTGCATGACATGATGTTGCTTGGCCAACTTCTTTCCCATTTCCCATTTTCAACCTTCTTTCCCACAATACCACTTTTATACATCCTCACATGCATGTTTAAAGGGTCACAAACCAATCATCACATACCACAATATTTCATCACATACACATAATTCACATGCCATATAACAACACAAGAACATGTGTCAACTCCAGGTCGTACCACATATGAGATGATTATAATGATACACATAGAATACATAACATTAAAATCATATAATGCACATAAATATGCAAAAGTCCTTAGTAACACCCTTACCTAAAACAACACAGGTCTTGGAGCACGCTCCTACGCCTCCTTAGGGCTTTGACTAGTGTCACCTATATGAAGGAACAACTAAAAATTAGACTCCCTATTACTAAAACTACTACTAATTACTAACTTATGCTAATACTAGGCTTTTGATAAAATAATAAAATAATAATAATAACCATTAACGAATTACTAAATTTGGCTAAAAATATAAGAAATAATAGTAATATTATAAAAATTGATAATATAAGGTTGAAGACTATATCCTAATAATAATAATAGTAATAATGATACCAAAATAATAATAGCAAAGATACTAAAAATAATATCAATGTTAATATTAACAAGAATAATAATAATAGTAATAATAATAATAATAAGGGAATTACTCCAAAACATAGTGAAATAAGGCTTCGGCCCCTTTACCAAAATAATACAAATAATAACATTAGTAAAATAATTAACAAAATTTAGTAATAATATAATGATAAAAACCAATATAATATTGCAAAAATGATAATAATCATAATGGTAATAATAGTAATGATAATAATCGAAAATAAAATAAAGTATAGTTTCGACCCTACATTAAATAATAATAACTTATTAAATAATAATAATAATAAATGCAAATGATAAAAATAATAATAAGATTAATAATAATAAGACTTGATATTTATAATACCACTACTATAATTCAAAATAGGTACAATAGGGTTTCAGCCCTACATAGAATAATAATACTAACATTGAAAATAATAATAATAATAATAATAATAATAATAATAATAATAATAATAATAATAATAATGATGATGATGATGATGATGATGATGATGATGATGATGATGATAAAAAATAAAAATAATATTAATAATAATAAAACTTGATATTTATATTACCACTACTATAATTCAAAATAGGTACAATAGGGTTTCATCCCTACATAGAACAATATTACTAACATTGAAAATAATAATAATAATAATAATAATAATAATAATAATAATCATAATAATAATAATAATAATAATAACATATTAATATTAATAATAAAGATAATAAAAACAATAATAATAAAAATGATAAAATTGAAATAAAAATATAATAGGGCTTCAGCCCTTAATAGAAATAATAATAAAAACATTAGTTATAATAATAATAATAATAATAATAATAATAATAACATTAATAATAACAATAATAGTAATATATTTTGAATAAATGAAATAAAATAAAATAAAGCTTGTAAAAATATGGAAAAAGGGTTGAGGAGGTTTAGGGTTCAACCTTAGGCTGGTGGTGAAGGGCAGCACCGGCGGTGGTGCACGGCGGTGCGGTGGTGGCCGGAAAAAGGGAAGAAAAGGGGAAAAGTTGAAAGATGGGAACAATATAGGGTGAATTAAGGTGGGGTTGGGGTTTAGAGTTGTGTAGAAGGAGAGGAACATAATAAGGGTGGTGGTGCTCCCAAAGGTGGCGGCGCACTGCGGTGGTGATGGTGGCTAAATGGGGAAGATAAAGTGAAAGAGAGGAGGAGAGGGAGAAAGAGGAAAAGAAAGGTAGGGGAGATAGGGGAGGGTTTGTAGAATAGGTTGGGAGGTGAAAGGAGCGGCGGCAACGGCGGAACTGGTGGCTAAATGTGGTGCAAGGGCGGTGGAGGTGGAGGAACGGGTTGATTGGGAAGCAAACTTTGCACAGTCGGGGTGGTTTGTGCAGGGAGAATCGAGGGTGTATGTATGATTCTTACATTTGCATCACCATATGCTTTACGTTATATCAAATGTATGTTAAAAACGCCTTCCTTAATGGCTTTATTGGAGAATAGGTATATTTTAAGCAACTAACATGATTTGAAAATGACTTAAAACCTAACCTTCTCTTCAAAATCAAAAAGGCTTCTTAGCTATAAGAGCATTGTTCAGTCATTTTTCATTAATTATAAAAATTTATCACCTCAAATCTTCTATATTTTTCCTCTAATTTTCAACCTCAAATTCCCTTTTTACCGTGAATAAAAGAAAATCCACTACTTTTAGAACCATTTGAGGGGGTGATGTTCTATACCTACCAAATGAGTTCGTACCTAATCAAATCGATTGGCTAGGATGGCCATTCAAATTGTGGATCCCTTTATTCCACCACATTCCTCTCCATCATGGGCATCATATCCTTCTTATTCTTATTCTTTTCAAAAGAGGATAGACACTCATATCAAGCTCCCTCCAGGCCCATTTCTCCTTCCTTGTTCATAGGGGCACCTATTCTCTCATCTAGTCTATTATTAAGAACCATTGAGGCATCTCTTTAGCCTACGCATTTCTTTTGTACCATAGATGACTAGTAATGCTAGATCAAATTATTCCATGAAAATAAAGTGCTTCTAGGGAAGTACAATAACACTTCATCATACACTTATCAATTTAAACTTCATTTATTCTAGTACCTTTTTTTTATCTCCATCTTCCTCTCTTCACTCTTCATGATCTAGTCTACTATAACTTATATTTCATGTTCTGGGATCCACTATAACCATTAACATTTTAGATGTTCTTATTATAGTGGATGAGGCTAGACTAGCCAGGATACTAGGTATTAATCCCAATATAGCAACCATCATGACATACACAAAGTGGAAGTAAACTATACTTCCCAATTATATCCTCTCTAACCATTATGGGACTACTTAATCTTATTACCTACCACCATTCAAAAAGGATTGTCACTACTTGATATGCTCTATTCTTTTCCTAAGGATAGTCTTAGGGGAAAACATCACTCTAAATAATCGGTATGGGGTCAACCATATTCTATCATCTACTCCCATACATTTTATGATTGATTTATTCTACCACATGTCACACATGGAAAATACTAAAGACGAGTCTCTTAGCTATCACCACCCCACATCACCTAAAGAATGAGGCTCAATATGCTAGATATTTTCAACATCTGTAGGATGGGATATTCGATGAGTGCTAATCGATAGACTTTTGAGCATGCACAAAAGGCCTATGCATCTCCTTTTCACAACAGTTGCATCTCTACCTTAATATGGTTATAGCCTCCATAAACCAAGGGAGATAATCTTACACTACCATCAGATGAACCTATGGCTCAAGCTAACATTCCTTTCTTTTTAATTAGAGGAGAATCCAAATCCATCACCACACCCTCCACCTCCTATGTACCTCATGAACCTACTAGTTTATGTCATGTGACACTAACAAATGTATATGAGCTACTTCTCAATATCGTTGGGATGTTAAAAAGCATATAGTGATGACAAAGATCTTAGAGACTTAATCGTGGTAACTAAGCACCCAAATACAAGCTGGCTTTATGTCACAAAACTAGGATGACATGGACACACACCCAGGAACTGTGGTTGTCCATGAAGAATATGAACCCACTCTTACCGATGCTTATTAGGGTGATTTTGTTCCTCCTTCCTTTAATCCACTCATGACTAACTTACTAATGAGGGTATTAGGATTGTTCATGCAATGATAGTTAAAACTTGCATTGAGGATACTAAGAGTGAGGACATGGACATATAATCCAAACTTTCCATCACTAACTTTAGTTGCATCATCCCACCTGACCACCATTTATATACTTTGAGCATTTGACCACATGTATTTATTTTTGCTTTAGTATAGTATTAGCACATTCCTCGTGCTTTTATTTATTTATAATTACTCTATCTCATTTTTTCAACGAACACTTATCTTTAATAAGATGTTAAGTTTTTTTATTATATATTGTGTGCATCACTGCTAGTTTCATAATTTACTTATTCTCTTCTAATCTCATTTTTAAGCAATCAAATGTAAGATTATTCATTATGTATTACTTTAGATAGAGTAGTCTCCATATTTCTCTAATGCGTATCTTTTCCCTTACCATTTATACACACTTATTTAGGGGGTGTTTCCCCTTAAAATCTTAAGATTGTTGTAACCTTTGCGTATAGGCTGCATTTTTATTCTAACTTTTTGTTGAATAAGAAAGGTGAAATGAATAAGGAAATTTGGTTTGAAATATGTGTAATTGATAAATGAAAAATGATATGGTAAAAATCTCACATACCCCATATTCATTATCCTTTAACATTTATAATTGTGCACTTTTTGTTGTTATCTTTAAAATGGGGAAGATTGTTGGCCTTATATGTTAAACAAAGTCATTGATTTTATTTTCATAATAACATATGGATATTGAAAATTAATGTATTTGCTTACATGTGTGAGTACTATGATTGGTGTTCAAAGAGATCTAAAGACACTTACTCAAATCAATTCTCTTAATGTGTAATTTTAAATAACAATTAATTTTCCAAGAAAAAAAGAAGAAAAATTGAAGATAAATAATACTTAAGGGTTAAGAATCATATCTGTAAATTCTAAGGTTCCATATAAGGACTTAAGTTGACCAATTTTACATTTTGATGAGAACTCTTTAAATTTTTTTATTTAAACATATAAATTTCAGTCAATTTATGCAATTTCTCATCTAATCTTTATTTCCAAATCTTTCAAAAGTTTTTTAAACTTTTTTTTTTGTTCCAGTCAAAACTAGTAGACTCGTATAGATACTAATTGGTGGTTTGGTTCAGACTAGTGTAATAAATAACAACAATCTCAGATGGATTGACTAGTGTAACAAACTAATCAAATGGTTTTAATAAATTAATCAACTTGTTGATAAATTAAATTTTTCAATCCATGATTATTTTTTTTATAGAAACCTTTTATTCTTTATTTAATGACCTAAACTATTTTTAACAAATGGAATAATAGGTTGGTATATAAATGAATTGATTTTAATTAACCAGACCATGTGATTTTGTTCATCATTTCCTCTTGATTTAAAGACATTTACTAGTTTCAACCAACAAATCAACATGTTTGGTATGCTGATGGACTAGTTGGACCTAATCGTTCCATTATCTTTTACTCCCCATAACCGCTTTCCTCTATATTTAGAGATATTAAATTATATTAGCAAATTGGTCAATGAGTTTGTGAAAACCAATTGACTAATAACATGAACACAAAAAATGGTTTTACTAAAAAATATCAATATTCATATAACTTCATAAGAACAATTGGGTACTATGTAATATCAATCAAGTGGTTTGAAGAAATAAATCACCTACATTGTGTAATAGTAACTTTCTATTTTATGTTTGAACATAATTAGTCGATAAGTTTTTGAACCATAGATCTATTGATCATATAGTTGATCAACTAGTTCAGTCACATCAATCGAAAAGAGATCATTAAATATAGCTTTCTACCCATTAGGCAATATAACATTTTAGGGGTTTTGTGTCTAATGACCATACAATGAGGGTACTACATGTAAATAAGTTCCCTAAGCATTTATTATGACAACCTTTTCAACGAAATTTATCGTGGAATTAATCATCTACATTTAAATCATTCAATTATTCATTCAAACTCTCTCAACATTAATATTTGGAATTTTTATTAAAAGGTATTCGTTGCTCACTTATCTTAGAATTGCTCATCAACTTTAATATATTTTATTATTTCTAGCTACATTACATCTAATCCAAAGTTATACACTTTCATATCTTGTATTCTTGGTTTGAGTCATTAATTATTACAACTACCTTATGAAGTTCATTACAAAGGGATTAGTGGGTATTTGCCTTTCATTCTTAAGATATTCCTAGCACCTTTTGACAATTTTTAGCACCTCCTCCCATGGTTGGTTGCACCTTCAAGGTATTAGGATGATGTTCTTCTCATCATATTTCAAAGTGTAGTGTTCTTCCTCCCATCATGAGTCACGTGACTATCATATTACCAATGGCACTCTAAAAGGAAGTGGCATGCATCCATTAGGACTACATGATACAAGACTTGATCATGATGAGCTTTTCTAATGGAAAAGGCCATAGGAACATACTTGGTTACTTCCACAATGCCACTATTATTTTACCAGTGTAACTTGTATAGATTTGTGTGGGGTGTAGTGGCCAAACCAAGTTTTTCCATTAACATGAATGAGGCCACATTTTTTATGTATGGTGGATACAAATTGGTTTAAACTTAGTTTATTAATGGTGGTTGGAATTATGACAATCAAGAATGGAGATAGGAGATGGCGGATGAAGTGATGAATATATGAACTTGTTCATACACTTGAATATACCACTTAAGCAATGCAACACTTAAGATAAAGGACACAAGAATTTTTGGAGATAATTCAACCAAGGTATGTAATAATAATGGACGTATTTTTCTCTCAGAAAAGGGGTGAATAAAACTAACCAGCAACCCTTTGATGTTGCCACTACTTGACCTTATATAGTGTTGCAATTAACTACTTACAAAGTAACCATCCCCAACTAGATTTAACATCTAGTTAAAAATCAAACTATCTAGTTACTCCTTAGGTAAATATTCTAGCTTAATCATTTTGTGGGATGCATTGGCTGCTCATATTTGATCTACAAAAAGAAAGGGTTAAAGAAGACAAGTTGTATGGATTTCATGACTTCTTTGGATGTGAGAAAATTGGGGGGCAAGCTTTCATGGCTTCTTTAACTAGTTTTTGTAACGTCTTATTTAGAGGTGGTGTAATTAATTTTCATTCCTTAGATATGTACTATTTTATTTTTTTAAGATATATTTCAAGTTTAAATCTCTTGTATAAGTTATTCCTTAATTGGCATTCTCTAGCTATGTTTTCCTATTAATTAGTAATTTTTCTAAACTTTACATGTAAGTCATTTTTACATTTGAAGTGTGGAAAGAATGAGAATGTGAGATAATGCAGAATATGGTTTCTAACCCTTACATTATTATAGGATAATGTTTACATATTGATCTAGGAGATTTATGTATTTTTAGAAAAAAATATGATTTCAATGGAATATGTTCTTGAATCTCTATGAGTGTAACATGATTTTGCATATAAGCTTATTAAATCTTAGTTTTCTAAAATGGTAATAACACGGATTAGATGTGGTTGGGTTTGGATCTTTAATACTCCTTGGAATTCCTATACATGTTCTTTAAATGAAGACTAATTAAATTATCTAGCTAAATTGATTAACTCATTCCTAGGGCGGTCGAGTGGTCTCCCTAACCTTTCAGTTGTTATGTCCACCTTGACCTTGGGTTTCTCTCTATGTGAACCCATTAATTTCTTTTCACATAATTAATCAATTGGTTTCTAGAATAATGTACTAGTTATACAAATCAATTGACTAGTTCTCTAATGGTAATTCTAGTTTTTCTATGGTTAAACCCTTCAACTTATTGCCCAAATTGATCTATTTATCTTGTAGTATGTGACAATGTTAACCAACCAATTGATTAGTTATGTTAGATAAAAATAGAATATGGCTGAGCTAAACATATCAACTTGTTAGCATAATCGATTGATCGATTTTTCCAAAGAGTGTTGTTTCTTCTTCTTTTGACCTTAGCATGATTCAAGGCTTAGTATTATGCTATGCCATGATTATTTAATGATGAGAACACATAACTTTGCAAAAGTTAATGAACCTATTGGATGGATTAATTTTTTTCATAATTTATGGTCTTATCATTAAGCTCCTTTGGAATATTTTAATGGAAAAAGTGGGAAAAAATTATGTGATGAAACCCTTGAATAATAATAAGCGGATTAACTCAATGGATAGATTAATCTTAGTTAAGTATTAATGGAACTCCAATCGAATGATTTTAATCATAATTTTAGTTAAGTTGGAATGATTATGTGGATGTGATTGTTTTGGTTTCTTATGTGACCCTTGTCTAGTGCATGACCTTGGTGAATAAAACACTAATCACTCAAAGTTAAAGATGAGGGAGTAGTACATAATTATAGATTATATGATTCTTGATTGACCAATGGAGGATAGTCTGCCTTCTAGTATTCATGCTACCTTTAGATGGGATTCTAGTAGATCATGATGCCTTACCTACCCTAGACATTGATGATATACTAGGGGAAATAAAAAATAAAGGATCTAGTCATATAGGTAGCTTATTTGTCTTTAGCCGGACCTTATATCCGTTAGTGGCTTATTTGGCTTCGGCCTGACTTTATTTCAATTAGTGGTTCTGTTAGCTTCAATGGGACTCTACGTCCATTGGTGGTTCTCTTAGCTTTAGCTGGATTTTAAGCCCTCTTATATTTTGTTTGACTCCTATGTTATTGAGAGGCTATAGGGGAACCCATTCCGTTGCTCAAAAAAGGAATAACGAATTATTATTTAATAACCTAACAAAGTATGTAAAATTGGAATATGGTTATAATAGGTGGATTAAGTGAATCTAAAGCACATCTAGTCAACTACATGAATAAAATGTACGTGCTTGTTTTTTTATTGCTATCCATGATATTTAAATTGTGATGAATAGACTAATGATTTGTGAAATATTATAGTTTGTATGGAAAGAAATCCTAATGCATTTTATGATCATGATAACGCACATAAATTTATCTGTATTATGTCAGTAATCATGCACAATGGTATCATTTCCATAATTTTTCTTGGCCTTTCATACTTCATGACTCCTTTGAAAAAGGTAACTTATATTAATCAGTACATAGCATGGGCATGTGCCCGTCTTTTCACCCACTCAATCCCACAAAGAGAGGACACTATTTAGGTGTTTGATTGTAGTCGGTAATAAGTCTATTTTGTGTTTGGACAAGGGGAAAATGAGCATGGACATTTGAAGGTTTCTTTTGTTGGACATAAGAGACTTGAGTTTTTTTTTTCTACTACTTGCTTTACCAATGATGTCTTTTAGAACTATCTTTTTTTATCTCTCTCATGTACTTTAGATATTTTGGGACCTCACTTGGTCTTGTTTTGAAAAGGCTTACATTTAATATCTCTATATTATGTATTTTGCACACTATACTTCTTTTGTTCTATCTCATTGCTTTTTCTTAGCCTTATATCTAACATGTGATAAGTAATGGGAAACAATCCTGTATTAAATGTGACCATAACACCATCATTTTTCTTTAGGTGGGTTTTTATATTCAATGATTCTACATTTAAAATAAAAAAGTATTAGTTGTAAAAAATTGGGGTGTTACAGGAATGAAAGTAGTGTTAATCTTTAGTTGTGTCCAAAAATTTGTGTGCAACTTTTTCTAAAAGTGAGAGAAAAGAATCTAGAATCTTATTTCAACACAATTCCCTTGGTTACCCTATGGCACTAAACAGTTAGCTCTCTATAAGCACTAGCCAAACACCTTGGTCTTCTAGGTCGACTTCAATTGTATAAAGATTATCAAATTTTTCAACTTGCCAACTACAATGTAGATCAAATGCCAACCACTACAAGTCCTTGGTAAACCCACTATGAACTCTATGGACACACTATCCCATTTCCACATAGGATCCTTCAATAGCTAAACTAACCTTACTAGATACTTAAGATCGATCTTGACCTTCTAACAGGTCAATTACCTAGCCATGAAGTCTGTAACCTCTCCCTTCATACAGAGCAACTAATATATATACTTTAGGTCTTTGTAAAAATTTTCCCATCTAAGACGGAAGGAAGAAGGCACACAATGATCCTCTTATAGAGTCTCTTGCCTAATCTCCCCACGTCGTTGAAAAAAGCACCATCTACCTTAGAAATGAATACTCCCATCCTCAAGAATCTAAGAGCCCACATTTATACCCCTATTCTATAGCCTATTTGATCCTCTCGAACGTTATATCTCTTAGATTACTAGCTCTTATTAAACAAATATGGACGATGTGATAGAGACAGAAATCATCCTCATCTTAAAATCTCACAACACTATTATTTCTATGCTCATATCTTGAAGGTCCAACCATTTCCAATCTAAAACCACTAAAGGACCTAGATAGTTTAAAGTCTATATGCGAAGAGCATTTGGCATGACTTTAGCTTTACCCTTGGGGATTGTCAACTTCAAATTGTAGTCTTTAACTTATTCTAGCCATCTTTTTTTTCTCATGTCTAATTCTCATTGATTGAAGATGTACTTAAGCCTCTTATTGTCTATAAAGACTTATAGTGTAGTCCATACATGTAATTTATAGATCTGCAAGGTAAAAAAAACTACGGGTAGCTTAAGGTCACAAGTTGGATAGTTATACTCATGCTCCTTCAACTGACAAGAAACATATGCCACTACCCTCCCATGTTGCATCAAAATATAACCTAGACCATGTTTAGATGAGTCACTCTAGACCTCAAATCCCTTCATATGTGATGGCAAGGTAAGAACTTGAACTACAGTTAATATCCTATTTAGCTCATTAAAGGATTTATTCCATTGATCATCCAAATGGAAATGTGTCATCTTCTGTAATAAGGCCTTCAAAGGATGAGTAGTCTTAGAAAATTCCTTGACAAAATATTTGTTGTGTCCGGCTAAACCAAGAAAACTACATATCTCCCTAACTCTTATTTCATTAACCACTCCAATATTACTCAAATCTTTGAAGATCCCATTACAACACCATCTTTAGAGATAACATATCTGAGGAAGGAAAATTCATCCAACCAAAACTCACAATTTGATAGTTTGGCATATAGCTGACATGTCCTCAAAAGTGCCAACTTTTGTCTCAAACGTTTCTCTTAATCTTCATGAGTCATGGAATAAATCAAGATGTCATTAATGAAGACCACAAAAAATGATTGAGTGCTACTAGAAGATGTGGTTCATGAGATCCCTGAATATTTCTAGCATATTTGTGAGTCCAAAGGACATCAAAGTGATCTTATAATAGCCATACCTCTTCTTGAAGGTTGTCTTCGGTATGTCCCTCTTAGAAATTCTCAAGTGATAGTACTGACACCCAAGGTCTATCTTTGAGAACATTGTATCCCCACATAGCTAATCAAAAAGGTGGTTAATATAAGTTAAAGTATAATGGTTATTCATAAAGCCTTAGTTCAATCCTTGATAATCAACACAAATCCTTAACCCACCACCTTATTCCTCATAGAAAGGACATGTGCTCCCTAAGGTAATACACTATTAAATATACCTTTTCTCTAACCACTCCTCAAACTAAGCATACAACTCTTTCATCTTATTTAAGGTCATAAAATAAGGTTCCTTTAACACATACTCTTTCCCTTATAGAGAATCTATTGTGAAGTTAATCCTATGAAGTAGTGGCATGTCTCTGATCACATTGAAAAACACGTCTCAAAACTCACATGTCACTAGGATATCCTCAATCGACAACTCCTCGAAACTGAATTCCTAAACACTACATACATAGATCAGGTACCCATTCTATACCAATATACCATGCAAAAGTGTAATTACTCATAACCTGATATCTCAAGAGTACATCCATCCCTAGATTCCCATTAAAGTCACAAAGCTCAATATTTATGATGTCTTCTAGAATTTGAACTCCACTAATAACTTAGGCTGCATCCCTTTATAGCCTAGCACATGAAATTCAATCCCTAGATAAAAGGAAAATAAAACTCCTTATCCTATTTGAAAGACCATAGATTCCCTAACTATGAAAGTGATGTACACAAAAGAATGTGAAGTACCTGAGTCAAATAGTAAGTAGTTAGGAAAAGAAAAAAAACACTAAATGTACTTATGATCATGTATGTTTGCCACTTATCCTATCACTAACTCATTACATTCAAGTAACTCCCTATATATCTAAACCCTAACCTAAATGAAAAGCATAGGGCCTCCAAATCCTCTTTGATATAGTAGTTCTTTGTGCTACTCTATATATTGGTTGAGCCCTCTTAGCTGGTAGCATTTGAGCCACTGTGTGCTACTCCCTATATATCCTAGGTATTGCCTATTGTAGTCCAATAGTTGAACTGGCAATGCCCCAACCTACCACATCTATGAAACTAAACAAATTGATCATTGTAATATATTTTTGGATAGTTATTAACACACTATGGATAAGAAATGCCCTACTTTCAACATACCAAGCTATTATAATACACTATTTCATAAACCCTAATTATAATTGGTAATTATGTGTAATTGGAAAACCCCCATTTTTAAAACAATTTTTTTTCACTAAGACAACGTGGAAGCAAATAATCAAAGCTAGGAAGTTTCACCTCCACCGAACATGTAAGAGGTGTGGCTATCCATCTAACCCATGCTCGATGTAAGGCTAAAACATTTAATAAAACATTACATGAGAATCAGAGATAGCACAAGAAAGATAGCATAGAGGAATGGAAAAGAAAGAAATATGATATAACATTAATGGTTTACAAACAAAATACAAGAACAAAGCTGAGAGTTTAGGTCACAAAAAAAATTAGGGAAGCATCTTGGCATGATGGAAAACATAGTAGAACCAATTAACCTAACTCTCTGATACAATAAATTTTCCCAAAGAAAAGCCATACAGAGGCTCACACCAAGTTGATCAGACCTACAGACCATTACCTACTCCAAAGAATAAAAGTTGCATCATTGTAGTTACCACACAAGGTAGTATTAATACGTGTAATACACCTAAAAATTTATATAGTCTAATCCTACATAATTAGCTCCCTAATTGAATATTAATCTTGAGAAAATCTTATTTTAACCATAACCTAATTCCTTAATCTTGAAACTTTAACTGAATTTGATACCTTAACTCAAATAAATCATAATTGGTGAACAAAAATCATGACCCACTAAAAATTCCAATAATCCTAATTACTTTTGGTTAACAAAAAAACACCTAAACTAATTCCCAATATTTGTCACATTTTTATTTTTATTTATCCTATTTTTTTCTTCTCCTTCATCCTAGCAAACTAAGCCACAATATTTCAAAATTTCTACAATTTGCACCCTCCCCACTTGCACCAATACCCATCACTCTACTTCCTTTCTTCTTTTTCTTCTTCTCCTTCTGCTTCTCTTATCACTAACTATCTACACACCAAATGCACACCCTGCTATTTCTTCTTATTCCTCTTATCCTTACACAACACACACTCACAATCACCATCACCTACATTTTCACCCCAACACTCCACCATCCCTTATGTACTTCCATCTCTACTCTTCTCTCCCACCCCTCGAGCCTCCCCCTACACCCTCTGCATTTTATTTTCTTCTCTTTTGTTAGTTCGCACACATGCCCATGTCCATATGTATATGCTATACACTTTCCTTTCTCCCTCTTTGTTTTTCCTCCATTCTAACCACTTTGTTTCCAAAACACTACCCAAGCACCCCTCTTCTCTCTCCTTTCTTTCTTCTCATTTCTTCATCTTCTTCCTCCTTCTTTCCTATACTTTTAGCTATGCACCACCATCTCTACCATCATGAACCACCATATCCACCACTAGCTACCCTTTGGCTAGTATACCGACTACCAAGGTCACCCCAACCATCCCCAACTCTATTGCCACCAACCACAGCCTATTTTTCCTTCTTTAATCTCTCATCTATTGCATTTTTATGAACAACACATCCACAAGCATAGTTGTACCACAATAAATTTTCCTATTGCACACCTATGCATCTTAGCACACCTTACTAGTGCACCCTAGCACACTTGCACACGATCTAAATGCATACGCATGTTCATCTATTCAATAAGTGACCTTTTTGCCCAGTGATGGAGCACGATCATGCCACAATTTGATATCTGGTCATTCACAATTCTTCCACTCAACTTGGTTATGCACCACTTGTAGCACAATAATGAAGCCCCCATTTTTTTATTGTGCACCCTTATTTTCACCCATAAACTTTGTCCAAACACCATTAAATTTTTATCATAGCTTCACCACACATTCTACAATATATCCACATGTCCCAAGCTTCCATTTGAATATGGCTATATCATTTTTACCCTCTTTACCCTAATTTATCATTTATTTAAACTTTTTAAGCCTAACCATAAATTTGTTTATTTTTTGTAGGTGGTATTCCGGTAGCTTAGGAGGAGAAGTCTAGGATTTACGTGTTAAGAGCCCGGTGTCCTAGTTTGTAAAGATGTTATTCAATATCTAGGATTTTTGTGTTATTTGCATATATGGTCATATGTGTTTTCATGATATTATTGATGTATGATGTAACATATGTTAATCATGATATTTTCTAATGATATGAATATTATGTTAAAAGGAAGTGAGAATAGGTAAAAGGTATCATTATGATTTTGTTGTGATAATGTCATATTATTATGAAATATGGGCCAAATGAGCTTTGATAAGTGGACATAAGTATTTTTATGAGGTATAAAGATAATTGGTGGATTTGGAAAATAATGTGTGTGGAAGGTAAAAGATATTATAAAATAAAGGTTATTGTTTGTGCTTAAGGGTAATTTATTCATTATAGGATAATAAGGAAATTTAGTATTTTATGTATTAAGTGGATTAAATTGTGATAGTGATATCATGAAGAATACTTGGAAGTATTATTGTTGTTTTGGTATCCATATATGAATTAATGGTAAACTTGGGCTTAATAATCTTATAATGATAATATCATAATTCCATGTGTAAAATATAGAAGTTATTCAGATTCTAAATATGTTGTTAATGTTTGACCTTATAAGGTTATCTTTTGGAATTAGTAATTATATAAATTTCATGGGAGGTGTTACGAAAAATCTATGAAATTAAGAATTTAGATATTTTTGTGAGTAATACATTGGGGTAGGATTATTAATGTATGTGTATGGGAACTAGACCATGCGTTACGGGTACGATAATAATGATGATATTTTAGAGTAACTCATTTAAAAGATGGATGAATTATCAATATGGGAGAATGATTGCTAAAGGGAGTGTAATTATTATTTTAAAATGGCTTAAGGACTTAGACTTATGCTATATGTATTTCAATTTTAACATGTTTGTTACCTAATAATTAGCCTTGAATAAGACACTAATCACTTAAAGTAAAAGAGCATATGAGTAGGGTCAAGGTGATCTCTGTGTGTGTGTCTGTATTCCTGTTTCACCGAGGATAATAGTTCCTTGGGAGCATTTTGCCCCAAGAAGATGATGTTTTTAATTTCCATTCCACTGGAAAGAATAGTGGCTCTAGAGCATTTTTCCATGAGAAGGTATTTCAATCCATTCCACTGGATTATGAATAGTGGAACCCTTAATCAACGTGAAATGAAAATAATATAATATAATCTATGGGAGAGATAATGATGATTTAAAGTGGAAGAGTATGTGAGTTAGGATTATGGTGTTGTTATATATATATATATATATATATATCACATTCCACCATAAAGAATAATAGCTCAAGAGCGTGTTGCCCCAAGAAGGTGACATTTTCATATCCATTCCACCAGATGATAATAGTGGCTAAGGTGTATTGTTCTTGAGAAGGTGCCTCAAACCGTTTCACTAGTTTAAGAATAACAGGGTTCCTACACTCAACGTATATAAAAGAATGAGAATAGATTATATCTAATAAGAGACCTAGATCATTTTCTGTCTTATGAGATGTTTCTTTTATCTTCTTGTATTCCTTATTATCTATTGTGAAAGCATGTGTTATTTATATCCCTATTTCGATAGTATTGTTCCCTTGCTCAGTACGTGACATATTGACCATGTTTTATTGATGCTACTCATTCCCACGAGCAAGAGACCCTGATTCTTATGTGCAGGTCTCAGAAGATGATCTTGATGATTAAGCTACCTATGATGCCTTATGTGGAGATGAGTGACTTCATCTGTAAGAGGGGTTGGGTGATTAGTAATTTTTATCTGGTAGATTTATTTAACTAGATACCTTTTTGGATTGTTGATCCATAGTATTCCTTCTTTTTTATTTTGTATTATGACTCAAAGTTAAACTCCAAACTCATTATTGTAGTATAAATACTTCTTTCATCTCCAATTTCCTTACGTTACTTTAAATTTTTTTAGTGTTGTGATTGATGTAAGGATGATTGCATAAGCTAGACTTATATCAATTATGGCAGTAAACCCCCCCCCAATATTTTACTTATTTTCTTTCACAGTAAAAAAAAATTTAGTAGTAAAAATTAGTGTGTTATAGTATGGTGAAGTACTAGTAAAACAAATCTATTATATAATATGGAAAGGAGATTAGATTACACCTAGAAGTCAAATTAACTCATGGTATAAAAGATATACTAGAGAATAAAGCCACGGAATGAGAGTAATAATAACATGATGATTGCATATATCACCAGCATAAATAAACCACATTATTATTATCCTATTATATGATCACAAAATCCAATTGTTAAGATATTTGGATGACACACCAAGCCTCCACCATGACCAAGGGTCATGGTAACAACACATGGGTACATAAGTCCTTAACATAGGCATACCCTCCAAAGCAAAGTGTCATTCCAATATATGTGTTTTAACACTGACACCAAATGTAAACATGGGCATACTCTCCTCTATGGAAAATTGATCCCAATATGGGTGTTTAGACAGTAAAACCAACACAAACAAGGCAATCCAAACCTCCTAGATAGATATTTAGGCAACAACACCAAATGTAAGGGATAAAACCTCCCATCATGGCATACCTTCTTTATCAAATTGACCTACCACAAGGGTAAGGCCAACGTCGTTGCAAATGCCTTGAGTAGGAAGACATCACATTCTTTAGGTTCAGTTGTGGTATCTAATCACTTGTTGGGGGATTTTAGTGAGATGGAGATAGATATAATCCAACAGGGTGATTTGCAGATTTGGATGTGTGCTTGGACGATTACGCTAATAGATTTTTATTTTTTTTTAGATTCGAGCATGACATCCTAGGGATGTTAAGTTTGAGAGATTTCGGAAAAAGATTATGGACAGTAGAGCTAAGGGTTTCCAAATTAATGAGGATGGTAGCATTCTCTACAGAGGTTGTAGGTGTGTACCTCAGAGTTGCACTAATCTAAAGCACCGAATTTTAGATGAAGATCATTGCACTCCATATTTCATCCACACAAGTGGGGATAAGTTGTATAAGGACCTTAAGAGCATCTATAGGTGGCCTTGAATGAAGCAAGAGGTAACAGATTTTGTGTTAAGGTGTTTGACTTGTCAGAAGGTTAAGATTAAGTTGTAGAGACCTTCAGGTTAGGTTCAGCATTTAGATGTTTTGAGGTGGAAGTGGGACTCCATATCGATGGATTTTATCAGTGGAGTACCAAGGACTTGTAGTGGTTGTGATATGATTTGGGTTATTGTCAATATGTTGACTAAGTATGTTGTCTTTGTGCCAATGAAGTCAACTTGGAGTATGGATCTGCTAGCAGATGCATATTTGAGATTTATGGTGACTAGGCATGGTACGCATACCAACATAGGGTAATATCTCAAAATCCTAATCTAGGAATTAAAAATAAAATAAGGATTAATGGATTAGATTTAATTAAATATACCATTTTTAATAAAATAATGATATTATAATAAAAATAATTAAAACCAAAAAGGAGGAAAATAACATAGGAATCAAATTAGTGGAGGCTAAAATAATTTACTAAACTAAAATAAATTTTAAACAAATTATAATAGTAATTTCTAAATTAATAAAAAAAATTATTTTTACTAATTTTATTATTCCCAAATATTCAAAAAAAATCTCAAATGCCCCAACCGCCTCATTTTTTTTCTTTTTTCCTTTTTTCTCTATTTTCCTTCTATTTCTTTTTCTTTCTTCCTTTTTCTTCTTTTTAATTCCTTTTCCCCTTCCCCACAGGCCTGGGCCTCACCTAGTGTGGCCCAATCTCCTTCTCCCCCTCCTCTCATATCCTTCCTCGTGCGGCTTAATCCCCTCCTTTATTTTTCTTTTCTTAAGTGGCCCATACCCTCCCCCCACTCTTTCCTTTTTTCTCTCTTTATGTGTTCCCCTTCTTCCCCTTTTGTCCTTCTCTTCAACCTTCCCCCGATCAAGTATAATACATGGCTGCTTCGCAACTATGGCTCTTTCTCCCTCTTACCTTCTTCTCATCCTAACCTACAAGGCATGCAATTGGCACTACCCTGCACTAGTCCTCGCCCCTCTACAACCCCAACACCCTCACCTAACCATTGCAACCCTACCCAAAAATCTATCCTTGCCCTTGCGAACTTACATCCATCGTAGGCTTGCACCGGCCTGCCACCGCCAACCAGCAACCACCTACTCTCCCCCATTTTATCCCTTTTCATCCCTTATCTTCTTCACCTCCCCTATGCTTATAAAATCCCTCCCTCACCCTCTTCTTCCATCTCTTTTCTACACCCATTTCTCCCCTACCTCCCTATCTCCCGTTATCCCTTCAAATGTAGCCACCACCACCATCCCAACTTCCACGCATTCTCATCCCTACACCAGCCTCTACCAAACGTGACCTTCCCCTACCCCCAACTCTCCCTACTCTTCTCTCCTCACCTGTGCCATTTTTTACCCCTCGCCACCCTTGCACCGCCCTATGTCGCTACCACAACCACCACCTCCACTACCTCTCTTCCTGCCTAGAAAACCTCCCTCTACCTTCCCACATCCATCATACCCTTTTTCTCTCCCTCCTTCCTCCATCTTTCCTCTCCTCTATTCTAGGCCACCACCACTAACGCCGCCTATGTTGCTGTTGTGGGACACCACCACCACCATAACCCCATTTGACCAAAAACCTTACCACCTAAGAAAACATCACTTTTCTCCCCTTATCCAACCCCAAAATAATATATTTTCTATCACCAACACCCTTGTGTCGCCACTGCCAGTGTGTGCTATTGTTGCCGCCACCCTAGCCTAACATACCTTCTTTGGTTGTTCCCTAACCCTTGTATTTATTTGGTATATTTTATTTTAAATATTTTACTATTATTATTATTAACCTTATTATAATTATTATTATTAATCTCCTTACTAATATTTAGTTGGAAAAAAAAGGAAAAAGATATAGGAAGGAGGTTTAATATTTAGTGTTCCATTTTTTTATATGCGAACTAAACCCTTCCCATGAGGTGTAGGATTCGTGCTCCAATCCCAGTGTCCTATTAGGTAAGGATATGGTTAAGGCTTAGTTTGTATTATTTATGTGCTCATGGCTCTTTTGATGTGTATTATGTATTACGTGTGAGTATGGAATAAAATGTGTGTAGTCCAGCTTGCTTTGCATGAAGCTAAAATAAGTTGTGTATGAGTTATGATATGTGTGATATGGGTGATATGACATGTATTTTATAATATGCTCTTATGTATAGTTTTTAGTTGATATAGTGAGGCTGTAGGGAACTAAGAGAAATAAAGAGGGTGGAGTGAATAGGAAGAAGTGGGAAAAAAGCCTAAGTGCCTGATGACCTATGGGTGATAAAAATAAAAGGAGAATAATAATAAAATGAAGGGTTGGAGCAAATCTTGCATAGGAAGTAAAAGGCTTGCATGGGGTGGTTAGCTTTTTCATGGGAGTAAAGTTTACGTGGGAGAAGTTGGTTTAAGGTTTAAACATGGTAAAGGAAGAGCGCTTTGGGTGTTTGGAGTCCTTGGGTGAAAGATAGTATATGAGTTGGTAGAAGTTTGCATGGGGGCTTAACTAGGGTTTTTGTGGGAAAACCCTAAGTAGGGGAGTATGTGAAAGGGTTGATGGTGATTAGATGGAGTTAAGGTTGAGATTAGGAGGGTGTCTTATGAAGGGGTGTGAGTCAAATGGTAAAGAGGTTGAAGTGTGTGTGTGAAGGGATAGTGTAGAAGAGAGGAGGAGTATTAGGGTTTTAGGGTGGTCAACTAGGGTTTCCTTATCATATGTGAGAGATGGGGAGTAGTTTTTGATGTTTGGATGTGGGTTGAGTATGGTGATGGTGTTGGAATCAATGGGGAGCAAGGGCTATGAATGATAAAGAGAGGTTAGGGACACATAAGGTAAATTATGTTTTCAAAGGGGAAATCTTAGTAGGTGATGGTGAGCTTATGTGAAGAAATGGGAAGGTGGGCCTTGACCCACAAGTGCGGGGATTTTGGGATTTCATGGTGAGTAGGGGATAGGTGAATAGGTATTCTTGGATTCCTAGGGAGTGTAGAGATCCCAAATTATGGGATAGAGTTACTGAGGGAGTTTAGAGGTGAAATAGTGAGAATGGGAAGGCTAATTAGGCATATGCATGTCTAGTAAGAAATTACTTATTGAATAAGACACTAATCATTTAAAGTGGAAGACTATTGAATCAGACCCAAACAAATCCATCGGCAAAAATAGTGGCCAAGTGTTTCCCTTCAGGTCTACCACCAATGAATAATAGTGGCTAGGTGCATCCTTGTAACACCCTAAAATTTACAACGGAAGCATAATTAAAATAACCGGGTGTTACCCCCGTAATTAACATAAGTCAGGTTTACCATCCCAACCTTATGCCAATGACAAGGCTAAATAATTTAAAATGATAAAACTAAAAATGAGAGAAGTTTTATAATACCAAATACAAGTTTGGAAATTAACTCTGAATTACAATAACAAAATACTACAAAAGGGATACCATAGATCAAAGAGTCCAAAAAGGGTATTTGGGTAAAAGCGTCATTTGAATAACATGACTCTTTGCCCAAACACCTAGTACAAGTAAAAGTCACTCTTCCTCACACAATGCATCAAAGGTAATGAAATCATCAATTAGATCCTCAAAGACCTGCACAAAACAAGCAGGGACATTTGCACGTGGGAATGAGAAACACCCATAAAAAGGATGATCAGTTGCTACGTATTGAGCAAGGTAACAATACAGTCAAAGCCAGAAAAACATATCATTAAACAAATTCACAATGGAAAGTAGTATATGGGTGAGATACAAGAATCAACACAAGGTAATTACTTGTGTGGATTCATAATATTTAAAGATGATATAACCCATTCTTTTATTCACGTTGACTTCAAGGACCCCACTATTCTTAAACCAGTGGAATGGTCTGAAACACCTCTCAGGGCTTAACACTCCTTTCCACTATTATTAAGCTAGTAGAACAGTCTCAAGCACCTCCTAGGACATAACCCACCTCGCCACTATTATTAAGCTGGTGGAACGGACTCCTATACCTTGGCCCTGACTCACGTCATCTTTCAATGTAAGTGATTAGTGTCTTAATCATTGGTTACTTATCTTAGACTCATATTATCTTTCATGTTGGGATTAGGCCCCACTATTCTTAAACCGGTGGAACGATTTAATGCACCTCTCAAGGCAAAACGCACTCTGCTACTATTGTTAAGCCGAGGGAACGAACTCATAAAACACCTTGTCCTAGCTCACGTGATCTTTAAATTTAAATGATTAGTGTCTTATTCATGATTGGTTTAATATTAAAAAACATAATTAATTCAAGCGAGACATCAATATACATATAACAAGACTATTCTCAAAGATTAAGATACTCATTTTTTCCGAAACCCTAAATTCACAATTTAAACATAACATCCCGCATGTTTATCATTTATCCACCAAATTTAGTATATGTTCCTCAACTAATATTATCATTAACATACCCAAATTTTTAGATCTAACTCCCACATCTTGCACATGTGATAATAGCCCCATCTCAAAAGTTACAATTCATAAGGCTCCCAAAACCCTAATTTAACAGGTAGGTCATAACTTATCCCATAGGGCTCATATAATTGCCAAATAAAATATAAATACTTAAAATACCCATATTAAAAACATATCCTAAATTTGTGGCCTAACTCTAACATTTTACACATTTAATAATAACATAACTATTTTAAGGTTATTAACACATATGAAGAACTTATGACCTTCATAATCACTTCGAAACACTTCACATGATAGTATTAGCATATTTTAATCTATCTAACACATTAAAATACCAAAATTATCATATTAACATGTATTGAAAAAATACCCTTAAAAATAGTTGATAGCCATTTGTTTACAAAAATCCCAAATCCTTAATATCATTTTTTTTCAAATCATAATTTACCAAAATATATCTTAAATTTAATTATTTTCCACTTAAAATAATTCATTAGGCCCATACTACTTTCCCACAAAATATACTCATCCATGAAAAAAATACATCCTAGCATAATATGATCGTATTAGCATATCTTTCGATATTATCACTTCCTTTCTATCATAGAATTCATATTATTATATCATATCATCATCAACATGCATTTTAATAATATAATAACAATAACATAATAACACATATAATAATACAAACATTTAACACAAAACTCAAAACATCAATTAGTATCCTTACTAATAAAGGCTCTGGTCTCTAAGCATGCTTATCCTAATCTCCTTCTTCAGAAATGATCGAACATCACCTAAGAAAAATTAACAAGTCATAATTAGAATTATTAAAATAATTAAGGGTTAAGGTAATGGAAAGGAAGAAGAATAGGGAAAAACCAAACTAGGTACGAAGAATCGGTCGACGGCCAAGAGGGTTATCAACGGTACAAACTGCTGTTGTTAGGAAGTGGGTAAGGGCAAGGTGGGCCAAAAGGGGGGATAGGGAATGGCAATTTTTGGTAAGGGATGTTTTGGTTGATTTTTTTGATGGTTAGGGAGTGTGTTTTGGTGGATTTTTTCGTATCTTGGGAGGCTAGGAATGGGTGGTTTTGCTACAGCTAGGGGGTGTTTTGGAGGATTTTGCTGCAACTACGGGTGAGGGAATAGAAGGTTTTTCTGGTGGCGGTAGATGAGGCACAACAAGAGCTGCCGAAGGTGGGTTTTTGGGGCTGTTTTTTGGCATTTTTTAGGGATAGGGGTATGCTTGGTAGAGGTAAGGTAAGGCGATTGGCATGGAGAGGGAAAAAAACAATTAAATAAGATATGGGGACTTCATACCCCAAGTCAAGAAGTTGAGGTTGGGGAAGAAGAGAAAAAGGATGTAAAGAAGGTGATCTCGGTAGTTAACTCTACTTAAGTTGTCACTATACTACCAGGGAATACCCCTTAAAAGAGAGAGAACCCCATAACTCTACACACCTATGCTAAAAATCTCAGGATACGTCTAACACATAGCCTTCTCAGTCTACCAATTCGCCTCCTCTACTCCATGGCAGCTCTAGAGCATCTTCATGAATGGAACTGACGACATTCCGGTCCTTTGAATCTTAGTGTTGAGAATCTGCAATGGCCTCTCTTTGTAGGATAAGGAATTGTCGAGCCCAATCTCATCTAGTCTAATCATGTGGGATGGATCTACGATGTGCTTCCTCAGTTATAAAATGTGGTAGATATTATGAACTCTGGCCAACTCAGTGGAAGCACTAGGCGATAAGCAACCTCGCCAACCCTATTAAGAATATGATAAGGACCATTGTATCTCAAACTCAACTTACCCTTTTGACCAAATCTCTATAACCCTTTGGTAGGTGAAACCTTTAACAAAACTCTATCCCCCGGCTCAAAACCATCATTAAGGTGCCTCAAATCTATGTAGCTTTTCTGGTGACTTTGCATTACTCTCATCCTATCCTAAATCAACCAAACCTACAAAGTCATCTCCTTAATCATCTCTTGTTCAAGTATAACAGTCTCACTGATATCACTCCAACACAATGGTGTCCGACATTTACATCCATACAATGTCTCAGAGGGTGCCATCCATATGCTAGCATGATAACTATTGTTGTATAAGAACTCAACCAAATGTAGATGTTCTTCCCAACTGCCTCGAAAGTCCAATACACAAGCTCGTAGTATATCCTCGAGGGTTTGTATTGTCCTCTCAATCTTTCCATCTATACCTAGGTGGAAGGCAGTACTTATCCTCGATCTCATGCCCGTAACCTTCTACAACTTCCCCCAAAGTGGGATAGGAATCTTGAATCTCAATCGAAACTATGTTAGTAGGTGTATCATGCCTACTCACTACAGACCTTATATATGCATTGGCTAGCTAATCCATACTCCAAGTCGACTTCATCGGCACAAATACTACTAACTTAGCTAACCTGTAGACGATGACCCAAATTCTATCACAACCTCTATGTTTCCTTCACAAAATCCATCGAGATAGAGTCACACTTCCACTTTGGAATATCTAGAGGTTGGACCAACCTTGCAGGTCTCTAATACTCAATTTTGACCTTCTGGCAAGTAAAGCACCTTGATACAAACTCTACTACCTCTCACTTCATACGAGGCCACCAGTAAATCCTCTTGAGGTCCTTTTACAACTTATCCCAACATAGGTGGATGCAATATAGAGTACAGCAACCTTCCTCCAAAATTCAGCACTTTAGATTAGTGCAACTCTAAGGTTCGGACCAATGACCTCGATAGCAAATGCCACCATCCTCATGAATCTGGAAACCCTCTGCTTTATCATCCTAAATCTTCTATTAAATCCTCTAAAGCTTAGCATCTCTAGATTGTCCTACTCGAATCTCATCAAAAACCGTTGGCGTAATCGTTAAAGCACACATTCAAGTATCAAAATCACCCTACTGGATCATCTTTATCTCCATCTCACCAAACTCTTCCAGTAAATGACTAGAAACCATGGCTGAAGCTAAAGAATATGATGTTTTCCTACTTAAGGCATCTACAATGACACTAGCCTTACCCTTGTGGTAGGTCAACTTGATACCATGGTCCTTTATCAACTCTATTCATCTCCTCTGCCTCATATTCAACTCCTTCTGAGTGAATATATACTTGAGGCTCTTATTGTTGGTGTAAAACTTGCACTTAGTCCCATATAAATAATGCCTCCAAATTTTCAATGCAAAAATAACTACAACAAACTCTATATCATGCATCGGGTAGTTTTGCTCATGCTACTTTAGTTGTCGAGAAGTGTGAGCCACTACCTTATCATGCTGCATCAATACACAACCCAACCAATCCTTCAATGCATAGCTGAAGACTTCAAACCCACCTGTACCCGATGGTAGATTCAAAACTGGTGTCATAGTCAAATGGCACTTCAACTCCTGGAATGCTCCCTCACATACATCATCCCACTAGAATCTAGTCGCCTTCTTTAAAAGGTTTGTTAAGGGATAAGCCACCTTCAAGAAATTTTGAACAAAGAGTCTGCAGTACTCAACCAAATCCAGGAAACTACGAACCTCAGGGATGCTAATGGGGGCCTTCCACTCAGTCACTACCACTATCTTCGAGGGGTCCACGATGACTCCTCCTATTAACACCATGTATCCTAGAAATGATACCTCTTGAAGCTAAAACTCACACTTAAAGAGTTTATCATACAACCTATACTCTCTAAGGAGTGAAAATATCGTACGTAGGTGCTGCCCATGCTCCTCTCCACTCTAGGAGTACACTAAAATGTCATCTATGAAAACTACCACAAACCGATTGAGGAATGGCCAAAAAATCCCCATCATCAAGTCCATAAAAATGGTAGGAACATTAGTGGCATCACCATAAACTCTTAGTGCCCGTACTGTGTCCTAAAGGCCGTCTTCATGATATCTTCCTCAGTGATGTGCAACTGATGGTATCCTTATCTCAAGTCAACCTTCAAGAAGAGCTGTTCAAATATATCATCGATCCTCCAAAGCAAATAGCAGTTCTTCAATATAAACAAGTTCAAACTCTAATAATCAATGTACAGATGAAGGCTCCCCTCCTTCTTCTTCACGAACAAAGATGGTGCTCCCCATGGAGACACACTCGGGCAAATGTACATTTGCTCCACTAAATCCTCTAACTAGGCCTTTAACTCCTTCAACTCTACCAATGCCATCTGATAGGGCACCTTTAAAAATGGCTTGGCCCCCGGTACTAACTTAATAGTGAATTCTATCTTATGCATAGGTGGCATACCTGGAATCTCCTTCGAAAACATATTAGGAAACTCCTTAGCAACTGAAATATCCTCCAATGCTAACATATCCTTGTTCAGCTCCTGAACTCCACACAAATACATAGGATAACCTCTATACACCAAGTAAAATAGTTTATGTCAAATACAACCTTCATTGTAGGCATAGGCTTACATCTCTTATTAGAAACCCTAGCACCCTAAGGTCCCCGAACTACAACGTGCACCTATGCATAATCTATTACTACATGTTATCTCCATAACGTGTCCATCCCTAAGATAACATCAAAGTTCTAAAGTTTTAACTCAACCAAATCCACTAGGAAGTCTAGACCACCTATCTCTAAGGTCATGTGCAAGTAGAGCCTAGTGCAATTTAATCTATCCCCAGAAGGTAACATCATAGATACAGATACAAATACAGAACCCTGAGTCTATCCTCCCTTTTGAGGGAAAGGGCGAGGCCCCTGTGATCTCCCCTGAACCTCCCTATGTTGTCCACTAGTTGGGGCATATGCCCTCTGTTGCTATTGTTGAGGCTTGTAGGGTCACTGCTGATAGGCCTACTGCTGAGGTACTAGTTGTCCCCACTACTGAAATTGACCCTATCATTGCTGACAATCAAAAAACTAGTGACCTCACTGACCACAGGCTCGACACTGCACAGGAGTGCCCTAATAGTTCTGCCTCAAGTGATCCTAACCACAAAAATGATAAGTGAAGCTTCTCGGTTGTCCTACAGGCCTACTCTAACCGCTCGTCTAGCCCTGGTGTTAAATCCAAGAAATTGGATTCTACTTTAAGAATTCTGTGTCTTCGGCTTCCTCTTGCCTTGAATAAAAGCTTGCTCCAGTACTATAGTAGCAGTGACACATGCCCACTCGCACGATATGGTTAGGTCCTAGAAAACCACAGCACCTATCATCCTATGGATGCTGAAATGAAGCCCCTACTCGAATTGGTACACTACCGAAGATTCATTGGCTGCTATCCTTTGTGCAAACATCAAAAGCTTCATTTGCCGAGTATAGTACTATCTCACTATCATACTTCCTTGAGTCAATTGCATGAACTCCTTCAACTTATTCTTCTTAAGACTCTCTAGATATAACTTAATGCGGATTTCCATCTTGAAGTCCTCCCAGGACATCAAAAATCTTCCTTGCACTAGACAAACTACCCATAAAGTGTTAACGGCTCCATAAAGAAAGTAGGTTGTAATGCTTGCCTTCCAAGCAAGTGGACAATCTATGGCTTTATACGTCCTATCCCTATCCTAAATACATTCCTCCAAGATGATTGAGATCTCTTCACCAGCATAGAGTGGTGGGTGATTTCCTATAGCCCGCTAAAGCCAACCTTCCCCAATACCCTCTTGTAGGTAATATAGAGGTGGTGGTCGCGGCAAAGCCTGAGGCAAAGGCGGTGATGGATGCCTAACAAAGTCAATGAACACCTCGAAAACCTCCTCTAAAGGATCGATGCGACCGTTAAGTGCCATGAAAAATTAGATACACAATAATCCATCCATATACATACAGGTAATTATAAGACCTGTGTTCTTATCGAGCCTCCCAAGCCACCCGAGCCTCACCCTTCTATCTAATACCAAACTATTTCCTTCATTTTTGTCGCACGCCCTCTACCTCGCTCTCACCATCGTCGTCACTCACTCTCCATCACCGATTCTAGCTCTATATATCTCCATCACAGTCAAACTATCACTCTTAGATGCCTCTCTACATCTCTTCCTCTGCCTCACTCTCTCCATCACAATCTCTCCCTATCCATTGCTAGTTATCGTTGTGCATAACTCCATCGTTGTTTTCCATCTACAACTCTCTCTCACTTCCTATCCATCGTTGTTTCTCCTTTTTAATCTCTTCATTGTCTTCAAATTTCCTCACTTTTCCTCTCTCCACCACCGTTCATATATGTGCATCGCCATTCTTGTCTCCATCATCTTGCAAAGAAAGTTGGCTTTCTGGATACACAGATCTGGCACACTGTGACAATTGTGGTATGTGAATTTCCTATTTTTGTGCCTCTCTTCATTTTTTATGTCAATTTTTGGTTCTAATTGTTATATTGATGTGCAACAATAAATGGATGGGATTGGCCTTCAGCTGGATTCAACAAGGATCAATAGCTTAAGGTGTGTCAATTTTGATTATGTTCTATTGGTTTATATATATTTTTTCTAATCATTGTTTTGTACGACAATGCTGATACATGTTAGAAATCTTATATTTTATTGTGGATACTTTGATTATCAATGCCAATACATGTCGAGAATGTTGTATAATATTATGAATACTCTGATTAGTAATAATCAGAGTAATGTTAGTGTCAATGGATGGTTTTATGTTAGATTGATTACTAATCAGATTAATGTTACTGTAATTAGAAATAATCATAGTAATGGTAGTGTCAATAGGATAGATATATGTTAGTTTGATTATTAATTAGAGTAATGTTACTCTAATTAGTGTTGATTATTGGTCACTACATTTTATCATGGAATAATTTCTCTGATAATAGTGATTTAGTGTTGATTAGTTGCCTTTGGCAATGCTTATGATCTATTATTGTATATTACTCTGATTATTAATGAGAGTAATGTTACTATAATTAGTATGAACCCAACTACATATGCAAGTCTAAACCTCTATTTTTATTCTGCAATGAGTGAGAGGCAGTGGTTAATGTTATTCTAGTAATCTCATCCTTAACAACTAACTAAAAATGATTAATGGACTACAATTGTTTTTTTATTGCATTATGTAGGTAAACATTTTTACCTAATCAAATCTACCAATAATAGGAAGTAGACTTAATAGTTTTTTATACCAATAATTGATCTCATTAAGGAGTTTGCACAAGGCTTTGGTGATATTATTAAAATTTTCATCCTTAATAACTAACTAAATGTGATTAGTAGATTGCAATGACGACTCATGCATAACCATTATTAAGAGCAAAATTTAACTCTTATCAATGTCATAGGTTATGGTGGCAAAAACATTATTAAATAAATAAAATATTTGAATCTAAATGAAGTCGCTATACATTAATTCCTTTGACTTCATTTCAACTCATTAAGTTATCAAACGGATACTTTTAAATCATAGAATGTAATTTCTCTCGTAAAAGTAAATACTACTCCTTATGTATTTGTATATTTTCTTTAATTCTTTATTAGTATTTTTTTTTTGGGTTATTCTCTTCAATTCATTTTTCTTAACTTTACATGATATCCATTTTAATTTTTGTTCAAATGGTTAATATAACTTATTTTTGGTGATAAAATGTTTATGATGATATGAAAATCATCTAATTTGTTAGAACACCTTGATTTAGACATATTCCTTCAGTTGCAGCATGTATGTGTCATTTGGTAAATAAGTATTTAGTGCATTATTTAGGATTATATGGATAAAAAAAGAGGAAAGAAATGAATCACTAGTAGAACAACAAAAACAAATAAGCAAGAGCTCTTAGTTGATTGTCCATCATAGAATATGGAAGTTATGATCATGACAAGTATATATGGCTAATATATGAGTGTATTAATAAGAGAAATGATATTAAATAATCTATTTTAGAATTAATAATAAGGGTAAGAATTTTAACATTCATAAACTTATAGCAAAATACCATACAAGTTATGGTCTTACTTTTATCTACCTGTACTTATTTCTATCTTAATTTTCTCAATTTGGATAGTTTTATTTGTTTTATTATATAAGCATTATGAGTGAAAAACAAGATTCTTCTCCTCCCTCGAAGTTGAATGATTTTTCTAGGGGGTTGGTGACTCCCAAGTCAATACCCCACACATCTCCTAGTAGAACAATAAAAGAATGGGTACCTTATTTTTCACCAAAAATAGCTCCTTTTATAGGAATGAGATTTGAATCATTGAATGGTGGGATTAGTTTCTACAAGAATTATGCATATACTTGTGGTTTTAATGTTCGTTTTTCTAGTAAAAAAAATACTGTGAGTAATGTTGTAACACTAGAATATCTTATTTGTACTAGGTAAAGATTTAAACCAACAAGGAATATATGTCGTGCCCAAGGTAGTGGTGAAAGTGGAGCTAGAAGGAGAGTGGTTAATAGAGTGGGATGTAGAGCAAGAATATATCTTAAGCATAACATTAAAAGGTTTTATGTGATTTCAAATTTTTATGAAGGACTTAATCACCTTCTAGCTACCCCTAGTGTTAGATAATTTCTAAAAGAGGGGAGGAATTTGACTATCATGCATAATAAATTCATTACAGATAGTACTAGGATGAAAATCGGGGCATCCAAATAATTTTCATTATTCAAGGAACACGTGGGAGGGTATGAGAATGTAGGTGCTTCATTACGAGATTTTAAGAACTATTCTAGGGATGCTAAGTGTTACATTAGAGATTCTGATTCTAATATGTTTGTGGAAATCTTTCGTAAGAAGATGGAGAATTTGAGTGGATATTTTGATTATATGGTTGATATTATATGGAGAGTTCTTGTTTGTGCTTTTTGGGTTGATCTTAGATCTAGGAAGAATTACTCTCTCTTTGGTGATATGATTTCATTTGAATGTACTTTTGGTACAAATAAGTACAATTTGATTTTTGCACCATTTAATGGGGTTCATCATCATAAAAAGTGTGTTAACTTTGGAGAAGGATTAATAGCTCATGAAAATATTAGGTCATTTCAATTGTTATTTGAGACATTCTTGAAGGCCATGGGAAATATTGAGCCTTATTGTATAATAACTGATCAAGATCTAGTAATGAAAATTGCAATAGAAAGGGTTTTCAAGAAGACTCGATATAGATTTTACATGTGGCACATTATGAATAAATTGCCTGAAAAAATTGGTCCTTTAATTCAGGATTCTAATTTTATAAACAATTTATCTACATGTGTGTGGAGTGTACAACTTGAACCTGAGGAGTTCGAGTGTAAGTGAATGGGGATAATTGTTTAATTTGGTTTCGAGGAGCATGAATGGCTTGCTCATATGTGTGATATAAGAAGCATATGAATTCATGCATATTTTAGAGACTTGTTTCTACGAGGGCTTCTAAGAACAACTTTAAGATCAGAGAGTGAAAATAGATTTTTTGGGGCTTCCACTAATAATCATTGTACTTTAATTGAGTTTTGTATGTGCAATGAGAGTGCAGTTCAAGATATGACAAGTTATACCTATACTATATTTTTTTGAGTTTTACATTGAGATTTTTGCTACTTCATTTTCATGTGGACTTGATGATTTTATAAGGGAAGGTGATTTAGAGATTTCTATTATTGGTAAACTTGGTATTTCAAATTGTAAGAGTACTTTTTGGTTGTTATATAATACAATAAACCAAGATATTTAGTGCTCTTATAGGATGTTTCAAAGATGCAGGATTCCATGTTGGCATATACTTTGGGATTTGAAATGAAAAAGAGTAGTCCATATTCCTACTCAGTTGGTAGTGAATCGGTGGACTAAAGATACCTTAAAAAAGCCAATCTATAATATAGAACGAAACCCATTGGAGCAATGTTCCAAAGTTGATGATATGAAGACTAATTTTAGAAGGTTATGGTATGAAATTTTTGAATGTGTTAGTCTAGTTGAAGGGAATCAAGAAGGTATACATCAATTTATAAGAGTTCTTGAAGATTTTAAGAAGGAATAGAGTGAGAAGAATAGCTGCAATAAGCCTTCAAGCAAAATCAGATATTATTAAATCCTTAATTGGGATCAATGCTCCAAGTGAAGTTACCATTCAAGTCCCACATCAATCCAAAAAAAAAAAGAATGTGGAAAGAGGATCAAAGGGGAGAAAGAAAAGGCCATTGAGCAACAAAAGAAGATGATAAAAAGGTGTAAGGCATGTCGAGAGTATGCAAGCCATGATAGTCGGAACTGTCCTAAAAAATAAAAATTAAAATCAAAGGTAAAGTAAATTATTTTACTTCTCCATCTAAAGTTGCAAAAAAAAATTGCTTAGTTTAAATTGTAACTAATGTTAGTTTTTTATATCAATGACAGATTTTAGAATGAATAACAGGTGTTGGGTGTAAAAATTTTTGAACTTCATGAAGGTATTGGTCCTTAATGCTTTTCGTTGTCGTTTAGATGATAGTGGAAGGTTTCTTTTCAAAGTTATATAAGGTAAAATTCATGGAATTGTCAAATTTTGAATCATGGAGGATTTTTTTTCCTTGACATATTGTATAATTAAACAAATGTATATTTCATTAGTATGTTTTTTTGTTGTTGGAACATGCATGCATTTGGATGGAAATTAGAGGGTTTAGGTGTTAGAGGGTTTAGGGTTTATGGTTTATAGGGTTTAGGGTTATATGGTTTAGGGTTTGGGGTTTGGGGTTTGGGGTTTAAGGTTTATAGGGTTTAGTGTAAAGGGTATATGGTTTGTAGGGTCTAGGGGTTTAGGGGTTTAGGGTTTAGGGTTTAGGGTTTATAGGGTTTAAGGCTTATAGTTTAGGGTTTAGGTTTTAAGGTTTGGGGTTTAGGGGTTTAGGGTTTGTAAGGTTTAGGGCTTGGGGTTTAGGGTTTATAAGGTTTAGGGTTTAGTTTTTAGTATTTGTATGGTGTAGGGTTTAGGGTTTAGGTTTTAGAGGGTTTAGAGTTTGGGTTTGGGTTTGTGGTTTAGAGGGTTTTAGGTTCAATGTTTGGGGATTATGGTTTAGGGTTTGCAGGGTTTAAGGTTTTGAGGGTTTAGAGGGTTTATGGTTTAGTATTTGTATGGTTTAGGGTTTATGGTTTATGGTTTAGAGGGTTTAGGGTTTAGGGTTTGTGGTTTATAGGGTTTAAGTTTAGGGTTTGGGGTTTAGGGTTTATGGTTTGTCGGGTTTAAGGTTTGAGGTTTAGTAATTATAGGGTTTAGGGTTGAGGTTTGGGGTTTGTGGTTTGTAGGGTTTGGTGTTTAGGGTTTAGGTTTTATAGGGTTTATGGTTTTAGAGGTTTGGATATCTGGTTTAGATATAGGTTTAGGTTAGTTTTTTTGTTTGGTATTAATAAAGTCTTAATTGTAGAATAAATTTTAATCTAATGGATGCAATTGTTTCCTATGTTTTTATTTTAATGAGAGTTTGTATGTGACCCTCCCCCTATATATATAAATATTTATATATGTATTCCCATTCTACCGGAGATAATAGAAGCTGGGGAGCTTTTGGCCCCCAAGAAGATGATGTTTTTAATCTCTATTCCGCTAGAAAGAATAGTTTCTTGACTCAATGTGAAATAAAAATGTAATATTATAATCTATAGAAAAGATACTAATGATTTAAAGTGGTAGAGTACGTAAGTTAGGATCAAGGTATTGTTTATATATATTTCTCGTTCCACCATAGAAAATAGTGGCTCAGGAGTATGTTGTCTCAAGAAGGTGATGTTTTCAGATCTGTTACACCGCATGATAATAGTGACTCATGTGTGTTTTCCTTGAGAAGGTGCTTCAAATCGTTTCTCCTGTTTAAGAATACTAGTGTTCTTACACTCAACGTATATTAAAGAATGAAACTAGATTATATCTCATATGAGACCTATATCATTATCTATCTTATGAGATTTTTCATTTATCTACTTGTAAACCTTATTATCTATTGTGAAATCATGTCCTATTTGTATCCTTGTTTCAATAGTATTATTCCCTTACATAGTACGTAATGTACTAACCACCATTTTTATATGTACTACTCATTCCTGCCAATAGAAGACCTTGATTATTATATGCAAGTCTTAGAAGATTAGCTAAATGATTATGCTACCTATGATGCTTTATGTGGGAGTGTGTGACTTCGTCTATAAGAGGGGATGGGTGATGAGTAATTTTTATCCAATAGATGTATTTAATCAGATACCTTTTTTGGATACTTGATCCATGGTGTCCCTTATTTTGTATTTTGTATTATGACTCGAAGTTAAACTCCAAACTCATTATTATAGTACAAATGTTTCTTTCATCTCTAATTTCCTTTTAAATGTTTTAGCATTGTGATTGATGGAAGGATGGTTGCATAAGCTAGACTTATGACAATTACGGTAGAAACCCCCTAATATTTTACTTACTTACTTCCTCTATAAAACAAAATTTTTCAACAATAAAAATGGGGGTATTACACTACAATGAAGTACTAGTAAAACAAATATATTCTATAGCATGTAAAGGAGATCAAATTGTACCTAGAAGTCACATTAACTCATGGTATAAAAGATATGCTAGAGAATATAACTGTGGAATGAGAGTAAAAATAACATGATGATCACATATATCACAAGCATAAATAAACCATATCATTGTTATTATTCTATTATATGACCACACTATCCACATATTAAGTTATTTGAACGGCACACCAAGCCTCCACCATGAGCAAGGGTCATTATAGCAACACATGAGTACATAAGTGACTAACATGGGAATACCCTCCAAAGCGAAGTACCAATCCCAAAATGGGTGTTTTAATGATGACACAAAATGCAAACATAGGCATACTCTCCTATACGGAGAACCGATCCCAATATGGGTGTTTAGGTGATGGCATCAAACATAAATAAGGCAATGTAAACCCCCCAGATGGACATTTAGGCAACAACACCAAATGTAAGGGATAAACACTCCCATCATGGCTTAACTTCTTTATGAGCACCAATGCCATGATGGTCCACTAAAGTATTAATCTTACTTCCACGTATAGGACACAACCTAGTAGTATAGGAAAAGGTACTAAGAAAAAGAAGATGAAACTCCATAGATTATGGTGTACCCTCTATATAAGTACTTTCACTATGATGGCCTACCACAAGATTTTTCCTACTCTCGTCTACTAGCCTCAACTTTTTAGAACAAGAAAGGTACTGCATGAGAGGGAGATATGACTCCACTGAACATAGTGTACTCTCTATATAAGCATTGATCCCATGATGGTCTACCATTGTAGTATTCCTACTTTCATATACCAGCCTCAACCAAGTAATAAGGAAAGGTAATACGTGAAAGGGAGATGAAACTCCACCGAACATGGCATACTCTCTATACGAGAATTGAACCTATGATGGTAGTATTTCCACTCCTGCATACAAGACTCAACCTTGAAATACAGAAAGGTTCTACGTGAGAGGGAGATGAAACTTCACCAATTAATCATGGTGTACCCTTTATACGAGTACCTACACCATGATGGCTTACCACATTATTAATACTACTCCTACGTACTAGCCACAATGTTGTAGTACGGGAAAGGTACTATATGAAAGGGAGATAAAACTCCACCGACCATGGCGTACCCTCTATATGAGTATCTACACCATAATGGCCTACTAGACTATTAATCCTACTCAGGCGTATTATCCACAACCTGGTTGTATGGGAAAGGTACTGTATGAAAGGGAGATGAAACTCCACCGAGCATGGCTTAATCTATATACGAGCATTGACCCCATGACGTTCTGCCATAGTACTATATTCCTACACCTGTATACAGGCCTCGGTACTACATGAAAGGGAGATGAAACTCCACTAAACATGGCGTACTCTCTATATACCTACACTATAATGGCCTACCATAGTATCAATCCTACTCTTACATACTAATCACAACCAAGTAGTACAGGAAAGGTAGTGTGTGAAAGGAGAACAACTATCAGAGTTACAATTTCATCCATAACTAGATAGGTGCTACCTAGCAACAACAACAAACATAGCATAAGAAATCTAATTTATAATTATTATTATTACTACTACTACTACCAAGAAATATCAAAAGTCAAAATTACACATTACTCAATAGCCAAATAGGATTTATCGAGAAATAACATTAACACATCACACAACATACAAGCCACACCTTTAGATGCCTAGAAGTGACACCATGCTTAACCACTCGAGACATCATAATATTAGTTTGATCTATATTAAATCTATGTTCAAGTGTGGTTAAAATCATGATTAAATAATTGTAATTACATGGATGTATTACCATAAAGGCCCAAGAGAATATCAACACTTGACAATGAATGAGGCAACATCTAGCTGGACCAGTTGATTGGTTCATAGGACCTGTCGATTGGTTTGGTCATACAAGACCTAGACTAAAACAACATTAGAGTGCTACAGAGGGGGGTTCTATGTGCAGGGTAAGTGGTAGTGTAGGGAGGGTGGAAGGCTAAGGAAGGGGATGAAAATGGCAGGAAAGTGGGCATGTGAGGAGTGGACCAAGGGAGTTTTAGGGTTAGAAAAGGAGAAGAAAATGATGGGATAGGAAGATAGTGGTGTAGGGCATCAAGCCAAAAAAGGGGTGGCATAGCAGGTGTGCAAGGGTGCAAGTGAAGGAGGAGGGTGTGTGTAGGGGGGAGTGTCTTGAAATGCCCCGAAAATTTCTAATTTTAAATATTATATTTAAATGAGGTTTTATTATAAAAGTTAATTAAGTATATTACTTTATTTGAAATAAAAGAAAATTATTTACGGCAAATCAAGAATAAATCTATGAGTATTTTAATTAGGAGAAATTTAGGTATTTTATCTAAATTAAGGATTTTATTTTAGAAATTAACTAAATAAATTATTTTATTTAAAATAAGAATGGGAAAATAGTTTTAAATTAATATTATTTTTATATAACCTAAATATTCTAATTAATTTAATTAAGCCAAACCATTATTTTTTTTCTTTTTCCTTTTTCCTACTTCCTTTTTCTTTCTTTTTCTTTCTTCTTATTTTCTTTTTCTTTTTTTCTTCTTCTCGCCGAACTGGGCCAGCTTGCGGCCGAGTTTCCCTTTCCGCTTCCTTTTCTTCGGCACGGCCCAGCCCGCGCCCGTCGCCCTTCGTCCGCCCCTCGACGCATTGTGTTCCGTCCTCTTTCTTCCCAAAACGCGTCGTCTCACTTAAACGCACCCTCCCTCGCGCCCGACCACCCGGTTCTCCCCCTTTTCTTTTCCTTTTTCCCGACGACCGGTCCTCGCTTCTTCTTCTTCCTTCTTCCTCCTTTCTCCTCTGTCAACGCCGCTGCAGCTCCTGACCCCATCCATGGCCTCTCCAGCTACAGTGATTAACAACAGTCGTTTCTTGCCTCATTGTCTTCCTCTTAACGCCAGGAATGAATTGGCATAATTATTTGATGTTAAATCTCGCCCGTTTCCTTTCTCCTGGCGTGCGAAATTCGAACCACCCCAAAACGGACATCGAGCCATTACTGCCACCGGCCACCCAAATTCTTGCACTTAATACCTCCCTGTCAAGCTTCAACACCCTATTATCTCAGCTACCATCTATAAATAGCCTAATGGTAGGAGTTTTTGGAGCTTCTTCTTCCCCGAGACCCTAAGCCGAGTTGCCGGCCACCGCAACTTCAGACGCATTTTCCGCCGCCATTAGCCAACCTCAACGCTACCTCCACATCCCAAATTATTCCCTGCAACACCCTCTAGTTAACCAAACTATTTTCAACCTTCGATTCTTCTTGAACGGGCCTCCATAACCGTGCAAAGTTGGTTGCTCGTTTCGCCGGAATTTTTACCCCAAAACCTTAAACCACCGTCCGCCGCCGTGCGCCGCCACCTTTGGTTGCACCACCATCATCATTTTTTCCCTCTCCACCTAGGCAACAATAAACACCTCTTATCTCACCTCAATTCTCCCTATCTTTTTTCCAACATCCATCTTTCCCTCTTTTCTTCTCTTTTTCCGGCCACCGCCGCCGCCGCAGTGCACCACCGCCTGTGCCGCCTATCCCCACCAGCTTAAGGTTGAACCCTAGACCCTCTCAACCATTTTCTATATTATTATAAGCCTTGATTTAATTTCTTTCAATTATTTGCATATAAATACCATTATTATTATTTTTTATATTTATATTCATAATATGTTTTATTATTAGTAGTAGTAGTATTGTTGTTTTATTATTATTTATGTTGAGGCCTGAAGCCCTATTGTATTTTAATTCAATTTTATTATTATTCCCCCTATTATTTCTATTATTACTATTATTAATATTAATATGTTATAAGTATAATAATTATTATTATTTTCTATTTCGAATTTATATTATTCTTATTCCATTATTATTAATGCAAATATTTTACCATTAGTATTGTTAATGATGTTATTATTGTTATTACTATTGTTATTATTATGATGAAGATGATGATGATGATGATGATGATGATGATGATTATTATTATTATTATTATTATTATTATTATTATTATTATTTATATTCTCATTGATATTAGTTTTATTATCCTTGATATTATTATATTAGTATCATTATTATTATTAGGGTAAATTCTTTAACCCTATATTATCGAGGTTTATAATATCTCTATTATTTTATGTTTTTAGCAAAGTTAGAATTTTGTTAAGGTTATTTTATTAGTATGTTATTATTTGGTCAAAGCCCTAAGGAGGGTAGGAACGTGCTCCAAGACCGGTGTCGTTTTAGGTAAGGGTTCACTAAGGCCTTTTATGTGCTAATGTGCATTGTGTGCCTTGTATGTTATGCATCCTATGTTATTATTGTAATTATTGCATATTTGGTATGGCATGGAGTTCAAGCATGTTTTTGTATTGTTATATGGCATGTGTACTACATGTATGTGACGATATGTGTTGTGACCCTATAAGACATGCATGTGAGAATGTTGATGTGGTTGTGTGGGGAAAAGGATGAAAAATAAGGATGGAGAAAGAAGTTGATCAAGAGATATGAGTTGACCTAAGTATTTTAATGATTTATGAGAGGAAGAATAAAATGGGAAATGTAGGGTTTCGTGGGAGAGAATATAATTTATGATGTTATTTGGGATAATGTAATTTATGATATTATATGGGAGAACCTAAGTTATGATTTTATTGGGAGAATCTAATTTATGATTTGTTTGGGGAAATCCAATTAATCCAAATTATGGTTTTGTTTGGGAGATTCTAATTTATGATTTTATGTGGGAGGATCTGACTTATAGTCTTGTATGGGGGAATCTAAATTGTGGTTATGAAAGGGGAGAATCTAATCAATTTTATTATGTGGATAAATCTTAGGTTTTGCTATGGATTGAATTTAGGGTTTTATATGGCAGAATCGTGGGTTGGATGGTGGTACTAATGGTTATATGGTGGTATTAGGGTTTATGGGTTTGTATGATGTTACTAAGGTTTATATGGTGGTATTTATGGTTATATGGTGGTATTAGGGTTTGTATGGTGTTATTGATAGTTTGTATGGTGGTATTTATAGTTGTATGGTGGTATTAGGGTTTACATGGTGGCATTGATGGTTGAATGACGGTATTAGGGTTTGCATGGTTGAATTTAGGGTTTCACGTGGAATTTTTAGAGTTTGCATGAAAAAGGTTTGAAGGTTTGCATGGAGAGATTAATGTCTGCATGGGTATGAAATTTACGTGTGGGAAGTTAATTTGGGATGTAAGGAAGGCAATGTAAGTGTTGTTTGGGTGTTTGAGCACTTGGGATGAAAAATAGTACATAGAGGATTATATGGGTATGTAGGAAACCAAGCTAGGGTTTTTGTGGATAATTAGGGTTTGTTGTGGGTGCTTAGAGTTTTTGGTAGCATCATGTGTATTTGGTGATTAAAGTGTAATTATGAGAGTGGAATTTATGATTTGTGATGTGTAAAGTGTAAGGGAGTGAGTCATGCATGTCCAGGGGTGAAAGCCTTTGAATAATATATTTAAGACACTAATCTCTTAAAGTGGAAGATTATTGAGCCGGGTCCAGACCGATCCACCAGTCAGGAATAGTGGTTAGGGTTTTACCCTATGTGCGACCGATCCACCGGTTATAATAGTGGTTAGGACATGAGGTCCTATATGTGACCGGCCCACCGGTAATAATAGTGGGGTGACTCGAGCTCAATAAAAACAAACCAGAATCGTTAAAGCTCTTAAAAGATACTAATTACTTACAGTGGAACACCATGCGAGCAAGAACCAGACCGATCCACCGGTCAGGAATAGTGGTTAGGGTTGTACCTTATATGTGACCAATCCACCAGTAATAATAGTGGTTAGGGCATGATGCTCTATTGTGACCGATCCACCGGTAATAATAGTGGTTAGGGCATGATGCTCTATTGTGACCGGCCCACTGGTTATAATAGTGGGGTGTTCCTATGCTCACATGGATTGTAAAAGGCATGGTGTGAATCGGATTCTAATAAGAGATTAATTAAGTGATTAATCTAAATTATTCATGGGCCTTTGTACTTTTACATGGTTGATCATATGCAGTTGTAATTGTGTTCTTTATCCTTATGCATGGTTTATGTGCTTATGTGTTGGCCTTAATGCTCGGTTACCTTACTCAGTATGTAGCGTACTGATCACCCTTTTCATGGGTGCTGCTCATTCCCATGAGTAGCATGCCCTTCTGACTTGTGCAAGTGGACGAGACATCAGTCGGGGCTGAGTGTTGAGCATTTTTGGCTCGAAGTTCGAGAGTGTTGTGGCCGTATTCATTCTTTACGCGATTTCATTACTTTTGTTATTTCTTTGGTTTAGTATTTACCATTTTTTAATTCATTACTCGATTGAGTATTTTAATGAAACTTTTATCGGTTGTAAGTTTAATTCTCTTTTGGAAATGAATTACATTTCTTGATGCGTACTCTGATTTTGTTTTACAACCATTTAATGATTATTTGAAGTTTAGTTTGTATTAATTTTGTAATTGATTGTTAATCTTTTCTTTAGCCTTAGCACTTGGTACTGGAACGGTCGTAGAGAACTGGTCTGGTACTAAGTGTGGCGGTAACATCCCTAGAATTCACGGGTTTTAAGTATTTCTATTTTAATTACTTCCGCTTTAAAAAAAGGTAGTGAATTTAGGGGTGTTACATGTCTGGGGCATGTTTGGCTAAGCGCTAGTAAGGGGAAGAAGGAGAGGGGAAACTAGGCCCTAAAGGGAAGAAGCAAGGAGAGGGAAATGGGTCACTCACACATGTGAGGAGAAGAGGGAGAGAGGTTGGGTTTACCTAAGGGAAAAAGAGAAAAGAAGGAAGGGAGAAGACCTAGGCTGGCCTAAGGGAAAAGAAAAGAAGAAGGGGAGGATAGTTCAGGATTAGAAATTAGAAGAAAATAGGGCTATTGGGAAAAAATTATATCATTTTTTTCCAAAAATTAGGGTATTAATTTAACAAAATAATTTTAGTAAAATTATAGGTTTAGGGTTTATTTAAATAAAAAAATAGTAAGATAAATGATAAAATAACTATATTAATTTATTAAATAATTTTATCTATTTTTATAAGTCAAAAGTTCACAAAAATAATTAAATATTAAATTTTTATAGGGAATGTTATCACGACATTAACCATGACAAAAGATCATCACCTAACACGTACCTCTTAAAAGGCAAAAAGAACAACCAAAAAGAGAATCCTTGCTAATCAATATAACAAATATAAGAATAATATAGAAGAGGAGAGTAAATTACAAAATCCAAATACACAAATTATTGCAAAGAGTTTAAATAAGTAGAAAATAAAAACATTTGAACACAACAAGTGTCGATGATCATCACTTTAGAGCCAATCCTCTAGTAATGGCATCAGGAAATGAGGTGGAGGTGGTGGTTGTAGAGCCTCCTCACAATATATTGGTTGTTTTACATATCCCCCAATCTTCACTATGAAGTGCTCAAGCAATCGATACAGGTCAATATTATTAATCCTGAGTTAAGTGACCAAATACTTTCCAAGTATCAACATGTAGAGTTTGACCACACAAATTTCACCATTATAAACAAAAGTTATGGTAGCATAACACATACAATGGGATACCACACATACAACACCTAGCCCAAATACCTTGCGGGTATTTTCTCTAGGGATACTACATTCACCACACCATGAATGCATCACTTGCTAGGGCTAATACAAGTTGAGATACCACACTAATTACACTTTTTCTAAATACATTAAGAGGCCTTATAAAAAGACACATCACTCACTACACCTTTAAAACATTTATAACAAAGGGTAAGAAAAAATTTCGGATACAACACCTACCTCATTGATGGGCATACAAAGTACCAAAGGCCTTGTATAAGGATACCAATCCAACCTTACATGGACATATATATCATGTTTTCCGACCATAATATTATCATGTACCTTGTAAATGTGTATATACCCCTACCAACCACAACCTAATAGAGAAGAAAATATATAATAAGCGAAATGATAACAACATAGGGTGAATCACAAACTATCGTTTGCTTATCCACCTCTAGTTATGGAAAAAAAAAAGGCTTCAACAAATCTTAATTCCCATTATTAATATTTATTAGGTGATATCACAACTCATGACTCAATTCAATTAATAAATAAGTTGGTGTATAGAGATAACACCAAACCGAACATGACAAGGTATCTAAGCCACACCATAATATTCATGATTTGGATTTCCTATCTATCATGATTAAGATGTTATTTTATCATAATTTAATATCGTAATCTAATGAAAAAGTTAAAATAGAAATCCAAAATACGTATCAAAATTTAATGATTAAGCAATGCAAATTCACATGGAATAGGTAGATTTTCCTTTGAACCAATTGACTCATTTGGGTATAGCTGACCTAAAAAAAATTTATAATAACATAGCAAAACCCATCAACTAGTTGGTTCAAAAAATTAGCCCTTTATAGTAACTACTCATTAGATTTTGCTAGACCAATTGATTTATTTAGGCAAAGATCAAGATCAATGTGGTCAAAAAATAATGAGTCGATGGTTCTATAAGATGGATTAGCTATTTAAGGAACAAATCAATGGGTGTCTCAAACTGATTTACTCTTCAATTTAGGTAGTTGATGTGTTCATAAAAACTTATCAACTATCCAAGCATTTAAAACAATGGATGGATGTAGCTAACTGATCAATTGGTCTTAATGAAACAAGCCTAGATATTATACCACATTTAAAAAAATTTCATGCTTTTCAAATACAACCCAATCATGCTCCTATGTTGTAAGAAATATAAGAAGCCACATTCCGCACAAAAGATCAAATGGATACATGGTAGAAACATCAACACACACCATAATCATGCAAAATTATTGAACTCATGTTGAAAATAAAAATATTGAATAACATACTCTAAACTTCGAAGGTATACCCATTCCAAATTCTAAAGGATTCAAATATATATATATATATATATATATATATATATATATATATTACATAACACACTAAGAACATGAAACAAAAATGAACAACATAACCCTTAAACATATTATAGATATGAATGTATTACCTCCAAAATAAATATTCTAGCATAAGAATACGCTCAAAATTTGTCGGCCTAGAGTCTTGATTTCCTATGAAAAACAATTCAAACCTCCTTCTAAAACATAGCTCTAGATTCTCTTATGAACAAATTTTAAGGATTAGAAAAGATAAGACCTTCAACTTTCCTATACACCTTATTCCCTCTTTGTTTAAAAGGGTAAGTAAAGGAGTGCAAAGTATAATATTAGGAGAAGAGAGGAGAGAAAAATGACCGATTAAATAAGGGAAATCAAGAGCTAAAACCTTTTTTCTACCAAAATAGAAGAGGGAAGATATTGTGAAAATGCCCAACACTTCATTAAATAACAAAGGGTTAAGGGAGAATGGAGATCAATTTCAAAAGGCAAGGATTAATATGAAACCTAAGGGATTGGGGGATTCGACATATCAAAGGTAAAGGAGAGAGAAGGAGTGGTTAACTTTGGTTGAGTAGGGGGACCAAAGAATAGGAAGGGAAATGATGAAAATCATATTGATGGAGAGTAATGATTTGGTGGTAGAAGTAGTAGACGTAACATGAATTAATGGGTGTGGAGGGATGCCTACACACAACCATGGTTTCTAATTAAGAGAGGGAAGTGAGGGAGAGAGAGAGAGAATGTGAGAAAGTACCACAAAAGGATTTAGTGGGGGGTTTAAGCTAAATAAAATCAGAGGATGATAAAAATAATGTAAAAGTAACTCCTAAATAGATAAATACGCTTATTAGGATAAAGAGACTCTAATTAGGATTTTTCATAAATATTGGAAAGAGAATCAAAGTTAAAATTAAAAAAAGGATCAAAAATCATTGTATAACCCATTGATTAGTTTGGGAAACCAAACAACTTGTTATTTTGTTAAGCAAAAATGCATGTCCTTAGTCATATGGGTTGATTGGTTTAGGAAACTACATAATTGATACACGTGAAATTAACATTTTTGCTTAAATTTCAAGCCTTTTTCAAGCCTAAAATAAGTTTTTTTTATTATCATACTTTTAAATACATTTTGAAGGATTCTACAGAGGGGTATTAAAGAGTTCTCTTGGTTATGATGGGCTATGTGTATAAGACTGTTTGTTCATGATTTTAATATCCTAAACATTCATAATCCTACATCCTAGGTGCTTAGTCCACTGACCCCTTCTTTAACACTTAAACCTTTTTTTATCACATTACCAATACCTCTTTAACAATCATTTTTACATTTATAACCATTAAGCCTATAATTTAAAAATATCTGTAAGAGTGGCCAACTCACTAAAATGTATCTAGAGGTTGACCGTCAATATTGTCTTATCTACCAAAACTAAGTAATTTTCATCATTCTCCATTTTATTAATTTCTTTTGACATCAAATTAATTTGTATACCCAATATTTTTATATATTTGGTTTCCTAGATTAAATACACACATTCCCCTAATTAATCATATTTTTGGGAAATAATTGATTAATTTCTCCCCCTAATTATTATATATTCTAACTCACGTGAACTTTTTTTTAATACTTGTTGACTTTTTTGAGCATGAGGACTTAAAAATTCAAACCCCTTACCCCTATTATTAAATTGTGTCTTATACTTGATTATTCAAATAAATATATACCTATAATCACCTTCCACAAATCCTCTTACACTCTCTCACCCATGCAAATTAGTCTTACCTATACTCATGCTTGCAAGAAACTCTTATTTGATATCTCTCCCTTTTAACATCCCAACTTTAAAAGCCATAATGGGGCATATTGTAACACCCCATGTTCTAAAACACTAATCTTGATGGTTCTTGATGAGTGGACTTTAAAGCCTAGGAAAGTGGTTTACCGTAAGGAAGGATGAATCATGAGGCTTTGATACCAAATTGATGCGTGCACGGTTAGAGTTTCGGACTTGGATGGAGTTTATAGGGAGTATTCGATGAGCATGGAGTATGGAGGTTGATGATGGGGATTCGAAGGGGTTGATGATGATGGAACATGGGGTAGAAGGATAAATTAATCTTTAAATCACACAGAAATAAAGATTAAGGTTTCGAGAACAAAACCGTTCACACATATTCGGTTTTGTTTCGAGATGAATCCACACAAAATTCAAGTTTAAGCAATGCTTAAGGTTGGTCTTCTTATTCAAGTTGTGTCTTTCTACTTGGATTCCTATGGTTTATATAGCCAAGGAACCGAGCATCTTCTCGAAAGATTAAAAGCATATTCCCTCCCAAAAGCATTAATTCCCTTAAGACTAGATAGTTAATATTTAGTCACTAATTGACTAAAAGTAAATAACAATAACTCCCTCCCAAAAGCATTAATTCCCTTAAGACTAGCTATTTAATATTTAGTCACTAATTGACTAAAATTAAATAACAATAACTCCCTTCCAAAAGAATTAATTACCTTAAGACTAGCTAGTTAATATTTAGTCACTAATTGACTAAAACTAAATAACAATAACTCCCTCCCAAAAGCATTGATTCCCTTAAGACTAGCTAGTTAATATTTAGTTACTAATTGACTAAAAGTAAATAAAAATAACTAGTACTTAGACATAAATTTTACGCTAGCTAACAAACGTTGCATGAAGCCATGCATAATCCTCCATGTTTATGTATCTACGTAGAGTAGCGTAGCCATCTTAGTTGGTGCCGTATCATGCGACTCTGCTCCCGCATCAGTAATACATTTGAAAAAACATCATGATACACATCAAGGAGTTTATCTAATTGAGGATTATCAATATTTCTCTCCCCTTGTAGAGATTCTTTGATAACCATAGTATAACAACTTCCATTTTCTTAAATACATTTGACCATAAACTTTACATGCAAGAATAAAATCTTATTATTATTGACTATGCACTCATTATTACATTTAGAAGGTTTGATTTTATGCTTCATCTTATCCTTCTCAACTAGATATTTATTAGGATTACCATTATGATTAGAATTTTTATCATACTCCCATGGTCTACCTAATAAGATTGCACTTGAATCCATGGGTAAAACATTGGATAGCACATCCTCATGATAATTACCAATTTTGAATGATACTAGGGTTTGTTTTATTACCTTGACTCCCTTATCCTTATTTAACCATTAAAGAGAATAAGGCTTTAGATGTGGCATAATTTTCAACCCCAAATCCTTAACCATCCTCTCATTGGCTACATTCATAAAATATCCACTATCAATGATCATACGACAAGTTGTATCGCCTACTCTTCCTTTTATCTTAAATATCTTCTCCATTTTAGTAGGATGCTCAGTAGCTTGTACATAAATTACTCTCTCCAAGATATAACAAGCACTCTCTTCTTCTTAGGATTCACTAGAAGATTCCTCAAAAGGCTCCAATTTAGGATCTTCCTCATATATCTCCATAGCATTAATCCCTTATATGGATTAATACCCTTTGATTAGGAAATTCACGAGCTAGGTGTCCAAACCCTTAGCATTTAAAACATTACCTAGCAAAGACTTCATTCACTTTATTTTTTCCTTTCTCCTCTCTAGTAATTCCTTATTTTTTTTCAAGATTTATGAAGGTTGAAGTAAGGTTGAAGTACTCGCTCCAAATTTTATAGCTTGAGTACTTGAGTAGTACTTTGTAGATGGAGTACTTTGTTTAGCATGAGCCTTAATGGTTTTAACTGTTGTTTTTCTCAAATCTTAGGGATAGTTTAATCATATCATCTAAAAATTCATATAAATAAGTTTCTACCTTTTCTTGAAGCATCATATTAAGGCCACCTAAAATCTAGCACAAGTTTGTTCTTTTCTTTCATGGATATCATATAAAAGTGTTTACCTTTCAAACTCCCTATCATACTATTCGATAATAAGTAGTTCGTGCTTAAGAGTAGTTAATTTAATATGGTTATCTTCTTCATACTCTTTAGAAATAAATTTCTTCCTTATATTTTTTTTTAGTTTCTCCCAAGATTTTATCTTTAATTTACCCTCTCATTCCCAATTCCTCTATACATTATCATGTCATATTCTAGAAAACTTCTTAAACTTAAGAGTAGCTAGTTTACATTTTGGCTCATCTTGATAATCTTTAAATTCAAAGATAGCCTCCACTCTATATAACCACATAAGAAATAAGTATCATCAACATAAATGAAAAAGAGTAAGGAAAGTGACTTGACTAGAGGGTGGTAAGAATGGCCTAAATATCTCATGACCTATGGGTGGACAAAAGAAGGAATAATGGGAACAAATTAGAAGGATGGACTAAAATACGTATGGGAAGTGTAGGTTTACATGGGATAGTTAGCCTTTGCATGGGGATGACCTTTACGTGGAAATTTTTGACTTGAGGGTTAAGTAAGGTATGGGAAGAGTTGTTAGGGTGATTGGAGTCCATATGTGAAAAATAGTGCGTGGGTTGGTATAAGGATGTATAGGGGACTTAGCTAAGGTTTGGGAGGAAACCATAAGTGAGAGAAGTGTGCAAGGAAGGGAAAACTAATGGAATTGGTTAGAATGGGAAATAAAGAATGATAGGGGTGTCATATGAAGGAAAGGTGAGCCAAGTGATAAAAGGTGTTTGTGTGTTGATGGGGTGACATAAAAGAATGGAGAAGTACTAGGGTTTGGGGACTGAACTTAGGTTTTTATGATAAAGTGTGGAAGTTGGGTAGCGAGGATGTGATGTCGAGTGTGGTTTGAAGGAAGTGATGGTTTTGTAGCAAAGAAAATTATGGGTTGTGTAGGATAAGGGGAAGTGAGGCCACATAATCCATATTAGGGTTGCGAAAGGAAACCTTAAAGGGAAAAGAGGAGTCAAAACAGAGCTATGGGGAGTGAGCCTTGAACCACATGCAGAAGAGTTTTGGGTTTCTCATGGTGAGTGGGAAAAGATGGGAAGAAGTATCGGGGTCGTAGGTTGTGTAAAGATCCTAAGATATGAGATAGGATTTTTGGGAGAATTGAGAATAAAAGGATGAGCATGGGAAGTCTAGTGGGTCATGCACGTCTAGTCCGGGTTGTGTGTAGAATAATATATAAATAAAATATTAAACACTTAAAGTGAAAGATTATCGAGTTGAGCCCATTGAGGATATTTTTCCTATCCACAGACTATAATAGTGGTCAGGTTAGTTTTGCATTATGGAGTGATATCTGGTCCACCGGTTATAATAGTGGTCAGGAGCATTCTACCTATGGAGCTTTCGATCCACCAACTATAATAATGGGGGATTCCAGGCTTGATAAACCAGAATTTGCATGGTAATAATTCATGGAAAGTTACTTATCACTTACAATGGAACACCACGTGGGTCGAGGCTAGTGATGATAAATTTTTTGGTCCACCGGCTATAATAGTGGTTAGGTGCATTTTTTCCTATGGAGTGATATCCGGTCTACTAGCTATAATAGTGGTCAGATGCGTTTTGTTCTATGAAGTGTTTTAGGTCCACCGGATATAATAGTGGGGTCCCCGTACTCACATAGAATTAATATGAGAAATGTGTAAGACGGAAATATTAGTCTAAGTCTAGATTGATTATATAAACCTGAATTATGCATTGTATGTCTTACTTGTCTATTGTTCTTGCATGGCCTTACCCATATGGTTATCTTACTTAGTATATAGTGTACTGATCACCCATTTCATAGGTGTTGCTCATTCCCACAAGTAGATGCCCTTTTTGATTTTGTGCAAGTAGGAGATACCATATTCGATGCCAATGACACACTAGATGCATCGGGCGAGGCTATGTGATGATTGTTGGACTTTTCTTGGAGCCGAGAGTGAGTGCCAACTTGATTCCCTACATTTTTCAGTTTTTATATTACTACTGTATCACTCTTTTTCCTTAGGGGCTTGACTTTATATCCATTTTAAATTCTATATTGACACCTTAATTTATGCCCTATGACTTCTCTTCATTAAATTTTGTAGTTTAATGATTTGTGAAAATTATTTTTTAGCCTTTTGGTTGGTGCGAGACTGGTCCAGGGCTAGGCTTGTGCTTATCACGATGATAGCACCCTCGTGCTCATGTTTGTTTTAATTAAACGAAAATTTTCAACTATGATTTTTAAGGGGTGTTACACCTCTACTTATAGGAATGAGTAGTACCAATGAAAAGCATGGTCGGTACAATACATATTGAGCAAGGTAACCATACTATTGAGTTTAGGATATATATAAATACATACATTCATGGCAGATGGTAGGTGCACATAAAATTTACAAAAATTCTCACAAGATAAATACTGATTTAAGCCTCTTTATTAGATATAACCATTTTTATTCTTTTATTTACATTGAGTTTAAGGACCCCACTATTCTTAAAATAGGGAATGGTCTAAAGAACCTCTCAAGGACAACACACCAGAGCCACTATTATCATCTAGTGGAATGAATCTAAAAATATTACATTGGTCTTAACTCATGTACTCTACTACTTTAAATCATTAATATCACATTTATTAGGTTACTTATCTCAAATCATATTCTTATTCATGATGAGTACAGGACCCACTATTTTTAATCCGATGGAACAAAATAAAGCACCTCTCAAGAAAAATGCACCTAATCCACTAATATAATCTAGTATAATGGATCCATAAAAATACCTTCTTACAGTAAAAATGCTCCTAAGCCACTATTATTATCAGGTGGAATGGATATGAAAATATCACCTCGGTCTAATTCACGTGATCTTTCTATTTAAATGATTAATATCTTATGATTTATTCATAGGTATAGAACACATTAAAGCAGGTAAGCACATTATGTAGGTTATAAGGTCATTCTCTAGAGTTGAGATTCTTATAATTCCTATAAAAACCCCTAATTTCAAACTTTTATCATAACTTTTCTCCTATTACTCTTTTAACCACCAAACTTTGTACTTGTTCCTAAAATATTATTATTATCAACATAATTAATTTTAAGGCCTAACTCAAATTTCTTGCACAAACTATAATAATCTTATCCCAAAGTTACTATTCCTAGGTCTTATAAACCTTAATTTTACAAATCGATCATAACTTTTTATGTATAGCTCAAAAACTTACCAAATTTCATATACATTCCCAAAACACTGATATTCATAACATATTTGAGTTTTATAGTCTAACTCTACCATTTAACTCATGTGATAATAGCATCCTTGTTTTAGGGTTACTATTTACATATCAAACCATTTGCATACCTCATTTTAACTTTTGTCACTCATATCTATTTTAAACACTTCATATAAATTCCTTATCAAATTTAGATGATATAACACATTAAAACCCTATGATTCCCATACTCAACCCACGTTGACCAAAATTCCCTTATCGTTAATATAACCCTTATTTCATACCAATCTTATGTTTTAGTAACATTTTTTTCAAATCCACATTTTTATCCACCTCTATAACTGGTGGCATTCCTAGAATGTCCTCAGGGATTAAATTAGGAAATTCACAAACCACTACCATCTGCTCTAATGGAGTCTCAGTTGCTTCAGTGTCTCTAACACTACATAATTAGAGACAATATCCCTTACGTATAAGGTTACAAAATGCAATCGCCAACATGATCCTTACAAAGGAATTAGGTTTACACTTCTAGTATGAAACCCTATTACCCTTTAGTCCTCGCAGTACCAAGAATTCTTACACATAATCGATCAGTGTTTGGTCCTTCCCCAGCATAGACATCCTGATAATTATGTGGGAATCGTGTAACTCTAGATCTATAAGGTCCAATGGAAACTCTATTCCTCCCACTACCAAAATGACTCCTTGATACAACCTCAAGCACACAATCCTATCCCTAAAAGGCAACACAATAGAAGTAGAAATACTACTTGAGGGAGATAAGGCAGCTCTAGCTACAAATGTAGATGCCACAAATGAGTGTGATGCTCCAAAATCAAACAACACACAAGCAGAAAAGGTAGAGATAATGAGCATACCAGTCACCACACCAACTAGCATTCTACTTCTACTTAAATCATCACATTCAAGTGTCTTGATAATGGAACTCCTAGGGCACTATCTGATCCCTACCCTTACTAAAAAAGGTGAGGTGTTGGACCTCTAGGTTGACTAGCTCGGCTAGCGGCACTGAATGGCGATGGAGAAACTCTCGTTATCTGAGGTTTTAGCTGCCAGATAGATCCTATGATTTGCGCTCTAATTTAGCTCCACTAAATGCTGTCAATGCCAACTCAACACTTATATGCCCTATGTCCCACCATGCCACACCCATGGCATGTCACATTGTTGAATCTATATTCGACCATTGGGTGATATATCCTAAATCTCCTACAATGGTAGTGCCTCTCTTTAGCATGGCCCCAAACAACCCACTAGATCAAGGTACTAACCCTATGCTCTGACCAAATCTAGGCAGCAAACTACCTCTAGGGAAATCCTTCTTCTGATCATCTGGATGCTAGCAACCCTCAAGTTTTCTCTTGCACCCTAACTAAGCACTCTAAGTCTAAGTGACTCGGGATGCCTCCAAGGCTTGCTTATACATCCCTACCATATCCGGTGGAGTGACTCCCAATAGCAGCTCCTAGTACCAAATCCCCAATTCAATATTAAAGTAGTAAACTTGCATCACCTTACTGGTCTCTACCCCCGAGGCAAGCTGGACCAAGTCCATGAATCAAGTATAATACTCCTCAATGGACATGCCCCCTACCAAAGCAGTATGAAATCATCGTACTTCTTCATGTGCAAGTGAATCGAGTAAAAGTAGGCTTATAATGCCTCCAATAATGGTCTCCACCTTGTAGGTTCTCCACCCCTACATTGGATGCTCTTCCACTATGCAACTGCCCTTCCTCTTAAATAGTAGATGACCACGTCTACCCTCCTATCTTCTAGGAAACCACAGGTAATGAAATTCTTCTCCATGTTAGGAACCCATCTTTCCATGATGTCAGGGTCCTTCTAGCCCTCAATGATTTGCAGGTGATGATGTCCAGCCCTCCTGAGCCAATCCTCTATAGCTAGTGCAGCTACTGGCGTCGATGGGGGTTTAGGTGCTCGGATCTGACCTCCATATACACTCCGACAATCTCCATGAATGACTTAATGCATTCGTAGAGGTTATTAGAGGCCATTACGCCCTAAAGACTAGAAAAAGTTAGGGGTAGAATTTATTCCACCAAGTACTAAGACTCGCATAACAATTATCACAAAGCTATCTATGGCACATTCCCAACCCCAATCTCACCCATACACATTTTTGGTTTGAAAATAATTAACCTTGTCAGAAAGTCAAGGAAAAAGGATATCAAATCAAGACCAATACCAATTTATGTTATCACCTTAAAAATTATTTTCAAAGATAATGTCTTTTCAATCAAATGCTTTAATAAAACCCTATAGTATCAATTTTACAATTTCTAAAAGTGGAAGGTTTTTATGAAAATCTTTGATACCAACTTGTAACACCTTATTTTTCACTACTAAAAAAATTTATTTCAAATATTGCTAAAGCTAAAAATATACCTAGGAAAAATAGGGTGTTACCACTATACCTAACACACAATATGAATTTGTCGCCTACCCTATATCAGATACAAGTCTAAGACCAACCAAAACATTAAAACAAAAGAATGCACAAATAAAGATTACATAAAAAACTTAAAAGGGTGTTAACATCGAAGGATCTTAATGGTTCTTAACCAAAACATTACAAAACATATATACATAAAGAATGGAGTTTTAATTAAATGAGTTAAGGTATGATATCTAATTTAAAACCTCTATTTTCCACGAACCCCACCAAAACCATCTGGATGTCCATGATCTCAAGCCTCGACTATCTTTCGTTTTATATGATTAGCATTTTATTCATAAGGATGGGCGATCATACAAGGCCCATACAAGTCAAGCAAGGAAATTTTCCATATTACTCACATCCATCTTAACATTTTGTTCAAGCCCATGTTGAGTTTCATTACCCTTTTCTCACTACCATCACTTATCATAACTAAAATACCAATTTTACCTTTATGTTACTTATCAAGTATATTATAAGTTATGATCCATTTTAATCCTTTTTATTAGGCCAATGATCTATGATAAATTCTATATTTTATCCTATTAATAATCGCAATATAGTCCCGAACATAGCCTCAAAGTATAAATAAACCAAACATAAACAAATCATGTAAACTAGTCGAATCAGTCGATCGGTCTACCCCAACCAGTTGATCAGTTTGAGTTAACCAGTTGATCATTTTGACTTAACCAGGCCATGCTTTTCCTCAAACTGGTCGATTGATTTGGGCAAACCAATTAGTTGTTCATAAACCATTCAATAAGTTCTACCAAACTAATCAATGGGTTTAAGCAGAGAGAAAGACCAAGGTCTCTACAGGCTTATCAGTCAATGAGATGGGTCAACAAGTCGACTGTTCTAGGAACTGGTCAATTGGTTTGACCTAACCAATCAATCGGTTTGCCATAACACAATATCAAATCATTAAATGTCATGTAGATTCTTACACATAAATCATCCTTAACCACATTAAAATATGTATCAGCATAGTCAAACATATTTCAAACCAAATTAACTTACATTTTACAATATGGAATCATTATATCCTATTTTTACCAAATTTCTTGCTTTTTACTCATCATGCTATCTAACCATCCAACCTACTTATGCAGGCTATATTCATTCATTCTAACATGCATAAAATAAACTTAAAGTAACACATGACATGAAAGAATACATGTTAAGCATTTTAGAAGCAAGAATCACTTACTTGGTGTAGGTAAAATCCCTTTTAAAACCAAAAATCCCAACTGTAAGATTCTCAACTTTGAAAACCTTAAAACCAAAATCTTAAACTCGGATATTACACCAAAACCTTATGAAATTTTCAAACTTAAAAATAGAAGGAAGGAAAAACATATCAACTTGAGGTAAAAACAAGGAAGAGCTCAACTAAACCACTCAACCTTTTTCCTAGAATATAACTTTTCCTTGTTTAACAATCAAAATAAGATAGAGCTAGAGGCAGGATCAAAAGAGTGTAATAAAATAGATTAGCAAGGCTCTAAGTATGGAAAGAGGGGGTGAATATAATATAAGGAAGTTTGGAATTTTAATCAAAAGAAAAGTGGGTGGTTTAGGTTGACCCAAAGGACGAGGAAGAAGGAAAAAAAGAAAGAAAAAGAAAAAGAAAAAAATATTTTTAGAGCTAGGATTGGAATTTAGATTAAAATTGTTCTATTTAGAAAGATATTAAATTGGTGATCTAAAAATTGGGGTGTTAATTTAAAAAAAATGCCAAAATTATAGGTTTGGGATTTATTTAAACAAAAAGAGTAAGATAAAATGATAAAAATAATTAAATTAATTTATTAAATAATATTATCTATTTTTATAAGTCAGAGGTTCATAAAAATAATTAAATTAATAATTTTAAAATTTAAAATTTTCAAATGATGGTTAAACATTTAAATTTTAGGTTTTAAAAATTTAGGGTATTACATCATTATCCCCTTAAAACAAACTTTGTCCACGAAGTTTACGCCTAACTATTACGAATACGTATGAGGGAACTTATGATACCCGGGGTAACTACCGCCTTAAGGACAAACCTAACCAGCTAAAGGGCAGCCAAGGAACTAAACACCACAAAGAAAACTAATGGTTGGAAATAATAAAGGAGTCATTGGCATACCAAAAGAAGACTCATCAGGATCAATTACTTGCTCATCCACTTATGCTTGAGTGTCCAAGGGTGTTGTTCCAAGCACCAAGTCCTACTAAGTTGGCTATTTCTATAACCTCTGAATTCTACCGAGGGGTGTGTCATAGCACTTGAAGCTCCTATGCCTAGGTCAAACCCTAGTCTACACATATCTTTAGAGAAGTGAAGAGGTCAAAGAGATAAAAAGAGGAGAAAAGGAAGCAAGAGGAGGAAGAAATAGGTGTTTGCATAGCCAGCTAGTGCAACCCTGCACAACCGTGAAACTCTGATTCATCATTATGTCAAGACAATAAAAGTTGCAAGTCCAGCCAATGCAACCTTACATAGTCGTGCAACCATCAATCAACACTCCTCATAGTATTTCCTTGAATGACCACAACACACCCTTGCACAACCATACATGTGTATCATGTCGAGAGTTGAAAAGTTGCACGACCAACCAATGCAGCCTTACATGGCCATAAAACCAATGGTTATCAGGCACAACACACAATTTTCTCCCATAATCTTCCACTCCTTTCTACGTCAAACCAAATGGAGTATATAAGGAAGTATGGATGATGGTCTTGAGGGAGCAAAAGGATTAATTCTCTGTATTATTTTCAAGCAAAAGCAACTCAATGTAATTTACTTTAGATTCTTATATAGTTCAATCGTAGGCTTTATATCTATAGTTTTGAAATCTACAATTTATTAGTCATTTTATTATTTACTTCCATTTTCCACTTTTTAATGATCTAGATAGCTTCAATAATAAAAATTAGTAACTAATTGTGAATTCCCTATGGATACAACCTTGACAGGCTACAACGAAGCTATGCGCTTGCAAATTAGCAACCATCAAGGTTTTGGTGTTGTTTCTAGGGACTTCAACAAATTGATATTGATTATTTTGTTATTAAGCTAGACTAGATTTTCCTTTACTTGATTCTCTTTGCTTCTACACTTTTCTTTCTTGCCTTGATAGTTTGTTATTTTTTTCCTTTAGGTGCCTTACATGCAACGATCTGTCCATTTAGGACCATTGGTTACATTGAATCCTGAAATCAAGGGAACTTTAAATGAATTAAGAACTTGGGTACATGAGATGAAAGCAAGCACAAGATCTAAATTCATGAATGAAATAGATGAAGGAGCCAAGTAAAATTGCTCTCTTAGGGATTTTCCATCTCCTAATGCTTATGGAATACAATCCAGTACTAGGAAGCCAAATGTCACCACCAACAATTTTGAGCTGAAGCCTGCACTCCCTAATATGTTGCATCAAAATTAATTTGGTGGTAGCTTGATGGAAGACCCAAACTTGCACATTTCAACCTTCTTAGAGTTTTAGATGATGCTATGAAGCTAAGGTTGTTCCCTTTCTCAATATGGGATAAGGTAAGGTCTTGGTTGCAATCACTTTCTTCCGACACCATCACTACTTGGGATCAACTCTCACAAGTAATCCTTACTAAGTATTTCCCTCCAAGCAAGATGACTCAATTGAGGAATCAAATTACAACTTTTACACTGAAAGAAGGGGAATCATTATATGATGCTTGGGAGAGGTACAAAGACCCATTGAGGATATACCCACACTATGGATTGGAAGACTAGTTGATTGTCCATACCTTCTACAATGTTCTTCTCTACAACACAAGGATGACTATTGATTCTACAACTAGTGGCACACTAATGAACAAAAGTGTTTGAGAGACATGATAATCATTGAAGATATGACCCAAAATCTTTTCCAATGGTCGAGTGAGCGTTGTTTACCCAAAAAAGTAGGAGGTCTGATATTGATTCACTAGATCATCTTGAATCTAAGGTAGACTCTTTGTTCAAACTATTTGACCAATTAAATTTTAATGCTTTATCATCTCATAATAACTAAGCATCATGTGAAATATATGGAATCATTAGTCATATTACCATAGAGTGTCAAGTTGGAACATCATTTTCCCCCAACTTAAGTGTTAATGAGCATACTAAATATGTAAAAAATTTAATCAAAAAGGGGATCCTTTTTCCAATGCTTATAACCTTGTGTGGGAGAATCATATACATTTGTCTTATAGAAATCCTTCCTTAAATCTTGTGCATCAATATATTTATGTCTCTCCAAGTTTTCATAATCAAAGGCCTCATTACCCTCCTACCCAAAATTCTAATGTGGAAACATTGATGGAGAATGTTGTGATGACTCAAACAAAAGAAAATAAATAGTTTAAGAAGAAAATGGATGAGTTTAGAAAATATAATAGAACCATTAGTGATGCTATTAAATATCTAGCTTCTAAGGTTGATTTATTAGTTACGCATAATAAGAGTTTAGAAAACCAAATCACATAAGTAATCTAACAAGCTATCTCATCTTATGGACCCTCTAGGACTTTTCTAGGGCAACACGAAACAAACCCTAAAAATCAAGTTAATGCCATCACATTAAGGAGTGGGATGAGATAGAAGGACTTAGCATGATGGGGAGTGATAAGAGTCTACATAATGATGTTAGGAACCCCATAATTAATGAGGAAAAAACTAATAATCAAAAAGAAAAGGTTGAGAGAAATGGTCCACCTACACATTATAAGCCTTCCCTACACTTCCCTCGAAGGTTAGCTAAGGCCAAACTTGAAAATCAATTTGGGAGGTTTTTGGACATATAAAAAAAAATTGCATATTAACATTCCTTTTGTTGAAGTAATTTCTTATATGCCCTCATATGCAACATTTTTGAAGGAGATGTTGTCCAGCAACATAAAGTTAGAGGAATATGAAACGGTCTCCCTTATAGAGGAATGTAGTTCTATTATCCAAAATAAGTTACCTCCTAAGTTAAAAGCTCCTGGTTCATTTTCTATTCCTTAAATTATTGATAATATTTCCATTAATCATGCCTTACATGATTTAGGTACAAGTATAATTCTGATGTCATTGACAATGTATAATAAGTTGCAAATGGAAGATTTAAAGCCCAATACCATCTTCCTAATGTTGGTTGATCGATTAATAAGACATCTGATAGGTATTTTGGAGGATTTACCCATCCATGTTGATAAGTTTTTTATATCGATTGACTTTCTTATCTTGGAAATTGATGACGATTCTCAAATACCTATCATTCTGGGTAGGCCCTTCCTAGCTACTACTAGAACCATCATTGATGTTAAATATGGCAGGATTTCTTTGAATTTTTGGAGTGAGAAGGTGGAGTTTGATTTATCTAATGCTATGAAATTTCCTTTAATCAATGACACTTGTTATAGGATTGACTCGAATTGACAAGGTGGTGAACAAAGATCTTGTTGAACGCTTCTCAATTGACCCTCTTAATGAGTGTTTAATGAGAAGTGGATTGCCTAGCGATGAAAATCTTAAAATCACTAGTTTTGCTAAGATTTCGGAGGAAAGTGCTATTTTTCCTCAAGTAAAGTAAAAGACATAAATTCTTAATGTGGAATCAAGCATCCCTACCCTAAGAAAGGAAGTAATATCTAAGGTAGAGTTAAACCCCTCCCTTATTCACTAAGGTATGAGTTTATTGACTCTAATTCTATTTACCCTATCATTGTGAATGCTAGCCTATGTAGGGTGGAAATGGAAAAGCTTCTTATAATTCTTAGGCTGCATAGAGAATCCCTCCGTTGAAGATCAAAGGAGATTAAACCCTATATGAAAGAAGTGGTAAGAAAAGAGGTCCTTAAGTTGCTTGATGGGGGGGGTCATATACCCTATTTTAGATAATAAGCGGGTGAGTCTGGTGCAAGTAGTACCCCAAAAGGGAGGGATGATATCCCTTCAAAATGAGAAAAATGAATTAATCCTAATAAGAACTATCATAGGTTATCGAATGCGCATAACCTATAGAAAATTAATTAAGGCCACTCATAAGGATTATTTCCCCCTACCATTTATCAATCAATTTTTATAAAGGTTACCTTTTCATTCTTATTTTTGTTACTTAGATTGTTATTTGGGGTTTTTTCAAATCCCCAATCACCCGGCCGATTAGGAGAAGACTATATTTACATATACCTACAACACTTTTTCTTATTGAAGGATGCCATTTGGCCTATGTAATGCACCTGCCACCTTTCAATGATGCATGATGCCTATCTTTCTGAATTTATTAAATATATAATGGAAATTTTATGGATGATTTTTTTGGTTTATGGCACTTCTTTTGACAATTGTTTGAGAAATCTTTCCACAATTTTAGAGAGGTGCAAGGAAGTGAATCCTATGTTTCATTGGGAGAAGTGTCATTTTATGGTACAAGAGGAAATTTTTCTTCGTCACCTATTCTCTAGGTAGGGAATCGCACTAGATAAGGTGAAAATACACATTATTGAAAAATATGCCACCCTGACTTCTATTAGAGGTGTACGTAACTCCTTGGTACACATCAGTTTCTTTCAAAATTTGCTAAACTTTTAACTCAATTACTCATCAAAGATATGCATTTTGATTTTAACCAATTGTGTTTGGACACTTTCAACAGGTTAAAACAGGCATTGACAATTGCCCTAGTGATGTAGCCTCCTAATTGGAACATCCTTTTTGAGGTTATGAGTGATGCAAGTGACTATTTAGTGGGAGCCATCCTTAGGTAGAGAAAAGATCAAAAGGTATATGCAATTGACTATGCAAGTTCTACCCTTGATGATGCCTAAGATAACTATGCTACAACTGAAAAAGAGCTCTTAGGTGTGGTGTTTGTATAGGATAAATTTTGATCATGCTTATTAGGATTTAAGATTATCATTTTCATGAGCCATGTGACCCATAAGTACTTGTTAACCAAGAAGGATGCAAATCTACTTTTGATAAGGAGGATCCTTCTACTCTAAGAGTTTGATCTCAAATTTTGGGATAAGAAGGGAACTCAGAATGTAGTGGCTAATCATCTTTCCAGATTAAGGTAGGACATAGATGGAGGTAAAGAGGATGATTATCCCTTTGATGATTCATTTCTAGATGATAAACTTTTAGCCATCACCAGCTTGTCTACCCCATGGTTTGCCAATTTTATCAATTATAAGAATAAGGGGTATTGCCTACATATTTGTCCTATTAGCAAAAGAAGAAGTTCTTCTCAAATATTAAGCATCATTATTGGGATGATCCTCATCTTTAAAAGAAATGGGAAGATGAGGTCTATAGAATATGTCTGATTGAAGAGGAAGTTGGAAGTGTCATTTCTCATTATCATTCTTCGTCATATGGGGTCACGCTAGCAATTCTAAAACCACTTAAAAAGTTCCCCAAGTTGGTTTCTATTAGCCCAAAGTTTTCAAGGATGTTTAATAATAGGTTACTTTATGTGATCAATGCGAAAGGACTAGTAACAAATCAAGAAGAAATGAAATACCTCTCAATAACATATTTGAGGTTGAGTTATATGATGTTTGGGAAATTAACTTCATGGTACCCTTTCCATCCTCATAAAAAAAGTTTATTCTAGTCCTAAGGATTAAGTCTCTAAAGGGGTAGAGGTAATGGCGTCTCCCACCAATGATGCCAAAGTTATGGTCCAACTTTTCCAAAAAGTCATATTTCCTACGTTTGGTGCTCCTAGGGTCGTTATTAGTGATGGTGGTTCCCATTTCACCAATCGACTTCTCAGCACACGTCTAAAGAAATACAGTGTTCCTCATAAAATGGCCACACTTTACTATCTCCAAATGAGCAAACAAGTAGATATCACCAATCATGAGATAAAGGGGATCCTTGAGAAAATAGTGGCATGTACACGAAAAGATTGGTCAATGATGTTGAATGATGCTTGATGGGACTACCAAACTGCTTACAAAGTATCAATTGGAATGACACATTTTTTGTTGGTATATGGAAAATCCTGTCATTTGCTTATTAAAGTTGAGCACAAGGCATTTCAAGCGATAAAAGCAATCAAGCATGAGTTGAAAGCCACTGGAGAAAGGAGGAAGCTCCAACTTAATGATCTTGATGAGTTGCGACTAGATGCCTATGACAACGCATGAATATACAATGAGAAAACTAGGAAGTGGCATGATAGGCATATTATCCAAAGCGAATTTCATTAAGGAGATTTGGTGCTCCTTTTTAACTTATGCCTCAAGCTTTTTCTAGGAAAGCTTCATTCCATTATATGTTTGAACGTATACTTGTTTGGGACTATTGATATTTGGAGTAATCCATAGGCATTTTCAAGCTCAATGGTCAAAGATTGCTCTGATAGAAAAAATAAGGACACTTGCTCTTCTAGAACTATCTTTGATTTGATGAAAATGTGGTCATGTTAATGACCCTAAACAAGCACTCTATGGGAGGCAACCCATGTTTTTTATGATTTTTTTGTTCTTTTTTGTGTTCTCTTTTTTCTTTCTACTTTTACTTTTCCTATTTTTTTAATGTTTTGGCAGGTCCTATTATGGTATGAGTTAAGGAGGAGAAAATTAGGGATAAAGAAACAAGTTCATGGGAAAAAAAGACAAAAATAAACCAAAATGAGGGTTGCACAGCTAAGGCACAGCCTAGCGCATGACTGTGCAACCCTTAGAAAAAGGAATCTCTATAGCCAAGGCATCACATAGCTGAGACGTGGTCCATCACGCAGTTGTACAACATTCTCCCAAAAATTTGCAAGAGCTGAAATCATGCACAACCAGACCATGCTAAACTAGCGAGCTATTGCCTCTGCACTCCAATAATTTGCAAGACTAGAAATAGTGCATGATTGGGCCATGATAAACTAGCACAACTGGGCCTCTCCATCCTAGAAAATTTCAAGAGTAGATTTCTCACAAGGACTGGACATGCAATCTTGCACGAGTAGTCTATTTATACTACACACGCCCAATTTTACATTGTGGACAACCCTCTTCTACCTCAATTGTCTCCTCTTTGATATTTTCTAACCCTAAACACCCTCCAATGAGTAGTCATCTACAATGTCTACCACTCAAACCCTAGACAACCACCATACGCACCACAATATAACACCTGTGCACCACATCATGCCCATTCTAGCTCTATTAAACTGTACACCACTTCTCTACACCAAACCTATGCATAACCATTCAATCACGCACTACACTACCCTCCACACACTACACAACCCTCCACACACTACACAACCACATAATTCAATCATGCACTATAGCACACCTATGCACCTTTAACCATACACATCGACCAAGCCACCACTGCACACTTCCATTGTCCACATACTATGCTCCACACAACTATACACCACAGCACGTCCACTCCAATTCCACTATACATGACCTTCACCACTCAACCATAGCAGCATTGCTACAACTTCAACCGTGCACTACAACACTGCCTGCATACCATCAACCGTGCACTGTAGCACTACCTATGCACCTTCAATTGTGCACTGCCCTCCACACCTATGCACAAATACAATTCACTTGTACCTTACCCTCCACACCCATGCACAACTGCACCGCCATTGCACACCTTGTAATTCCATCGTACAAAGCATAATTTGGGCTTAATTACATTTTAATTCCAATTTTCCTCTAGTTACTTAGATCAATTGTATTTTATGTATCCTAATTACATATTTGGAACTTGTATTACCTATTTTTATTTTATAACTCTTGATTTTTGGTATATTAGTTTTAGGTCTATAGGTTTTGTTCATAAATGGCATCGAAAAATCATACTAAAGCAACTACAGTAGGAACTGAAGTAGAATTGTCTCGACAACTGTAATGAAAATCCTAAGGATGAGGTGGATCATCAAATAATTAATCGTCCAATCTTTCTGGAATCATATTTTCTTGTTCTAATCACCAAGTTTTTGGCATCATTGCCTATTATGCTCACCAAGAGCACTACGATGCCATAACTTCTCAAAACATAACACCCACTTGATATATCGATTGGACATGTCTTGAGAAGTTATAGATTAAAGACAATGTTGAGTATTTGATTACTAGAGGTGGTCTCTCCCATTTCTTTACTCATTTCGATCATATGAGCAAGGGACTCACCCTTGATTTACTAAGCTCATTCACTTTTGAGTATATTAGGGAATATGTTTCCAATAGACTCTTTAATGAGTATCATGCTATGTCATTAACACAATTCTCCAAATTATTCTATTTTCCTACCATAGGGCTGAGACTTTGCACCAAGGATCACCAATTATAGGATCCTCAGGCATTTTAGACCCAAATATCTTTACCAAAGTGGGGTTGTGCTGCTCAGCCTTACAGTAGACATCACACTAAGGCATATTTGATCTAAAACTCTACACTAAGGTACATCTAATGGCTACTATTTAGGAAACTTTTTGGATGGAGAGAAAGCCAAGGGAATATACGAAAGCTAGATTTATGGGCTCTCTATTGTATGCTCTAGTAAACTGCCCTCCATAGAGGGTATTATCGAGCGAATCACCTCATTAATGTTAGCAATAACATTACTTGTAATATCGTTATTAGAACGGCTTGGATATGACATCGAGCGTATCTTGGATGACTCCTAAAGAATGCAAGGAGGACTAAAATATCGACTTCACTACAACCAGGAGGCGTGGTATCCGTTATCCAATAAAGCTTTCACCACTTTGATTGGTAACGGAGACACCAACTAGTTACCTTCTCTTTCCTTTTTTATAAATTATTACCCAAAAAAATTGCATTTTATTATTTTATAGATTAAATTATTTTATTTTATCCCATTTTCCTTTTTTCTTTTTCCTTTTTTCCTTTTCCTTCTCCTTTTTTCTCCTTTTTCTCCATTATTTCTTTTTCCTTTTTCCTTCCTTTAGGCTGTCGGCCTTAGCCTACCTCCCTCCCCCTGCACGTTGGGCCACTGCTCCATCTCTCCATTCTCCCCTCCTTTCCTTTTCTTTCCCCTAGCCTGGCTCCCTTTTTCTTTTCTTCCTTCCTCCCCGCACGAGCCCAACCCAGCCTCCCTTCCTTCCTTTCTTTCCTTCCTTCTCCCCCAACCGGGCAGACCCACTCTAAAATGCCACGAAGTTTTTAATTTTAAAAATTATAGTTAAATAAGTTTTTACTTGGAAAATTAATTAAATAGATTATTTTTATTAAAAATAAAAAGGAATTAATTAGGAAAAATCAAGAAGATATTTATAAATAGGTTAATTAGGAGAAATTTGGATATTTTAGCTAATTAAGGATTTTATTTTAGAAATTAATTAAATAAATTATTTTATTTAAAATAGAGGGAATAAATAGTTCCAAATTAATAAGAGTTATATAAATCATTTAATTGGAGAAAATTAGAGTGATTTGCTAATTAAAATGGAATTTATGAAAAATCTTTCAAAAATCCTAAATTAGCCTAAAAAGGGATTTAAATATTATTTTATTTAAATATTATTATTTTTAAATATCCCAATTAATTTAATTAACCTAATCCATTATTTTTCCGTTTTCCCTTTTCCTTTTTCCTTTTCTTTCTTCCTTTTTCTTTCTTTTTCTTTCTTTTTCTTTCTTCTTCTTTTCTTTTTCTTTTTCTCCGCCCTGACATAGGCCAGCTCGTGGCCCAGTCCTCCTTTCCCCTCCTTCCTTTCCTTTGGTGCAGCCGAACCCGCTCAACCATTCCCCTTTCCTTCCTTCTCCCTCTTTGTTGCGGCCCGTTTCCTTCTTTTTCTCCTTCGGCGGCTCGAGATTCAAAACGGCGCGTTTCATTAATTCTCCCCCCTCGTCGCCCGATCAGCCAGCTCCCCACATTTTCTTTTCTTTCTTTCTTCTCCATACTGTCGATCTTCCCCACACCTTCTTCTTCCTCTTTCATTCTTCTCCCCCCATCGTTCGCACCTGCCATTTCTATCAACTTGCATCGCCGCCCCATCCCTAGTGTTTCGCCATCGATCACACCGTTGACCAGCCATTTCACTTCTACCACTTCCCTGCTTACTCGTCGGCCATTTTGACCCAGCCACATCTCCCTTTTCTCACACAATTTTCCCTTCTTCCTACACATACCCCTACCCCAAATTTGACTGCCACCGGCCGACCACCACCGCTAGCGACCGAAAACCTACCTGCCCTATTCACACGCTAACCTATAGAACCCTAACCTCTCATCTAAGATCTATAAATACCCCTCATTAACTCAATCTCAGGACTTTTTCCCACAACTCAGAATTTCCCGACCTTGCCACCACCGCCCCTTCTGACGCCATTTCTACTGCCTCTGGCCAAAACCGTCGCCCGTTCTGGCCCCCTGAGTACTCTTTGCACCGCTCTCTAACTACCTAAACCTCCCTCATCCCTCGATTCTTCCTACACAAGCCACCCCGGCTGTGCAAAGTTTCCTCCCAGATCAGCCTTCCTTTTCATCTCTACCACCCTTTGTGCCGCCCTTAGCCACCACTTCCACCACTACCGCCACTCCTTTCACCTTCCAAAATGTTCTGTAGACCCTCCTCTACCATCCCCTACCTTTCTTTTCCTCTCCCTACCCTTCCTCCTCTCTTTCTCTCCTTCTTCCCCATTCAGCCACTGCCGCCACTGCCGTGCGCCGCCACCTTTGGTTGTGCCACCACCTCCATTTTGCTCCTCTCCACCTAGGCAACCCTAAACACCCCAACTCCTACCTCCATTCTGCCTCTCCTTTTCCCAGCATTTAACTTTTCCCCTTTTCTTCTCTTTTTTCCGGCCACCGCCGGCACCGCCGTGCACCACCGTTGGCGCTGCCTATCACCACCAGCCCAAGGTTGAACCCTAGACCCTCTCAACCCTTTTTCATATTTTTACAAGCTTTATTTTATTTTATTTTATTTATTTGAAATATATTACTATTATTATTAATATTATTTTTTGTTATTATTATTGTTTTTATTATTATTTCTATTAAGGGCCAAAGCCCTATTATATTTTTATTTCGATTTTATTATTATTATTCTTATTATTTCTATTATTACTATTATTATGAATATATGATTATTATTATTATTATTATTAGTATTATTATTATTATTATTATTATTGTTGTTGTTGTTATTATTTCGAAATGATTATTATTGTTATTCCATTATTATTATTACAACTATTTTACTATTGGGGTTGCTATTATTATTATTTTTATTGTTATATGATTATTATTAGTATTAGTACTATTATTATTATTATTATTATTATTATTATTATTATTATTATTATTATTATTATTATTTTCATTGATAGTATCATTATTCTATATAGGGATGAAACCCTATTGTGCTTATTTTGAATTGTAGTGGTAGTATTATAAATATCAAGTCTTATTATTATTAGTAGTAGTAATAATTTTATCATTAGCATTTATTATTCTTATTGGTTCTATTATTATTATTATTATTTAATAAGTTTATTATTTATCAATGTAGGGTCGAAATCCTACTTCATTTTATCTTCAATTATTATCATTATTATTATTACCATTATCAATATTATTATTTTTGCAATATTATTATGGTTATTATTTTTTTGTTGGTAATTAATAAAGATTATTATTAAAACCAACAAGAAGAGATTATATCAAGAGTTTCAAGAGTATCCATACTAGAGGGGAGAGCCAACTCCTTATTTTGCATTCCTACTGCCCCTACTACTAATACATTGATTGAATCTAATGTGAAAGCGCTTTAAAATATCCTTAATCATGTGAGTTGGGTGGTGAGTTGAGACGCTGAACATAGAAGAGTTTCTGCATCTCCAAATCCCATAGATGACTTCTCAAAATAGGGCCTTAGTACACTCAGCACCTAAGTTGTTCCCTTTTGTGCACTGTGCAACAAGTTGTATCAGGGATTCCCAATTTTTAGCCTTGATGTTCATGCCCATCCTTTCCTTGATCAGATCCCAGACTTTCCCAGCAAAAACACAATGTAAAAACAAGTGATCCATTGATTCTATTTCTTCAACACAAATGTTACATTCAGGGGGTATCTGCAGGTTCCATTTTCTTACCTTTTCTTTGGTTGGGAGGCTCCTGTGACAAGAAAGCCAAGTAATGAAAGAACATCTAGGTCTTCCAAAGTGGTTCCAGACAAGGGGAGCCCAATGCTTCTTATTATCTTTGTACTTGAGTAGCTCATAAGCATTACTGATGGAGTAAGAATTTGTGCCACATTTACCATCAACAATATGCTGCAGGAGAAGGGGTTGAATGTTCATTATATTTTGATATAGCCAAGAGTGATAGGGGTAAACTCTAGCAGTAGCTATATCTTTATGTTTTAGGTAAACACCATGCACCCACTTAATCTAGAGACTTTCTTTATTGAAGATGATTTTCCACAACCACTTCCCCAAAGCTGCTTGATTCCAGATTTTTAGATCAATCAAGCCAAGGCCTCCCTCCTCATTGGGGAGACACACTGTCTTCCAGGCAACAGGATATTTATGTCCAGAGCTAGCTCCAGACCATAGGAAGTTTCTACATATACTATTGATTTGTGAGAGAATAACATGGGGGAGAGGTAGTATTTGTGCCCATAAGTTAGTAATCCCTTGGAGTACAACAGAAATCAATTGGGATCTACCTACATAGCTAAGATATTTGCAGGTCCAATTTCTAATCTTTGCCAACATCTTGTCAATAACACATTGGTAGTGCTGAGTTTTCAAACAAGAGGCAGCTAAAGGGAGCCCCAGGTATCTGAAAGGAAGCGATCCTTCAGTGCAACCAAGATAACCAGTGATGTCTCTCTTTACCCTATCACATACCCCAGCACAAAAACTGAGCTTTTGTTTGGGTTTGTTGTGAGCCCCAAGCACTTGGAGAAATTATCCAGGGTGGTCTTTAGCCTTGCAACAGAATTAATATCACCCTTGCAGAATAGAAGAAGATCATCTGCAAAACTCAAGTCAATAATCTCCATTTTCTTACATCTAGGGTGGCCATGAAAGTCAGGTAGATTCCAGAGTCTGTGTAGGTCCCTATGAAGGTATTCCATACATAATACAAACAAGTATGGGGATATAGGGTCACCTTGCCTAAGGCCTCTCCTACTCATAAAAGGCTTAGTTAAAGAAACATTAACACTTATGGAGATGTTGGCAGTAGAAATACATTGGATGATCATGTCCACAAAAGTCCAGGAGAATCTCATAGCTTCCATCACCTGCTTTATGAAGCTCCATTCAACTATATCATATGCCTTCCGGAGATCAATTTGAAGGAAGCTTCTAGGGCTGACTTTTTTCAAAGAATAATGCCTGATAATATCTACATCCATAAGAACATTATCATAGATCACACGACCCTTAAGAAAAGTAGCCTGAGATGAGTCTATAAGTTTACCCATCACCGTTTGCAACCTATTAGCCAGTAATTTAGAGATGATCTTGTAAAGGGTGTTACAGCAAGCAATAGGTCTGAAATCTTTAATCTTCATAGCCCTTGGGCATTTGGGAATGAGGGTAATGGCTGTGTTGTTTATTTTTTTCAGCGGCCTTCTATTCCTCCAGAACTCCTTCACCACAGCCACAACATCTTCTCTAATGACAGCCCAAGATTTTTTGTAGAAATAAGCATTAAATCCATCCAGGCCCGGGGCCTTATAGTCACCCATGGAGAAAACAGCATCATGAACTTCCTGGCTTGTAGGCTCACATGTGAGAATCTCAGCATCTGTGGGATTTAATAAAGGGCCTTCAAAAATGACATCCTCTTCAATCCCCTGGATTGAATTGTTATTTTGACCAAGTAGGTTCCTGTAATAGCAGACAACCTCTTCTGTGATGTCACAATCACTCGTAAGCTCTTGATTATTCTCATTCAATAGCTTGGTAATACGATTCCTGTTTCTCCTCAGTTGAACATTTGCATAAAAATACTTAGTGTTGTGATCACCAATTGGACATGCTGGATGTGGGACTTTTGTTTGAAGAAATGTTCCTCTTCAGTAGCTCTTCTCTGCCAGGTGATGTTTGCCTCCCTTTCCTCAGCAATAAGGTTATTATTTAGGGGGTCCAGCATTGTTAAATCCTTGCATTTTTGCCAATGCAACCATGCTTTATGGGCTTTATTAGAGACATGGCCATTACTGTTGTTGTATTGTTTTAGCCTCTACTTGAGTATTTTTATCTTTGATACAACCTAAAAAGCATAACTTCCCTGGATAATTGACTCCCAGCATTCTTGAACAATTGGGTTGAAATCCTCTCTATCAGCCCAGAAATTTATGAACTTAAATGGTTTGCTTCTGGTGACTTGCTGAGAATTTAAGTGGAGAATCAAGGGATTGTGATCTAAAGTTGGGTTGTGAAAATTATCCACATAGCTCTCTGAAAAAGAAACCAGCCAAGAGTCATTGCCAAGAATCCTGTGAAGCTTACAATAAATTCTTTGGTCATACTTCTGTTGGTTGCACCATGTGTAAATACACCCATTATAATGGATATTATCTAAACCACAATGCTGGAGGCACTTCACAAACTCCTCAATATCCCCAGGGTCAGTTTTCCCTCCAAGTTTTTCCTCTGCCTTGCAGACCACATTAAAGTCACCCAGCACCACCTAGGAATTTGTAACCTTGTATTTCAAATCAGATAACCGTTTCCACAGGTTATGCCTCTATTGACCTGTATTGTGGGCATAAAATGCATTCATATCGAAAGTTTGGTTGAGGGTCTTTATCTGCACATGGCAATGGATTCCCTGATCCATGGACTGATAATGGGTGATATTGTAAAATTTGTATCCCACATAACCCACACCCTACCATTCCCATGACAATGATAGTTATGAAGCAACTCCCAATGAAGACCTAAAAAAGAAAGGACTTTATCAGCATTAATTTGTTTTACTCGAGTTTCCACTAGCACTAAAGTACCAAGCTTCTAATTTGACACAAGGTTTTTCACAGCCTTGTGTTTGAGGGTTTTATTCAACCCTCTAATGTTCCAAATGGCTATGTTCATAGAGGCCTTGAGAGGCCTTTATGCTCTCCTCCCCTATCCACATCACTAGCTTCAAGCTGAGCCATAAAATCTCTGTCAAATTACATTGATCTAGTTGGATCCAAGGGAGAGGATAGAATAATAGGGTCCTAGGTCTTTCATTTCCCCTTGTCTATTTGAATCACAAGTTGGATAGGTTCAATTCGAGGAGTTATGGTGTTTTTTCTTCCTTGGATTGGGGTAACCAATGTGCCCTGTTTAGTCACCACTTTGTCTGCAGGTATTCCATGACTCTGCTGATATGAATCCTGTTCTGTGCCATTTGTAGTTTCTTTTGAAACATGAGCTTTACCAGTATGAGCATTTTCAATTGAGGTCTACTCCTTTTTAACCCATGTCTGCTTGGCGAATTTTTGAGATTTACACATGGATATGTCATGACCCATTCTATTACAGAAGGTACAGAATAGAGGTTTCCATTTATAAGTGGCATTCTATAATCTAGATGTGCCATTAGGAAGGAGAATTTCCACTGATTCTGGAAGTAGTTTACTGACATTCACCTCCACAAGAAGTCTAGGATAAGATATCCTCTCCCTAGATGCAGTAATAGCATCTATGTAGATAGGTTTACCCAGAATGTTGCCTATTCTACTAAGAGAGTTTACAGCCCATAAATGCAATGGTAAACAAGGGAGAGTGATCCAAAGAGGCATAACAAGCCAGTCATTCTTGTTCAATTGTAGTTCAGGGCTCCATTTCCTAATTAGCATAGGTTGAATCCCAAATGACCAATATGGTCTAGAGATTACCTTCTGCAAAGTTTCCTGATCCTAAAATCAAAAAAGGAAGTATCCATGATCATGGCTTAGTATCTCTGGTTTAGGGCCCAAGGAAGCCCAGTGTTGGGAGACAAAACGCTGCATTTGGGAGTGAGAAGGTGGAGTGCCAGCCACAAAGCCAATAAGAGTAGTCTGCCAACGTTTACTTTCATCCTGTATGTCCTCCACTGCTAGTTGTGCTTTGGATACCCCCTCAAAAATCACAGGAAGAATGTATTGGAGAGACGTTCCTGATTCTGGTAGACAATTCAATAAAACAGTATCTCTACAACTACGCTTAGGGCCTTGTTGATTCGGGATAATATCTATATCAGGCGAGCGCTCAATAGAAGGAGTTTGAATCGGTACATTCAATTGATTTCTCTAGCTGACAGGGGACGAAATAAGAGGGAAAGGGTAGTCATTCCCTTGAATTTGTTCTACAGATGATGGGGAGTGAAGTAAGTCATGAGAAGTTACTCATTCCCTTGAATTTGGTTATTATTATTATTATTATTATTATTATTATTATTATTATTATTATTATTATTATTACTACTACTACTATTTATTATTATTATTATTACTAAATTTTATTATAAATGTTACTAATATTATTATTAGTATTATTTTGGTGAAGGGTCGAAGCCCTTATTCCACCTTTTATTTCAAATCATATTATTATTATTATTATTATTATTATTAGTAGTAGTAGTAGTAGTAGTAGTAGTAGTAGTAGTAGTATTTTAGTATCACTATTATTATTATTAGGGTAAAGTCTTCAACCTTATATTATTAACTTTTATAATATTACTATTAATTCTTATATTTTTAGCCAAATTTAGTAATCAGTTAATGGTTATTATTATTAATATTTTATTATTTTATCAAAAGCCTAGTCTTAGAATAAGTTAGTATTTAATAGTATTTTTGGTAGGAGGGAATCTAATTTTAGTTTTTCCCAAATATACGTGAGACCAGTCAAAGCCCTAAGGAGGCGTAGGAGCGTGCTCCAAGACCGATGTAGTTTTAGGTAAGGGTGTTACTAAGGCCTATTGTGTGTTGATGTGCATTATATGCTTTGTATGTACGCATCCTATGTTTATCATTGTAATTATTTAGTATGTGGCATGACGTGGAGTTGAAGTATGTTTCTGTGTTATTATATGGCATGTGTACTATGTGTATGTGATGAAATATTGTGAAATGTGTTGTTATGTGTTGTGACCTGTAAGACATGCATGTGAGGATGTTGATGTGGTTTGTGTGGGAGAAATGATGAAAAAGGAGAATGGGGGAAATAAGTTAACCAAGGGATGTGAGTTAACCTAAGTATTTTAATGATCCATGAGTGGAGAAATAAAACGAGGATTTTAAAGAAAATAAAATAGTGGGAGAATTTATGGTTTTGTATAGGAGAATCTAATATATGGCTTTGTATGGCAGAATCTAATTTATGGTTTTATATGGGAGAATCTAATCTATGGTTTTGTACGGGAGAATCTAATCTGTGGTGTAATAGAGGAGAATCTAATCTATGGTTTGTATGGATTGAATTTAGGGTTTTGTATGGAGAAACGTTAGGTTTTGTGCGGACTACATTTAGGGTTTTGTATGAACAAACATTGGGTTTTGCATGAAAGAAATTAGGGTTTTGTATGGATGGATCTAGGGTTTTGCATGGAAAATTTTATGGTGTTGCATGGGAGAATCTAATCTAGAGTTTTGTATGGATGGATTTGGGGTTTGCATCGGTGAATCTAGGGTTGCATAGGATCTTAGGGTTTTGCATGATAAAGTTTGAAGGTTTTCATGAGAAGGTTAGTGTATGCATGGGAGTAAAGTTTACGTGTGAAAAAGTTGACTTGGGATGTAAGGAAGGTAATAAAAGAGTTATTTGGGTGTTTGGAAGTTTTGGGTGAAAAATAGTACGTAGGACATTATAAGGGTATGGAGGCGACTGAATTAGGGTTTGGAGTGATTAACTATGGGTTATTGTGATTAACTAGGGTTGGAATGGATAATTGTGGTTTGTTGTGATTAATTAGGGTTTGGAATGGTTAACTATGGTTTGTTGTGGTTAATTAGCGTTTGGAGTGGTTAAATAGGGTTTGGTATGGTTAACTAGGGTTTTGATATGGCGAACTAGGGTTCGGTGGTAACATGTGTGTACTTGGTGAATAAAGTATGATGATGAATATGGAATCTATGGGTTGGGATGTGTGGAGTATTTAAATTATTTGGGTTGTGTGAGATGGAGTAGGACGGGCCACTTAAGCCTAAATTAGGATTTCAGGATAAAACCCTAGAGCGAGATGTGGAGTGGATTTGGAAGTGTAAAGTAATGGGCCTTGACCGATATACTTAGGAGTTGGACTTCTATTATGAGATAGGATATGGAGGAAAGGATGTTGGGGCAAGTTGGGAGGTACATGATTCTGATGATGTGGAAAGAGTCTGTTGGAGGATAGGTGTGGGGAGAGTGAGTCATGCATATCTGTAACACCCCAAGTCGACACGACCACACGGGGGCTACCTTGGAGCGCTTTCGAATTGCTCCACGGCCAGCACGCTTAACTGTGGAGTTCTTAGGACGGAATCACCAAAAGGATGGTATACCATGTTGATATAAGTAGCCATATCAATCCTTATAACACTCCGCTCAAATTGGGGTATTACAATATCTAGGGTGAAAGCTTCTGAATAAGATAATTAAGATATTAATCATGTAAAGTGGAAGAGTATTGAGCCGGGTCCAGACTGATCCACCGGCATAATAGTGGCCGGGTACTACAGTATCCTGGAGACCGATCCACCGACGTATAATAGTGGTAGGGTATGTTACCCTAGTGACCGATCCACCAGCTATAATAGTGGGGGATTCTGTGCTCAACAAAACCAAACATGTTTGTGCCAAGACATGAGAAAGATACTAAGTACTTACAGTGGAACATTGTGCGAGAAGGGGCCAGACCGGTCCACCGGTGAATAATAGTGGTTAAGAGCTTTATGCCCTGTGTGTTTCCAGTCCGTCGGCTATAATACAGGTCAGGAGCTTTATGCCCTATGTGTTTCCAGTCCACCGGCTATAATAGTGGGATTCCCGTACTCTTATGGATTTGATAAAAAGCATGGTGTGAAATGAGTTCTAATCAGATATTAATTAAATAATTAATCTGGACTATAAATGGGCCTTTATGTATGTACCCAAATGATTGTATGATAGTATGTTATCATGATGGTCTATATGCTTCTTTATTTCTTCTATATTATTTACGTGATTTTGTGTGTTGGCCTTAGTGCACAGTTACCTTGCTCAATACGTGGAGTACTAATCACCCTTTTCATGGGTGCTGCTCATTCCCACGAGTAGTAGGCCCTTCTGACTTTGTGCAGGTGGGCAAGACATCAGGCAGGGCTGAGTGTTGAGCTTTTGGTTGGCTCAAAGTTCGAGAGTATCGTGGTCGTATTTACTCTTTATGCGATTTATCCCTTCTATATTTATTTTGTATCTTAATTACCCTTTTTTGATTCATTACTTGTATTGAGTATTTTAAATAAACCTTTAATCGATTGTAAGATTATTCCCTTTGAGGAATTTTGACTTCGCACTCTAATTTCTATCTTATGATTGATTTTACTCTATTGGTTTGTAAACCTTCATGCGTACTCTGATTTTTGATATTATGATCTTTCTAGTTCCTTTATGAACTCTTGGCTTGAGTTTAATGATAATCCTTTTAGCCTTAGTACTTGGTGAAATGCCCCAAAAATTTCTAATTTTAAAAAGTATATTTAAATAAGGTTTTATTATCAAAATTATTTAAATAAATTATTTTTATTAAAATAAAAGGGAATTAATTAGAGCAAATTAAGAAGAAATATATAAGTATTTTAATTAAGAGAAATTTAGGTATTTTAGCTAATTAAGGATTTTATTTTAGAAATTAATTAAATAAATTATTTTATATAAAATAAGGAAGATAAAATAGTTCCAAATTAATATAAATTTTATAAATAATTTAATTGGAGAAAATTAGAGTGATTTGCTAATTAAAATGGAATTTATGAAAAATCTTTCAAAAACCCTAATTTAGTCTAAAAAGGAATTTAAATATTATTGTATTTAAATATTATTATTTTTAAATATCCCAGTTAATTTAATTAACTTAATCCATTATATTTCCTTTTTCCCTTTTTCCTTTTTCCTTTTCTTTCTTCCTTTTTCTTTCTTTTCCTTTCTTCTTCTTTTCTTTTTCTTTTTCTCCTCCCCGATTGGGCCTGCCTTCCCACGGCCCAATCCTTCTTTTCCTTTCCTTCGGTCAGCCCAGCCCGCGCAGCCGTCCCCCTTCTTCTTTCAGTCCCAATGCTGTGTTTTATTTCTTTTAAATCATGGAACGTGGCGTTTGATTTAATCCTCCCCCTCCTCACGCCCGACCACTTGGTCCTCCCTTCTTTTCCCTTCTTTCTTTCTTCCCTGAACCGCCTGGTTCCCCCACCTTTCTTCTTCTTCTTCCTTTGCACCTGCCATCGACGCCGACCTGTACCTGCAACACCGCCACCCAACTAAAATTTTCGCCGCCAACTTCACCGTTGATCCAGCCAATCCTTCTTCTCTCTCCCTCACCAATTCAGTAGCCTCATCAACCCAACCAAATCTCCCCCTTCTCACGTGATTCCCTCTCCTTTCCCTGTGCAACCTTTACCCCGTTTTTACTGCCACCGGCCAACCATCGCCGCTGGCGACCAAAAACAAACCTACCTACCTTACCCCATAGCCAACCCACAAAACCCTAACCTCTCTTCTAAAGCCTATAAATACTCATAATAGCCCTGTATCTAGCCTTTTATTTCTTACCCAAAAAACCCCCCTTGCACACCGCAGCCCCTTTAGACGCCATCCCTACCGCCGCCACCCACTCCGCCTACCAAACTCTTCCTTGCACCGCCCTCTAGCTAACCAAACATCCCATATCCCTCGATTCTTCCGAAGCAAGCCATCCCGATTGTGTTAAGTAGCCTTCCTGATCAAACCTCTCTTCGACCTCCGCCGCCCTTTAAACCACCATTAGCCACCTCTTCTGCCGCTGCCGCCACTCCTTTTACCTCCCATTCTCTTTTGTAAACCCTCCTCTACCTTCCCCTACCTTTCTTTTCCTCTCCCTCCCTCTCCTCCTCTCTTTCTCTCCTTCTTCCCCATTCAGCCACCGTCGCCGCCGCCGTGCGCCTCCACCTTTGGTTGCACCGCCACCCTTATTATGTTCCTCTCCTTCTGGGCAACTCTAATCACCTCAACCCCCACCTTCATTCTCCCTATCTTTTTTCCAACATCCAACTTTTACCATTTTCTTCCCTTTTTCCGGCCACCGCCGCCGCCGCCTTGCACCACCGCCAGTGCCACCCATCCCCGCCAGCCTAAGGTTGAACCCTAGACCCTCTCAACCCTTTTCCCTATTTTTACAAGCCTTAATTTATTTTATTTCATTTATTTGAATATAAATACTATTATTATTATTATTATTATTATTTCCATTATTAATATGTATTATTATTAGTAGTAGTATTAATGTTTTTATTATTATTTCTATTGAGGGCCGAAGCCCTATTGTAATTTTTATTTCGATTTTATCATTATTACTCTTATTATTTCTATTATTACTATTATTATTATTAATATGTGATTATTATTATTATTATTACTATTTTGAAATTGTTATTATTATTATTATTCCATTATTATTATTAAAACTATTTAACCATTAGTGTTGCTATTATTATTATTGTTATTGTTATTGTTATTACGATTATAATTATTATTATTATTATCATTATTATTTTCAATGTTAATATTATTATTTTCTATAGGGCAGAAACACTATTGTACCTATTTTGAATTGTAGTAGTAGTATTATAAATATCAAGTCTTATTATTATTAATATTATTAATATTTTATCAATAGCATTTATTATTATTATTATTATTATTATTATTATTATTATTATTATTAGTTCTATTGTTGTTGTTGTTGTTGTTGTTATTATTATTATTATTATTATTATTATTATTATTATTATTATTATTATTATTATTATTATTATTATTATTAAAAAGTTTATTATTTTTCAATGTAGGGTAGAAACCCTACTTCATTTTATCTTCAAATATTATCCTTACTATTATTACCATTATGATTATTATCATTTTTGCAATATTATTATGGTTTTATCATTATTATTATTACTATGTCATTATTATTATTATTACTAAATTTTATTATTAAAGCTATTAATATTATTAGTAGTATTATTTTAGTAAATGGGCTGAAGCCCTTATTTCACTATGTTTTTGAGTAATGCCCTTTTTATTATTATTGTTACTATTATTATTATTATTCTTATTTATATTATCATTAGTATTATTTTTAGTATCTTTGCTATTATTATTTTAGTATCATTATTATTATTAGGGTAAAGTCTTCAATCCTATATTATCAATTTTTATAATATTACTATTATTTCTTATACCTTTAGCAAAGTTAGAAATTAGTTAATGTTATTTTTATTAATATGTTATTATTTTGTCAAAGTCTTGAGAAGGCGTAGAAGCGTGCTCCAAGACCGGTATCATTTTAGGTAAGGGTGTTACTAAGGCCTTTTGTGTGTTTATATGCATTATGTTCTTCACATGCTATGTATCTTATGTTTATCATTGTAATTATTTCGTATATGGTATGATGTGGAGTTCAAGCATGTTCTTGTGCTATTATATGGCATGTGTATTATGTATATGTGATTATATGTGTTGTGACCCTGTAAGGCATGCATGTGAGGATGTTAATATGGTTTGTGTGGGGGAAATGATGAAAAATGAGGATGGGGAAAGAAGTTGACCAAGGGAATGTGAGTTAACCTAAGTATTTTAATGATTCATGAGTGGAAGAATAAAATGGGAAATTTAGGGTTTTGTGTGGGAGAATATAATTTATAGTTTCATATGGGAGAATCTAATTTATGGTTTTATATGGGAGAATTTAATTTATGGTTTCATATGGAAGAATCTAATTTATGGTTTCGTGAGGGAGAATCTAATTTATAACCTTGTATGGGAGAATCTAATTTATGGTTTTTCATGGTTTTGAGTGAGGGAATTTAATCTATGGTTTTGTATGGGATAAAATAATTTATGGTTTTGTATAGGAGAATCTAATTTATGGTTTTGTATGGGAGAATCTAATTTATGGTTTTATGCTGGAGAATCTAATCTATGGTTTTGTATAGAGAACTTAATCGATGGTGTAACATGGGAGAATCTAAATTATGGTTTTGTATGGGAGAATATAATTTATTTTTTTGCATGGTTTTGTGTGAGAGAATTTAATCTATGGTTTCGTTTGGGAGAATCTAATTTATGATTTTATATAGGATAATCTAAATTATGGTTTCGTGAGGGAGAATTTAATCTACGGTTTTGTATAGGAGAAGTTAATTTATGGTTTTGTATGATAGAATCTAAGCTATAGTTTTATATGGAAGAATCTAATTTAGGGTTTGGTAAGGATGAATCTTTGGGTTGGTATGGATTGAATTTAGGGTTTGGTATGGATGAATCTTTGGTTTTATATGGTTTGAATTTAGGGTTTGGTATGGATGAATCTTTGGGTTTTATATGGTTTGAATCTAGGATTTGTTATATATGAATCTTTGGTTTTGTGTGGATTGAATTTAGGGTTTTGTATGACGGAATCTTGGGTTTTGTAAGAAAGAATTTAAGGTTTCATATGGATGGACTTAGGGTTTTGCATGAAAAGTTTGAGAGGTTGCATGGGATGTGTAAAGTCTGCATTGGAGTAAAGTCTACGTATGGAAAGTTGATTTGGGATGTGAGGAAGGTAATGTAAGTGTTGTTTGGGTGTTGGAACACTTTGGATAAAAAACAATAATACGTGGAGTAATATAAGAGTACGTAGGAGACCAAGCTAGGGTTTGTGTGGACAATTAGGGTTTAGTGTGGCTGCTTAAGATTTTTGTGGTATTATGTGTATTTGGTGATTAAAGTGTAATTATGAGTTGTGGTGTGTGGAGTGTTAAAATGATTTGGGTTGTGTGAGGTGGAGTAAGATGGGCCACTGAGGCCTAAATTAGGGTTTCGGGATAAAATCCTAGAGTGAGATATGGAGTGGACTTGGAGGATAAATGTAAAGGGAGTGATTCATCCATGTCCAAGGTGAAAGCTTCTGAATAGGATACTCAAAACATCAATTACGTAAAGTGGAAGATGTTGAACCGGGCCCAGACCGATCATCCGACATAATAGTGGCCAGGTATTGTGGTATCCTGGAGATCGATCCACCGGCGTATAATAGTGGCAGGGTATGTTACCCTCATGACCACTCCACTAACTATAATAATGGGGGATCCCGAACTCAACAAACCAAACCCTACAGTTTCTAAGACGTAAAAGACACTATTACTTACTGTGAAACACCATATGAGAAGGGGTCAGACTGATCCATCGGCATAGAATAGTGACAGGGTATGTTACCCTCACGACCAATCCACCGACTAAAATAGTGGTCAGACGCCAGAGTGCCCTGGAGACCGATCCACCGGCTAAAATAGTGGGATTCCCGTACTCGTGTGGACTTGATAAAGAAAATGGCGTGTATCGACTTCCGATAAAAGATTAATTAAATAATTAATCCAGAGTTTTTGGGCCTTTATGTGTGGGCTTGATCATTTATAAGATGTATAATACTCTGCATGATTTTATGTATTATATGTGTGGGTTTGAAATTGTAAGTTGAATATTATCCTGCATGATTTTATATGCTTATGTGTTGGCCTTAGTACTTGGTTATCTTGCTCAGTATGTAGCGTACTGATCACCCCTTTCATGGGTGTTGCTCATTCCCACGAGTAGTATGCCCTTCTGACTTTATGCAGGTGGGTGAGACATCAGTCGGGGCTGAGTGTTGAGCATGTTTTGGCTCCAAGTTTGGGAGAGTCGTGGATGTATTTTGTATTTATGTGATTCTAATTCCTTTCGTTATTTCTTTTGTATCGGATTTATCCTTTTTGATTTATTACTTGTATTGAGTATTTTAAATGAATCTTTTATCGGTGGTAAGTTATTTCTCTTTTGAATATGAATAATAATTCTTTATGCGTACTCTGATTTTTGTTTTACAACATTTAATACTTATTTGAAGTTTAGATTTTCTTGATTCATAATTGATTATTAATTTTCTTAGTCTTAGCACTTGGTATTGGAACAGTCGAAGTGAACAGGTTTGGTACTAAGTGTGGCGGTAATATCCCTAGAATTCACGAGTTTTAATTTAAGAGTTTCTATTTTAATTCTTTCGCTAAAAAAATAGTAAATTTTGGGGTGTTATAATTTGGTATCATCCCCATAATTCACAGGTTTTTAAAATTTTAATTTTTCCACTTTTAAAAAAAAAGTAGTGAATTTTGGGGTGTTATACTTGATATTGGAACAGTCGGAGAGAACCGGTCTGGTACTAAGTATGTCGGTAACATCCCTAGAATTCATGGGTTTCCAATTCTAAATTATTTTGCTTTAAAAAAAAGTAGTGAATTTTGAGGTGTTACACACTCCCCTCTTTCCCTTCGTCAGCCTGCACACATGCACCAGCCCCCCTCCCCCCCCCCCCCCGCTTTCTTTCTTCTTCTTCCTTTTCCCCGGTGCCAAAATCCGACCACCTCTGCCATCTCCGGCCACCCCACCTACAACCCTCCCCCTACTGATCTCCCTATCTCTCTCTCTCTTGCCATTTTTTCCTACCTATCTCGGCCCCACCACCTCTCCCTTTCCTTGCCCATGCCCCTACTTTCTCTTCCCTCTCCCTACAAATCCCACGCCCCTACCGTCTGGCTTCCGCCCTACCGAGCCACCCTATCCCCCTCCTTTCTCTTCTTCTTTTTTTTCTTCTTCCCTCCCTACCTCATTCTTCCATTTTCTGAGCCTCCCATGCCTTCCCCGACCTTCTTTCTCCTCCTTTCTTCTCCTCCCATCTCCCTCCCTATTTTTCTTTGCCTCCCCCATTCTGCCGCTGTCGTCACCGCACCAACCACCTACACCACCCCCGCCACCCTCTACCTCACCCCTGAACCATCACACCACCTCTCGAGCCACCCTGCAGCCCCCTTCTTCTTCCACTCTTCTTTTTCTCTTCTTTTTCTCCCTTCTCGGCAGCCACCCTGCACCGCCTCTTTCGGCCGTCGTTCCGCCACCTGAGCCACCAAACCAATCCCTACAAGCCCCTCTACTGCCCCCAAACCTCCTTTGGCCGAAACCACCACCCACAGGCCTTTGTTTCCCCCTCCATTTTCCTTCCTTCACAGCCCCCTCCATCTCGACTCATCTCAGTAGCCACCTTCGCAGCCTCACTGCCGCCACCGTCAACCTATCCCCGACCACCACCAACATCCCCTCTCCACCTCTACATCCTTCATATCCCTTAAATACTCCCCCACATGCCTTCTTTCCTAGCCCCAAATCCCTAACTCGAAAATACCACTCCCTTCTCCCTTTCTTGACATTTCAAGCCTCTCCCTCCCCCCTCATTTCTTTGCATGCAGCTCATGCTGCATGAGCGGGATGAGTTGCTGCATTTCTTGGTGTATTTGGTTAATGATTTTAAGGTATAATAATATTTTAAGTTGAGTATTTGATTAATTAAGTGTTATAAAGGCTTATGCTTATTTTTTCTTATTTCTAATGTGATAAATATTTATATTATTTTTAGGAATTGGTTTTTCTAATTAAAGCTTGAACTTTTAATCGAAATACTAGTAAGGTTCGTTTTTGTGGGAATTAAGGTAATCGTTAAATCCCACTTAAACACATGGATGACGTATGTTAGCACATTAGGCTTTTTAATATATGATTAAGCTTGATATATGTTGTTTAATATAATATATGTGGTTTCCTATGTTGATTGATAAAAGGAGCATGTTAGATTATATGCTATTTATGGAAATATTATTTAAGGTGAGAGTTTGGTTATGTAGCACCCCCAAAATTCACTCCTGAAATTTTTTTTTTGAAAGAATAAAGCGGAAGCTAAAATAGAATTTGGGGAATGTTACCACCACATCAAACACAAGATAAATGCCCACCATCTATCTCATGCTAGATCCAAGGCTAAACCTGTCAAACAAAATTTCAAACATCTATACCCTGAGGATAAACTCCCACAAGGAGATATCCACTGGCAAATAACAAGTGAATAATTTCACTAAATAAAATCATCACTAAATGAATCAGTGGAAACTGTGAAATAAATCCGAATTTTAAAAGCTTATCAGAGTATGAGGAATTAAAAGTCAATTACAACACCCTTCAAATTTTAAATAGAACACTTAAAACTTCCAAAAAATAAATACAGTCAACAAGACAAATCTCGATCAAATTCCAGATTGCCTACTCTCTCAAGCCAAGCCTTCCACCCAAATACAATATCCGATCTCAAACCTGCACAAGAAGTATACTCCCCACCATCAGTGGATCATCATAAGACCCATTCAACCAAGGTAGCATCAATGCGGGTCCGATACTAAGTAAATCAAGACTACCCAACTCATGGAAGGAAACATAAAACACATAATATATTAAAGACTCTAGCTTACAATTCTCATGCTCAATTATACATGTATTACATACAATAAAAAATAGGGTCACGGATTCATACTTATGGCTACATTACTAGACATGACAGCACATAAGATATAAGCGTAAGAGAAATCACGATCGCGTGCTAAGTAACACCAATCCAATAATAATCATTATTACATTCAATTTTATTTATTTACGATGAGTTCAAGGACCCCACTATTCTTAAACCGGTGGAACGGTCTGAAGCACCGCTCGGGGACAACACACCCGAGCCACTGTTATCATCTGGTGGAACAGATCCTACACCTCTCAAGGCAAAACACTCATAAGCCACTAACCTTAACCGGTGGAATGGCTTGAATCACCTCTCAGGGACAACACACCTAAGCTACTATTATCGTCCAATGGAATAGACCCTACACTTGGTCCTGACTCACGTAATCTTCCACTTTAAATAATTAATGTCTTATTCATTACTTAACTCATATCATATTGATGTGAATCTTACAAATTTATATTTAATTAATTTTGAAAATTGCTGTGAATTAATTACTTATAATTGTTTGTCTTATTTGATGAGTTAATAGGAGTGTAATGCAGCATATGGATTCTGTGGAACTTTGGATACAGTTGCTGGAAGTGTAGATTATGTATTTGACGTGTACAGATTATGTAAATTTTGTTAATAACTTGTAATCCCATATGATGCATTCGCCGGTCGAAATTGGCTAATGGAAATTAGGTCGGTTGTATAATCCGCCACCCGGTCCTTAATTTTGGACTAGATGGATTGTGGATTAATCAATCCTTAATAGCCATGATTAGCTAAAGTATTATTTTAGCTGATGGGAAATTAAGCCTTAAACTTAATTGTATTTGGGAAATTTTCTTATGTTGGGTTGATATGGGCTGGTCGACTTATTGTGGCCCAAAATATTAAACCTTCGTTCTTCAGGCCTTGTATTCGTAGTCTGTATTGTATTTGTCGATGTATACGGTCTGTTATGTACATATATATATAGCCGAATACATGTAATACGGGTAACCATTGACAGAATAATACTTGGTTAATTCTCGAGCCTTCTCGCGATTTCTTTTTTCTCTCTCTCGGCGATTCTCTCGTTCGCTCGTCTTCTCTTATTCTGCTCTCGCTCTCACCTTGATCAATCTTGATCATTCACTTCCAAATTTCAGTTGCCGTTGTATAAATTATGTGTAACACCCCCAAAATTCACTACTGAAAAATTTCATTTTATTAAAACATAATTACGGAAGCAGATAAATAAAACGTGAACTTTGGGAGTATTACCGCCACACTTAGTACTAGACCGGTTCACTCATACCGTTCCAGTACCAAGTGCTAAGGCTAAGAAAATAAAATACAGCTTGAAAGAAATTCAACACACACAAATCATAGTAGCGCATCAAATCGTTCACAAGAATAAAATCCACCAACGGTGGTTACTTTAATAACGTTAATATTTAAAACCAAGAATTTAAATGAGAAAGAGAAAAAGCTAACGATACTAGAAAATTCCTTACTCTCCTTCCCGTAACCCACTTGAGTAGCACCTGAAAATACCTGCAAGGGCACTGCCCATTGAATAGGCAGGGGCCCCATAAAGGGAATCCCTTCAGTACTACGGTACTGAGTAACCCTTTAATATCACACTTAAAGACAGGCCCGCATACGGCACATAATGCAAGTCACGCACATAAATAATGAGAGGTGCATACATAACAATAACACGTAACACAAGTTATAATTCACGATTGATATCTTTGGGCCTTAAGCCATGTCATAGTGTAAGATCAGTAAATTCTGGCCTTACCATTATTCCATCATCATTCAATCAATATCATATTTTATATCCATGTGAGTGCGAGAACCCCACTATTATAGCCGGTGGACCAGAAAGTATACACTCAGGGCAGAACGCCTCTGACCACTATTATTGCCGGTGGACCGGTCTGGCCCCGACTCACATGGTGTTCCACTATAAGTGATTAGTATTTTTCCATAATCTTATTCACATACATAACTGATTTTATTGAGCTCGGGACCCCCACTATTATTGCCGGTGGACAGGAATACATATAAAATCATCATCCAGGGCACAACGCTCCTGGCCACTATTATAACCGGTGGACCGGTACTCATAATCACACACCAGGGCAACACGCTCCTGGACCACTATTATAACCGGTGGACCGGTACGCAATATCATAAATCACTAGGCCCAGCTCATTAATATTCCACTTTCAATTATAGTATCTTTCCTTTCTTTAATCAGCACATCAATCATATTTATTTGCCTCGAATGGGAGATCGATAACCCGGGACACAAAGGTACACCGGTCGTACCGGTGCATATCAGCTACTTAGTACCCTTTAACCATGAACCCAAGGACGCAAAGGTACCCTGGTCGTACTGGTGCATAAAGCTAACTCAGTACCCTACCGACAAGGACCCCTAATCCATAAGTATGCATACCCCCTAACTAGGTCCGTAGAGCTAGGAAGAGTAAGATATAGGGCCTGGCTGGGGCACAAAGGCACACCAGCAAATACTAGAATAATCGTGGACTAAACCACGTCCTTAGGGTAGCGACCCCTAAGGAGTCACCATTCCCGATCTCGAGGTCTTTCACTTTAAGTAATAGTGTCTTAATTAAGGTGATCACGAAAAGCACGATAATCCGATACTTATTCACTTTCAATCGTTCCGATATCATTAATCGTTTATTATTCAGATGATTATCCAGGATATCACAGAGAGATCATTAAGGCCAGACTAATTATCAACTACTCTTACTTGGCTAATCAGCATCATTTAATCATATTAATGTTCCACAATCTCAAAGACATATTAGGTACAAATTACTCATTTGCCTTTTACTTATATAATTGTTAAAGTATCTGTTCCTTACTTGATAAATTACCACATTACCCTTAAGGTTGCATAATTACCAAATTACCCCTTGTCCACTTTAGATTACCAAATTGTCTCCTACACTTTTTAGATCACCATTCACCCCTCATAATTACTACACTTATCATATTTCCCTTTTGGTTGGTTATATTACCAAATCGCCCTTCTCCTTTGTTATAATTACTAAATTGCCCTTGAGTTGGATAAATTACTAAATTACCCTCCTTCGTTATCATGATTACTATTTTTCCCCTTTAATTGGTTAAATAATTATCACTTTACCCTTTAATCGGCTAAATTACCAAATTGCCCCTTCAGTTGGATAAGTTACCAAATTGCCCTTCTCCTTTATCATAATTACTAGTTTACCCCTCTCAATTATTTTAATTGCCATTTACCCTTTTTAATCATTATAAATTCCAAATTAACCTTCCTCATAATTAATTTACCCCTCTTCATAATTACAGTTACCAAATTTACCCTTCTCCATATTTAAAATTACCATAATGCCCTTTAATTGGTTAATTCACCAAATTACCCTTTTATAGCATCGTACTTATCCAATTGCTCTTCTACAATCATAATTTAATTTCTAAATTATCTTTTGTCGTTATCATAATTACCACGTTACCCCTTACTCCCAAGTTTACCATAATATCCTTTTATTTACAAAATAACCATTTTACCCCTTACATCCAATTTTACCATAATATCCTTTTATTTGTGAAATTTACCACCATACATCTTTTACTTTACAAATCACTATTTTACCCTTTCACATCCAAGATTACCATCTTTATCTTTCCTTACATAATTACCATTTTGCCCTTCTTTTCCAATTTACCATATTACCCCTTTACTTATAAATTTCCACTTCGCCATTCACTTATAAAATTTACCATATTACCCTTTACTTATGAATTAACAATTTTGCCCCTTTACCTCCAAAATTACCATAGTGCCCTCCTTCATCCAAAATTACTATTTTACCCCTACTTCCAAAATTACCATTTTACCCTTCTTTCTTACAACTTACAATTTTATCCTTTACTTGTAAATTATCATTTGACCATTTAATCATAAAATTTCCATATTATTCTTTTATCTCAAAAATTACCGAAATACCCTTTCCACTTATAAAATTTCCACTCAACCCCTTTATTCACCATTTTTATGAATTTACTAACACTACATAAAATAATGATATTAATACTTCATTTTTATCATCTAAGTCCACCAACTTGTCATTTTTCAACATAATACTCATTAGCAACTACACACATTGATTTATTTACCTCATAAGCATAATTACTAAAATACCTTTAAACAATAACATCATTCATGCATTAGCAACATGATACATCATAAACAAGTATTTAACATTTCCATCCATAATCAAACTCCTTCCTTAATTAACATACCTACATATGGCACAAAAGTTATCATGCTTTTTCTTTTTAACAAACAATATAAGAAACCATAAACATATCATGCTAAGCATACAAAACATGCATAAAATCATACTAAACCCTAAATGTGCTAGCATGCGTTTTTCCATATATTTAAGGGAGGATTAACGGTTACCTTAATCCCGCAAAATATCAAATCTTACCAAGCATAATTAGCAACTCAACACCTAAAAATAATATCCATCATATTTATGTTAGAAATAAGAATCCAAGTATAAAACTTTATAAATTTTAATTAATAAAACACTTAACATAAAATACCATTATACCTTAAAAATTAGCCAAATAATTTTTAAAATGAAGGGGAGCTCACGCTGCATGGGTAGCGTGAGTTTCATGCAAAACCCATGGGGGAAAAAGGCTCAAAGAGGGTGAAGGGAGCAAAATACATTATTTTCGGGTTAGGGTATTTAGGCTAGAAAAGAAGGTGGTTGGGGGAGGTTCTAAGGCAAGTGAATGGTGCAGAAGTGAAGAGGGGGTGTAGGTGGAGGCTAAGGGTGGTTTCGAAGCGGCTCAAGGCGGCGGAGACGGCGGCGGCAAGGCGGCGAAGTTGGCTGCCGAGAAGGGTCGAGGGGGAAGGGTTGAGAAGGAAGGAAAAGTGGAGGGAAAAATGGAGGGGTGCAAGGGCTGTTTTCGGCCAAATAATGGATGGCGGTTGTAGAGGGGGTTGCAGGGTGTCGAACGGTGGGTTGGGTGGCGGTAGAGGTGGCCGAAAGGCGGCAGTAGAGGCGGTTGCAGGTGGCTCGGCGGTAAGGGGAAAAAGTTGGGAAGAAAAAGGAAGAGGAGGAGAAGGGAGGAAGTGTAGGGCTCGAAGGGGCTGTGTGGTGGTGCAGGGTGGTAGTAGGCAGTGGCAGAAGGCGGCGCAGGGCTTGGGCTTGGTGGTTCAAGCGGTGGCAGGCGGCGGTGAGAAGAAAAACGGGAAAAAAATGGAGGGAGAAGGAAGGAGAGAGGAGGGAGCTCGGGATGGGGATGATGGTTCGAAAATGAGGGGAATGAAAGGCTGGGGAGATGGAGAAAAAGAAGAGGGAGAAGAGAGGGGGCAAGGCTGGCCAATCGGTGCTGCAGTGGTGGCAGGGCTGTCGGTTGGCAGGGGGAAGGAAGGGGAGAAGAGGGAAAGAAACAGGGCGTGCAGGCTGGGGATGCAGGGCTAGTATGGCTCAAAAAGGGAAGGAAAACGACGGGGGAAGAGAGAGGGAGAGGGAGCAGGTGGTGGTGGCAGGTGCAGGGTGGCGGTCAGTGCTCGACAATGGTAGAAAGGAGAGTCGGGCGTGGGAGGAGGAAGAAAGGAGAAGGGAAAGGGATTGGCGGCTAGACCGGCGCAGAAAAAGAAGGGAGCCGGCCGGTCCAAGGGTAAAAAAATAAGGAAGCGTTTGGGCTGGTGTGCTGGGCGGCGCGCGCGAGGGAGAGGAGGGAGGAAGCCCGCGCGAGAGAGGGGAGATGGGCCAGTGGCCCAGTGCGCAGGAGAGGGGAAGGGCTGGTCGGGTGGGCGGCCCAAGGGGGAGAAAAAGGAAAAGAGAAGAAAGAAGAAAAGGAGAAAAGGAGAAGGAAAAGAAAAAGGGAAAATGGAAAAATAGGGAAATAAATTAAATTAATTTATAAAATCATAAAATGTAATATTCTTGATAAATTATTTAATTTAATAATTTAATTTATTATAATCTAATATATAAGTTTAAAAAGGATAAAGTTGGTAAAATATTAGTTTGGAAAATTATCCAAATAAAATAATATGATAAATAGAAAAATATTTATTTTTAATTTATTAAATACTTTTATCCAAATTTACATATTCCAAAATCCATAAAATAATTAAAATAAATAATCTAAAGCAAATTTTATTCCAAATAAAAGTAATTTATTAAAATATAGGTTTTTCGAAAATTTTGGGGTATTACACTATGCCTCTGAATCTTTGGTCTTCCTTTGGAATTGTTCCTTAGGCTGTACCGGCGAATCGAACATTGCGCTCGATTAATCTTTCAATCCTTTCGTGAAACCCTAATAGGTTTCCATCACATATTCTTATTACCGTGGAGTATAGGGCCCCACTATTCTTAATCCGGTGGAATGGACTGAAGTACCTCTCAGTGACAAGCCACCTGAACCACTATTATCATCTGGTGGAACAGATCCTACACCTCTCAGGGCAAAACACTCCTGAGCCACTATTCTGAACCGGTGGAATGGCTTGAATCACCTGTCAGGGACAGGACACCTGAGCCACTATTATCGTCTAGTGGAATGGACCCCGCACCTCGGCCCAACTCATGTGATCTTCACTTTAAATTAATAGTATCTTATTCAAAGATTTTAACCGGCCATAAATCAGGCACACATGAACAATTCTCTGACATAAGGATACAACATAAGGTATCAAATAGTTCCAAATCCATACTCAACACTTTGCATACTCAAATACATACCATATTCAACGTCATACTAACATGCATTAGCATTGAAGCTATGAATTCATACATACATAAAATTACCACATAGAACACAGCATACACTTGACATGATTAAATAATCGATAGGCATACTTATCACCTTCCACTCCGAACAGACATACATCCAGATTCCATCATAAGTAAAGGTAAGTAATGACTTACCTAAATCCGAAGCTAGCTAAGCAAATTGAGTAAGAGGGAGAGCTATCGAAAGCTCGACAATCCACGAGAAAGTTTTCCTAAATTGCTGATAGAAATCACAACTAGGTTAGAAACTATCTTATCAATTAATAATTCACATATTATAATTAAATCCATATAATGGGACACAAACAGTCTTTCTTGGAAAACATGTCCATAACCTAGGACTCAAGAGCATAGCACTATTAGGATTTAAGATTAAATATAAATCAAATCAGATTAACACACATATCACTTGGGACCTTTCAAATTAATTTGGAAAGTCCGAGAAAGAATAATCGATTATAAGTTAATTTATCAAAAATGACTTATTCATTAGGTTTTACAACTAAATAGGTAAACCAACCATTTGCATAGAACTAAATCCAAATCGATTAGATTAAAACATAATTCAAATGATTTAAAACCCAAAGACATAAATCGATTAGATAAAAGACGCATAGCAAAAATCAATTTTATAAAACCATCCTTGAAGATTAGGGTTTTTAATGCCTAAACTACGAATCGACCAAAACACTTCAATTACCTCAAATTTATAGTTTTAAAACACAATTAAAATAATTTGAGATAAATCTAGATAATTAATTTCAACAAAAACAATCTTCCTAGTAGCCAATTTTAGACTGCTTATTTTCAAAATTAGGGTTTTAAAGCCCACGACACAAGCTTGGATAATTCCAATTAAAGATATTAGAATGCAATTAGGATCATTTCAACTATTTCTATAAATTTAATTTTAGAAAAATAATTATACAAATGATCAATTTCATAATTTTACTTAAAATCTAGGGTTTTAGGCCTAAAAATACAATTCGGTTGAATTCTATTAATTTATTTAAATTAAATGTTTAGAAATGCAATTAGAAATATTTTATAACATATCGTATAATCAACTGCCCAAAACCAAAAAAGGAATTCCCAATTTAGCACAATTAGGGTTTTTGAGCCCGGAATACAAATCCGATCAATTCTTGCTGAAATATATAAATTGATGGTTCAGAAATGTAATTAAATGTATTCTAATATAAATTATATAGTAAATTGGATAAAACAACCCAATTACATAATCCAATTTAGTCCCGCAAGAGTTTTGACCTAAAAATCTAATTCCGAACAGTTACGCACAATTTTCCTAAATCAACATTTCTAATATGAAATTAAATATATTTCAAACGATATTATAAAATCAATTGTGCAAAACGACTCAATTATATGACCCAATTTCATTACACACGAATTTTGACATAGGAATAAAATTACGATTAATTCTACATAAATTTCTCAAATTGACGATTCTGACATGAAATTAGATACATTTTAAAACATATTGTATAATCAATTTATCCAAAATCATCAAATCGGGAAGATCAGAAAAATTCGGGCATAACCCCACCAAAAATCCAATTTTCCAGAATTCCAACATAAACTATACAATTAACCTATCCAAATCAATCTTACAACACATATATACATAATCAAAAATCAATTTAGCTTATCATAAGCTAATTCATAATCAATTAATCAAATCAATGTTAGGATTTTTTTAGAAATTTATACCAAACGAAAATCAACAAATCGGAACAAGGGAAGGTCGGAGACGCTTCGCCGGAGGTCAGGGGTAGCTCGCCGGTGGTCGAGAGACGTCAACGGTAACCGCGCAGCGACGGAGCGACCTGCACAGTTGCTGCTGTTGCGCGCTGCTGCTGGTGGTTGCTGCTCCTACTACGGTCGAGCTAGTAGCTGTTGCGCTGCTTCGGCAGCTATTGCGGCGTCACTGGAGGTCGACAGGCGAGGCGGCGCAGGGAGGAGCTGGGGAGAATGAGGCAGCAGGGGTTTGGGGTTGTGAATAGGGAGCAAGTGCAGGGGAGTCGAGAAAGGGAAAGAGAACAGAAGGGAGAGGAGAGAAAAGGAATAGAAGAGGGGGGTCGGTCGGGGAATCGATTGGGGTGGTTTTTTTTTATACAAATACAAGTAAAAATAAAATACTAAATATTTAAAATTGTTATTGGAAGATTTTATCTAAAATTTATTCAACGAAAATCATTTCATAAGAATCTGAAAGCTTAAAATCGATATAAGAGCTATATAAAGAATTTCGGAAAAATTTTCGGAAGAATTTACCAACAAACGTAAAAATTTATATTATTTACGGAAATACATTATAAGATCCCAAAATAATATTTAAAAATATATAATAAAATATTTAAGTCAAATTCTAATAAACTGAGACTAATTTTAATAATTTTCAAAACCAATTTTCTGCAAACTAAAAAGCGTAAAATGGAAGAAAATTAATTTTAGAAAGAAATTCATAAATAAGCTCAGAAAATCTTTTTTATTTAAAACTTTCTGAAAATATTAACAATTTCCGAAAATAAATAAATTTAAAGTCAAAAATATTTTCTATGGATAAAATCATTAAAATAAATTTAACTATTTAAACAGAAATTCTATAATTTAAATAATATATTTCGTTAATGAAATATAACTCCAAAATAAATTCATAATCACATGACAAAGTTACAATCGAAAACGAATCTAAAATATTAAAAAATCAAAATATGAGAAAGAACGGGAATACATATTTTTAACCGAAAATCAAAATCATATGAATATAATAAAATCATGGTCGTGAAAAAAATTATCTAAAATGGTCCGCAACGAAAACGATTAATTAATTCAAATATGAAGTCAAAATCGTCGATAAATCCATAAAACGAATTGAAATTAAAATAATTAAATATTTACATCAAATTACGCTAATAAAATCATTAGGCTTAATAAAATTAAATTTCAAATATACAGGGTATTACAGGTTATTAATGAAAATGTTAAGTATTTATCCATGTTGTGTTATGCTATTGTGATCTTTAATGCATGGTTAATATTATTGTGAGCCCTAGGGGTATTTTAGTAATATGTCTTGTGCAAGAATGTAGCCTAATATGTATGGATGTTAATGAGTATTAAATTAAATATAATAGTTGCAGAGTTGGATAATGAGAATGGGATGTTAATATTAATATTTCATATAGTGATAATAATTTAATATAAATGGCGTAATAAGGGGAAAAATGGTAAATTGTAAGTAAAAAGGGTAAATTGGTAGTTTTGGAAGTAAAGGGTAAAATGGTAATTTTGGGAGGTAAAGGGATAAAATGGTAATTTTGTGATAAAAGGGAAAAATGGTAATTTTGTAATAAAAGGGCAAAATGGTAATTTTGTAAATAAAAGGGCAAAATGGTAATTTTATAATTAAAGGGTAAAATGGTAATTTTGTATGTAAAAGGGAAAAATGGTACTTTATAAGTGAAAAGGGTAAAATGGCTATTTTATATGCAAAGGGCGAAACAGTAATTTTGTAAGTAAAACGATAAAATAGTAATTTTGTAAGTAAAAGGATAAAATGGTAATTTTTTGAATAAAGGGTAGAATGGTAATTTTTTAAGCAAAGGGTAAAATGGTAATTTTGTAAGTAAAGGCATAAAATGGTAAGTTTATAAATAATTGGATAAAATGGTAATTTGTAAGTAAAAGGGGTATTATGGTAAATTTGGAAGAGAAGGGCAATTCGGTAATTTAACTATCTAAAGGGTAAATTGGTAATTATGATAATGTAGAAGGGTAATTTGGTAATTTATTCAAATAAAGGGGCAATTTAGCAATTATAACAAATGAGAAGGACAATTCGGTAATCTGACCAACCAAATGGGAATTATGATAAGTGTAATAATTATGAAGGGTGAGTGGTGACCTAATAAGTGTGAGAGATCGCTTGGTAACCTAAACCGAGTAAGGATGTGGCAAAGAACAACTATATATGGGTTACGTGCCTTGTATGCCATGTGTTATGCCATATTGTGTACTTTATGCTTAATGATTAATCGTTTATAGCGCAACCTAGAGTGAATGTATGCTTATCTGACTTCTTTATGGCATGTGGATGATGATTATATTTGTTGTGCGTACGATGTTATGTGATGTGACCCTCTAGGACATGCATGCTAGGATATTTTAATGTGGTAATGTGGGATGGAAGGATGAAAAAGGAAAAATGGGAAAGTAAGATAACCAAGGGGAAGTAAGTTGGCTAACGTAGGTAGGAATGACCTAAATAACCCATGATCCATGAGTGATTAAATAAAAGGGGACTTAAATAAAATGAATGAGTGATGCAACTCTTGCATGGGAGATTTCTAGGGTTTACATAGGATGATCCTTACGTAGAAAGGTGTTAGGGTTTAAGTGACCAACTAGGGTTTACGGTCACATGAATAATTGGTGAGTAGAGTGATGGGATTTGGGTCGAATCTAAATGAGATGAGGTGTGGGATGATAAAAAAAAAGGTTGGGCCACATAGGTCCGATTAGGTTTCAAGGGAAAACCCTAGAGGGTGGTAGTGAAATAATTTGAATGTCATAAGGTGGTGGGTCTCAACCCACACCCTTAGGAGTTTATTTTCGTTATAAGTAAATGTAAGGGGGAATGGATTTCAAGGTGTGATAAGAGGTGCAAAGGTCTCAAGATATGGGACGAGCCCTCTCGGGAGGATAGAAGTAGAGGTCAGTGACATGCATTTCAAGAGTGAATTACTTTCGAATAAGATAGGAATAAGACACTAATCACTTAAAGAGGAAGATTGTTGAGCCGAACCCAGACCGGTCCACCGGCGAATAATAGTAGGCAGAAGCGTTTTGCTTTGCATGATTTCTAGTCCACCGACTATAATAGTGGGGAATTATGTGCTCAACAAACCAAACGTAATAACGATAAGACATGGGGAAGACACTAAGTACTTACAGTGGAAAACCATGTGAGTCAAGGTCAGACCGGTCCACCAGCAGATAATAGTGGCTAAGAGCGTTTTGCCCTGGAGATTGGTCCACCGGCGAATACTAGTGGTCAGGAGCGTTCTGCCCTGTATGTATTCCGGTCCACCAGCTATAATAGTGGGGTTCCCACACTCACATGAATATTTATAATCCGAGATGATTAATTAATGATGGACTAATGGCTTTAAAGCCCTAAAAGCATTGATTGTTCATTATGATCTATTAATATTTGATTAACTTGTTAAGTATGCAAATGTACGAAAGTAATATTTATGTATGCACCATTAATATCTGATTGACTTGTCAAGTATGTGAATGCATGGATTTGATTATTATGTTTACACCTGTCGTTATGTATGGGTATAGTGGTATATCATGTGTTACATTGCGGGCCTACTTTTAAGTGTGTTTTAAAGGGTTACTCAGTACCATAGTACTGAAGGGTTCCATTCATGGGGCCCCTGCCTATTCAATGGGCAATGTCCCGTGCAGGTCATTTTCAGGTGCTATTCAAGTGGGCTCCCGAGAAAGAGCGTAAGGAACTATCCAGAAAGTCCTAGGGTTGACCTCTTTCTCTTTTAAATTCTTTATTTAATGTATTCATTGTTTTGTAACCACCACTAGTGGATTTTATTCTCGTAAATTGTTTACTATGCTACTCTGATTTAAATATGTTTGAGTTTCTCGTAAGTTGTATTCTTCTCTTTTAGCCTTAGTACTTGGTACTAGAACGGTAGGAATGAACCGATCTGGTACTAAGTGTGGCGATAATATCCCCAGAATTCATGGTTTTGATATTTCACTTCCGCTAATTATTTTAATAAAACAAAATTTTTCAGTAGTGAATTTTGGGGGTGTTACAATAACAAAGAAGAGGTGGTAGATTTTTGTGTTGAGAAAATGACCGGAAATGTAGCCTCATTATTTTTATTATCCTCCTCTCTCTTTCATTTTTCATTTTAAAAAAAGAAGAAGAAAGAAGAAAGATGAATAAGAGAAAGAGAGAGAGGGAAAAGAGAAGAAGAAAAGAGCAAAAGTGTTGACATTAAGATGTGGGCAAATTAATCTTATGATTCAAATAGGAAGGGATAAATTGATGGCAAAGGCCATGGTTGGTTTACTTTAGGATATGATGACATATTGTTAATCTCATATTCTGAGAAATATTTTTTTTGTTATTACTCCATTTGTTTTCAGGCCTTTAACTACAATCCTAGAATTATCCTACCTTTTACCCTAGCCCCATTACACCTTTAATAAGACCTTATGATTTTTGTGTTACATAGAGTGGTGTACATGCAAGCCTATAATCAATCACAATCAATAGAGGGAATTATAAGAGAAAATTATACATGAGCATAGAGCACTTATACTTACCTAAAGTGAGGGAGTCTACTTCTCTATTAATCTTTGTCTCGTAAGGATGAGCATCTACATGCTAATAAACCTTCTTAGAGTGTCATACTAAAATTGATTTGAGAGTTAAGATTGAGGAGTGTTGTAACATCCCCCAAAATCACAGTTGAAAATTTTCATTTAAATCAAACAACAACCGCAAGGCTAAGGGAAAATTTTGACATGACATTAGTCATACTTAAAATAGAGATTCATAGAAAACTAAAATGTTCATAGCACGAGAAGCAGAGTGTGCATTAAAAAGTTATTACAAATGAAAGCGAGTTACATAGTCAAAGTTTTCAAAAGGGATAAAAGGTACAATACGATAAAATGTAATGAAAATACAATGAAAACATAAGTATAAAGAGATAAAAGAGATATTCTGCTCTACATAGCTCTCTAACCCCCATACCTAGTCCAACGATCAACACACATCACCGCCTAACGCATCCAATACGTCATAAGCATCAAACACGGTACCTCCTACCTATACAAATTTAGAAGGGCCTTTTTCTCGTGGAAATGATCTGCACCCATGAAATGGGTGTTCTGTACGCTACATACTAAGTATGGTAACCATATGGGTAAAGCCAGCAAGAAAATAAACAAGTAAGGCATACAAAGCATAATTCAGGTTCATATCATCAGGTCAAACTTACACTAATATTTTATCTTACATATTTCTTATATTAATTCCACGTGAGTATAGAAACCCTACTATTATAGCCGATGGACCGAAAATACTCCATAGGATAGAATGCACCAGGCCACTATTATAGCCGATGGACCGGAATCACTCCACAAGGTAAAACACACGTGACCACTATTATAGCCAGTGGACAGAAAAATCAAACTCACTGGCCCCGACTCACTTGGTGTTCCACTATAAGTAATTAGTATCTTTCCATGTCTTATATTTTTGTTTTACACATTACTTATATTAATTTCACGTGAGTATGGGAACCCTACTACTATAGCCGATGGACCGAAAATATTCCATAGGAAAGAACACACCTGGCCACTATTATATCCGGTGGTTTGGAATCACTCCACAAGGTAAAACACAACTGACCACTATTATAGCTAGTGGACCGAAAAATCAAACTCACTGGCCCCGACTCACGTGGTGTTCCACTATAAGTAATTAGTATCTATCCATGTCTTATATTTCTGTTTCACACATTTCTTATATTAATTCCACGTGAGTACGGGAACCCTACTATTATAGCCGGTGGATAGAAAACACTCCGTTGGATAAAATGTACTTGGCAACTATTATAGTTGGTGGACCGAAATCACTCCACAGGGTAAAACACACTTGACCACTATTATAGCCAGTGGACTGAAAAATCAAACTCACTAGCCTCGACACACATGGTGTTCCACTATAAATAATTAGTATCTTTCCATGTCTTATATTTCTACTTCACACATTTCTCATATTAATTCTGCATGAGTACGAGAACCACACTATTATATTCGGTGGACCAAAAACACTCTATAGGGTAGAACACACCTGACCACTATTATAGCCGGTGGACCGAAAAATCAACCTCACTAGCCCTGACTCACGTGGTGTTCCAATGTAAGTAATCAGTATCTTTCCATGTCTTTTATTTTTGTTTCGCACATTTCTCAAATTAATTCCGCGTGAGTATAAGAACCCTACTATTATAGCCGGTGGACCGAAAACACTCCACAAGGGATAACGCACTTGACCACTATTATAACCGATGGATCAAAAAATCAACCTTACTGGCCCCGACTCACGTAGTGTTCCACTGTAAGTAATTAGGATCTTTCCATGACTTATTACCATGCAAAGTTTGGTTTATTGAGCCCAAAATCCCCCACTATTATAGCTGGTGGACCGAAAACACTCAATAAGGCAAAATACACCTGACCACTATTATAGCCGGTGGACCAAAAATCACTCCACAAGGCAAAATGCACCTAAATATATCCTCAATGGGCTCTAGCTCGATAATCTTTCACTTTAAGTGTTTAGTGTTTTATTGTATCTTATTCCACAACCCCGACTAGATATGCATGACCTACTAGACTTTCCATGCTCACATTTTTATTCTCAGCTTCTCGAAAACCCTATTCCATATCTTGGGACTTTTACACTCTCTAGTACATCCAAACATTCCTTCCCACTCTTTCCTCATTAAAATGAATGCCTAACTCCGAGGCCCACTTTTCGTATCTCTGAATAAACTCAATATCACTCTGTAGGGATTCCCTCTGGGAAACCTTCATTTAGCTTATATGGCCCAACCTTCCTCTATCCTACACAACTCATGCTCCCTTGCCCCCAATTCACCCCTAAGCACCCCACTTTACTTTCCATTTCACACATGTGGTCATGAAACCCTAGTTAGCTATCCCAAAACCCTACCACCTCTCTTTCCTCAAACGATGTTATCCTTTCATCTCTCTTAGTTACCATCCTCTCTTCCACATAACAGATATCTAACACAACCTATGACCCCGATACTTTCTCCCCATCTTTTCCCACTCACCATGAGGACCCAAAACTCTTCTTTGTTACCCAAAACCATGACTCCCCTCGAACCAGACCCAACATCACAACCTCACTAGATAACTCCTACAAGTGATCATAAAAACCCTAGTTCACTCCCCGAAACCCTAGTACTTCTCCTTTCTTTTATGTCACCCCCTTAACACCTAAATACCTTTTTCTCACTTGGCTCAGTTTTCCTCCATGCTACACCCCTCTCATCTTTTATTCCCCATTCTAACCATTTCCATTAGTTTTTCCCTCCTTACACACTTCTCTTACTTAGGGTTTCCTTCCAAAACCCTAATCAAGTCCCCCATGCAACCTTACACCAACCTACATACTATTTTTCACATATGGACTCCAATTATCCTAACAATTCTTCCCTTACCTTACTTAACCCTCAAGTCAACTTTTTCCATGTAAAGGTCATCCCCATGTAAAGGCTAACCATCCCATGCAAACCTTAGACTCTCCATGCATGTTTGGTCCATTCCCATAATTTATTCCCATTATTCCCCCTTTTATCCACCTATAGGTCATAATATATTTAGGTTATCCTTACCATCCTCTGATCAACTCACTTTCCTCACTCTTTTTCATTTCTCTCACAATTATATCACACTATTTAGGGCTTCCTACCATGCATATCATAAGGGGAAATATTACATAAGCACATTCCATGAACATGTCATAAAACACATACAACTTACCTTAGCTCCATGCTTAGCAAGCTTTGCTACAATAATATAATATATAAAGCACACACATCAAATCAACACATATAGTATATTTTTCACACACAAAAGGCCTTAACCATATCCTTATCTAAAACAACACCAGACTTGAAGCACGCTCTTACACCCCCTTAGGGTTTTGACTTGGTTTACCTATAAGAGAAAAATACTAGGGTTAACTTGAAATACCCCAAAATCCTCATTTAGGGAATTATGAAAAAATAAGGATTTATTAGGAAAATTTAGTAAATAATTTTTTTTATAAAAATAAAGTGGAATTAATTAAGGTAAATCAAGGAGAAAATAATAAATAAACTATTTAAGGAAATTTTGGGAATTTTACTAATTAACATAGAAGTTAAGGAAAACTTATCCAAAATAGTCAAATTAAGCTAAAGAGGAATTTAATTATTATTATTGTTATCTTAAATATTATTAATTTTAAATATTCAAGAATAAAAAATACCCTAAATGCCCCAACCAAACTATTTTCTCCTTTCCATTTTTCTTTTCTTTTCTTTTTCCCCTTCATTTCCCTTTTTCTTTCTTCCTCCCCTTCCTCCTTTTTCTTTTGTCCTTCCTTCCCCAAAATGGGCCAGTCGCATGACCCAGTCCCTTCCACCTTCTCGTCTCGTGCGGCCCAAAGCCCGTGTCACCACCTACTAGCTACCTAGTAGGCTTTTTTCTTTTTCTTTTCTTTCCCCCTAGACTGCCCGGTCCACCCCTTTCCCTTTCCTTCTTCTTCCCCACATGACTTGCAGATCTAAAACCTACTACCACGCCATCGACAGCCACCCACTCCATCTGGCCAACCTTCTTCTCTCTCCTCCGTAGTTTTCTTTCCAATTTCAACCCAACCAAACCGTCCTCCCTCCTCACGCACGCCTACCATTTCCTTTTCTACCTTCCCCCGACCAAACGCACCCTACCATGGTAGGGACTGCACCGCCTACCACCGCCAGCCGGTGGTCCAGCATCACCTATCCCCTCTTGTCCTCTTCATCCTTCGTCGTTTTCCCCTCGATTTAGCTTATAAATACCCCCATAGGCAGCCATAATCAGGTATTTGTTTTCGCAGCCCAAAAATTCTCCCTTTGTGCCACAGCCCGATCAAATCCCTATTCCTTCGCTGTTGACCATGGTTACCGCCCACACTGCCCACCAACCCTCTACAGAAATGAGCCTCCCTCCTTCCTCAATTTTACCTACACGAGCCACCTTAGCTGTGCAAAGTCACACTCTCAATCAGCCCTCATCAACCCCTCGCTGCCCCTCACACCACCGTCCACCACCAATTCTGCCGCAACCAACGCCACCTCCACCCTCCAAAACAACCAAGAGACCTTCCTCTACCCTCCCATAACTTCATATCCCCCTGCCTCCCTCTCCTTCTCCCTCCTCCACCTTCCACCACCTTCAGCTACCACACCTGCCACCGTGCGCCGCCACCTTTGGCTGCACCACCACCTTCATTCCACCCCCTCTCCACTTAAGGCACCCTCCACCCCCTCATTCCCTATCCTCTAGCCCATCTCTCCACCTCTCTTCCTCCTCCACTACCACCGCCGCCACACGCCGCCGCTAATTCCGCCACCAACCCTAGGTGGTATTCTAATTTCCCCAACCCCTAAACCTTTTTATATAAGTGTTAGTAATTTTTTGTAATATTAATATTATTACTCTTAATAATAATAATAATAATAATAATATTATTATTATTATTATTATTATTATTAATGTTGTTGTTGTTGTTGTTATTATATTATCACTCTTACTATTTAACCTAACTTCAGAAATATTTCTAACTAATGTTATTTTTATTAAAGGGCTATAACCTTAGTATTATTATGATTATCATTATCCTTATCCTTATCCTTATTATTATTATTATTATTATTATTATTATTATTATTATTATTATTATTATTATTATTCTACTAATACTATTAATACTTATTTTTCTACCGGTGCTATTAATACTAACTTCAGCCATTATAACTTTTATTATTAGTGTAAATATTGATACCCTTATATTACTATTACCCTTTTCAACTATTGTTATTATTATGCTCAACATTTTTATTAATATTATTACTATCATTACCACTATAACTATTATTATTATTATTATTATTATCATTATTATTATACTTGACCATATTATTACCAAGGCTACTTCTATTATGATTTATAGGACCTTTATTAGCATTATTCTTAAGATTGGAACCATTATTATTATTATTATTATTATTATTGTTACTATGAATATTATTATTACTACCTTGTCATTATTGTTAACATTTCATAATCACTAACCTATTATCACTACTAGCATTATGAATATAAGTATCATTATGGTCATTACTTTTATATTACTAATATCACTATTATTATTATTACTAGGGTTTGGGTCAATATTAGTATTATCACTAAAACTAATAGTATTATTATTAGTAGTAATATTGAAACCATTATCTTTAATACTATGAACATCACTATGACTACTTTAACATAAACCCATGATGGCTACTAAGACTCATCGTGGTTAGTGTTAGCATGATAAATTATTTTGAGAATAATAACCCTACTTTTACTTATAAAAAATACTATTATCATTATGATAAGGGTAGGGTAGGAATAATGGTAATTTTGGTAAGAGGGAGACTAACCCATAGTATTTCCCTCTTATAGGTGAATCAAGTCAAAACCCTAAGGAGGCATAGGAATGTGCTCCTAACCTGGCGTCATTTTAGGTAAGGATGTAGCTAAGGCTTATGTGTGTTGTGTGACTTGTATGCCTTGGACATTATGTATCATGCTATGTTATGTATCGTATGGTTACCATTAACTTGTCTTATGTGTAGCACACCTTGGAGTTGAGGCATGTTCATGTGTTTCCTTATGGCATGAGTATAATATGTATATGTAATGATTATGATGTGATATGATGTGACCCTCTAAGACATGCATGCTAGGATGATTAATAATATGATATGGGGATGAAAGGACAAAAAGGAAGAAAATGGGAAGTGAGTTCACTAAAGGGGATATGAGGTTGACCAAACTACCTCATGATCCATGAGAGGAAAATAAAGAGGAGGAGGTGATCAAAATGAATGAGAGATGTGAACCATGCATGGGAATTCTAGGGTTGCATGGGAACTTCAAAGGTTGCATGGGGTGGATGGAGTTTGCATGGAAATGATCTTTTCGTGAGAAAAGTTATTTTAGGGTGTAAGTAAGGTAAGGGGAGAGTTGTGGAGTGATTGGAGACTTGGGATGAAAAATAATACGTAGGTTTGTGTAAGGGTATATAGGGGATCCGATTAGGGTTTTGGGAGGAAACCCTAATTTGGGGGGAAATGTGGAAGTAAAAATAATTAAGAGAGAGTGGAGTATGGGATAAGAGTGGAAATATGTTAGATGGGGATGAGTGTGGGTGCCATGGGAAGGAAGAAATGTTAGGTGAAAAATAGTGAGGTTACTTGTGGAGGAAGGAAGGTGCTAGGGTTTGGAGTGGCCAACTTGGATTTTCCACTCACATGAGAAATCGATGAGTAAAGTGATATGGTTTGAGTTGAATCTAAATGAGATGAGGTGTTGGGCGATAAATGAAATAAAGCTAGATTAAGCAGGAGGAAGTTGGGCCACCTAGGCCCAATTAGGGTTTTTAAGGGAAAACCCTAGAGGGTGATAGTAAGTAGAGTTGGATATCATGAGGTGATGGGCCTTAACCCACACCCTTAGGAGTTAGGTTTTTCATTATAGGTAAGTGGAAGGAGAAAGGATATCGAAGTGTGATAGGAGGTGCAGGAGTCCCAAGATATGGGACGGGCCCCTCTTGGGAGAATAGAAGTAGAGGGTTAGTGACATGCATGTTAAGGGTGAAAGTTTTATTGAATAAGACACGAATAAGATACTAACCATTTAAAGAGGAACATTATTGACTCAGGCCCAGACCGATCCACCGGCATAATATTGGTCAGGTGTCGGGGTGCCCTAGAGACCTATCCACCGGCGTATAATAGTGGTTAAGTGTGTTCTGCCCTATAAGTGACTGATCCACAATAGTGGGGGATCCCAAGCTCAATAAACCAAACACTAAGTTGAAATAAACCTTGGGAAAGATACTATGTAATTACAGTGGAACACCATGAAAGTTAAGGCCAAACCAATCCACCGTTATAATAGTGGTCAGGAGCAACTTGCCCTAGAGAACGATCCACCGACAAAAATAGTGGTCAGGAGCGTCCTACCCTGTATGTTTCCGATCCACCGGCTATAATAGTGGGTTCCCGCACTCACATGGATTGATAAAGATTATGACATGAAAAGATTATATTTACCAGAGATCTAAAGAGTCCATCTGGACCATACCCGACTTTCATTATCTATATTATTGTATACTGCCTATATGATCATGTTACGCTGTATGCTTTGTGTAACACCCCCAAAATTCACTATTGAAAAATTTCGTTTTATTTAAAAGAGTTAGCGGAAGCAAATTACAAAACTGTGAATTCTGGGGATATTACCGCCATACTTAGTACTAGACCGGCTCACTCTTATCGTTCCGGTACCAAGTGCTAAGGCTAAAAGTGTAAAACACAATTTACAAACCATATTTAAATAAGAGTAGTGTAACCAACCATTTACAAGAAGAAAATCCACTAGTGTGGTTACAAGAGCAATAATAACATTAAAACTAGGAATTTAAAAGAGAAAGAGAAAAACTCTAATAGTTTCGAATAATTCCTTATTCTCTTTCATGTTTCCCACTTGAATAGCACCTGAAAAGGACCTACAAGGGGCACTGCACATTGAATAGGCAGGGGCCCTACGAATGGAACACTTTAGTACTATGGTACTGAGTAACCCTTTAAAAACACACTTAAAAGCAAGCCCACAATGCAACACATGATACAAAGTTACACACATATATAATAAGAAATACATGCACCACAATCACATACTTAACAAGTCCATCAATTATTAATAAGTCATAATGTACAATTAATGCTTCTGGGCCTTAAGTCATGTCATAGTACAAAATCAATACGTTCAGACCTTAAGCCATCAGTCTATCATTATTCAATCATCTCTTAAATTTTATATCCATGTGAGTGCGGGAACCCCACTATTATGGCCGATGGACCGGTCATGCAAGGTAAAATGCTCCTAGCCTCTATTATTCCTCGATGGACTGGTCATATAGGGCAAAACGCTCCTGGCCACTATTATTCGTCGGTGGACTGGTCTAGCCCCGACTCACATGGTGTTCCACTATAAGTGATTAGTATTTTTCCATAACTTTGTTCACATCCATGACTAATTTTATTGAGCTCGGGACCCCCACTATTACTGTCGGTAGATCAAAATATATATCAACATCATCCAAGGCAACACACTCCTGGGCCACTATTATATCCGATGGACCTGTACTTATAATCATCTTTCAGGGCAACACGCTCCTAGGCCACTATTATATTCGGTGGACAGGTACTCATAATCATCTGCCAAGGCAATACGCTCCTGGGCTACTATTATAACCGGTGGATCGATACTCAATATCATAATTCAACTGGGCTCGGCTCATTAATCTTTCACTTTCATGATTAGTGTTTTCCTTTTTTTATCAGCACATCAATTCCATTTATTTGCCTCGGACGTGAGATTAATAACCTAGGACACAAAGGTACACCGGTCATACTGGTGCATACAAGCTACTCGATACCTGAAATGCCCCGAAAATTTTTAATTTTATAAAATATATTTTAATTCGATTTTATTATTATTCTTCTTATTATTTCTATAATTACTATTATTAATATTAAAATGTTATAAGTATAATTATTATTAATATTATTATTTTCTATTTTGAATTTCCATTATTATTATTTATTATTATTAATATAAATATTTTAACATTAGTGTTGTTAATAATGTCATTATTATTATTATTATTATTATTATTATTATTATTATTATTATTATTATTATTATTATCATAATCATTATTATTATCATTATCATTATTATTATTATTATTATTATTTCTGAATTAGGTTATTTATTTTACAAATAATCTTTTTAGTATTATTTTGGTAAAGGGTCTGAATCCCTTATTTCACTTTATTTTTGAGTAATGCCTTTTTATTATTATTTCTACTATTTTATTATTCTTATTAATATTAATATTGATATTATTTTTGTACTTTTGTTATTATTAGTTTATCCAAAAGCCTAGTCTTATATTACGTTAGTTTTAATATTATTTTGATAGGAGAGAGTCTAATTTTAGCTCTTATTTCATAATAGGTAAAACCAGTCAAAACCCTAAGGAGGCGTAGGAGCGTGCTCCAAGACCGGTGTCGTTTTAGGTAAGGAGTGCTAAGGCCTTTTATGTTCTTATGTATATTATGTGTTTCGCATGTTATGTATCTAATGTTTATTATAATTAAATATTTTATATGTGGTATGACTTGGAGTTGAAGTATGTTGTGCATGGTATGTGTATTAATTATGTATGATGATATGTGTTGTGTATGTGAGGAAGTCGATGTGGTTTGTGTGAGAGGAAGGATGAAAAAGGAGGATGGGGAAAGAAGTTGACTAAGGGAAATGAGTTGACCTAAATTTTATGGTTTTATAAGGAATAATCTAGTTTATGATGCTATTTGGGAGAATGTAATTTATAATATTATATGGGATAATTTAAGTTATGATTTGATTGGGAGAGTTAATTTATAATTTGTTTGGGAGAATTTAGTTTATGATGTTATTTGGGAGAATGTAATTTATAATATTATATGGAAGAATTTAAGTTATGATTTGATTGGGAGAGTTAATTTATAATTTGTTTGGGAGAATCTAATTCATGATGTTATTTGGGAAAATGTAATTTATAATATTATATGGGGGAATCTAATTTATGATTTGCTTGGGGGAATTCAATTTATATTTTTCCTTGGGAGAGTCTAATTTATGATTTTATGTGGAAGAATCTTTATGGCATAAATTTAGGGTTTGATATGGAAGAATCTTTATGGTTTGAATTTAGGGTTTGGTATGGGTGAATCTTTAGTTTTGGTTGGATTGAATTTATGGTTTTGTATGACGGAATCTAGGGTTTACCTGGTGGTATTAATGGATGTATGTTGGTATTAGGGTTTGTATGATGATATTAAGGTTTGTATGGTGGTAATTATAGTTGTATGGTGGTATTAGGATTTACATGGTGATATTGATGGTTGTATGGTGGTATTAAGGTTTGCATGATTGAATTTAGGGTTTCACGTGGAATTTTAGGGTTTGCATGAAAAAGGTTCGAAGGTTTTCATGGGGAGATTAATGTCTGCATGGGTATTAAATTTACGTATGAAAAGTTGATTTGGGATGTAAGGGAGGAAGTAGAAGAGTTATTTGGGTGTTTGAATGTTTTGGGTGAAAAATAATACGTAAGACATTATAAGGGTATGGAGGTGACTGAATTAGGGTTTGGAGTGATTGACTATGGTTGTGGGGGTCAATTAGGGTATGTGGTGTTTGATTAGGATATTTGTGTTATCATGTGTATGTGGTGATAAAGTGTAATTATGATGGTGGAAATTATGATTTATGATTCGTGCATGTCTATGGTGAAAGCCTTTGAATAAGATACTTAAGACATTAATCACGTAAAGTGAAAGATGTTGAGCCGGGCCCAGACCGATCCACCGGCATAATAGTGGCAGGAAATATTTCCCTCGCGACCGATCCACCGGCTATAATAGTGGCAGGGCATGTACCCTCGCGACCGATCCACCGACAATAATAGTGGGGGATCCCGAGCTCAACAAAATCAAACCCTATAGTTGCTAAGACATGGGAAAGATACTAATTACTTACAGTGGAACACCGTGCGAGAAGGGGCCAGACCGATCCACCGGCATATAATAGTGGCAGGGTATGTTACCCTCGCGACCGATCCACCGGCTAAAATAGTGGCAGGGTATGTTACCCTTGCGACCGATCCACCGGCTAAAATAGTGGGGTTCCCGTACTCGTATGGACTTGATAAAAAGTATGGTGTGAAATGAATTCTGATCAGAGATTAATTTAAAAATTAATCCAGTCTACAATCGGGCCTTGTACTCTTACTTGGATGGTCGTAAGCACCTTATGTCATTGTGTTGGTAATTATACTCTTTTATGTTCTGCATGATTTATGTGTTGGCCTTAGTGATCAAGTCACCTTACTCAGTACTGGACCCGTACTGATACTACCTTGGTTGATGGGTCCTGTGATGATCCACTGATGGTGGGGAGCAGACCTCTTATGTAGGTTTAAGATCAGAGACTATTTTGGGGTGGTAGGCCTGATTTGAGTGAGTAGGCAATCCGGAATTTGATCCCTCGGGTTTTATCTTGTTTAAATGTATTTCTATTTGGAAGTTACAAGTGTTATTTGAAACTTCAAGGGTATTGTAATTAACTCTTAATTTCTCGTACTTTGATTTTGTGTATGATCTTCGAATCCTTTTATGAATTGTTAATTTAAATTTAACGTAAATCTTTTCTTTAGCCTTAGCACTTGGTACTGGAACGGTTTGAGAGAACCGGTCTGGTACTAAGTGTGGCGGTAACATTCCCAAAATTCATAGGTTTTAAGTATTTCTATTTTAATTGCTTCCGCTTTTCAAAAAAAAAAGTAGTGAATTTTGGGGTGTTACAATACCCTTCAACCATCAACCCAGGGACGCAAAGGTACCCTGATTGTACCGGTGCATAAAGATACTCAGTACCCTACCTACAAGGACACCTAATCCATAAGTATACATACCTTCTAAATAGGTCCATAGAGCTAGATAGAGTAAAATATAGGCCCTGGCTGGGGCACAAAGGCACACCAGCAAATACCAGAATAATCATGGGCTAAACCACGTCTTTAGGGTAGCAACTCCTAAAGAGCCACCATTCCCAATCTCAAGGTCTTTCACTGTAAGTATTAGTATCTTAATTAAGGTGATCACGTAAAGCATAACAATTAGATGATTATTCACTTTCGATCATGTTGATATCTTAAGCATTTCTTATTCATACAATTATCCAAGATAACACAATGGAATCATTAAGGCCATTATAATCTCGTCCAATTCTAATTTAGTATTTGTTCTCGTAATATTCACTAATCGTCAAATACTCTTACCTTACTATTAAGTGTTACTTAAGTCTTATTATGAACCTCCAGTGTCCCATCAACATGTTGGATATGAATTACTGATTTACCTCTTACTTGTATAGTTATTAAGCCATCCCTTCCTTACTTGCCAATTTACCACATCACCCTTCAGGTTACATAATTACCAAATTATCCCTTACTAGATCTACGTTACCAAGTTATTTCCTACGCTTTTTAGATCACCATTCACCCTTCATAATTATTACACTTAACATATTTCCCATTTGGTTGGTTAGATTACCGCATTTCCCTTATCCTTTGTTATAATTACTAAATTGCCCTTAAGTTGGATAAATTATCAAATTACCCTTCTTCATTATCATGATTACCAATTTTCCCTTTAGTTGGTTAAATAATTACCAATTTACCCTTTAGTCGGTTAAATTACCAAATTACCCTTCTCCCTTATCATAATTACCGAATTGCCTCTTTAGTTGGATAAATTACCAAATTACCCTTCTACAATCTTATAATTGCCAGATTGCCCTTATCCATTATTATAAATACCAAATTACCCTTATCCATTATCAAAATTACCAAATTACCCTTATATTGGTTAAATTACCAAATTACCCTTTTCCATTATCATAATTACCATTTTACCCTTTCTCAATTATTATAAGTACCGTTTTACCCTTCTCTATTATTATAAATACCAAATTACCCTTCTCCATAATTACAATTCCCAATTTACCCTTCTCCATTATTATAAATACCAACTTACCCTTCTCCATATTTATAATTATTAATGTACCCTACCCTTCTCCATAATTTTAATTACCAATTTACACTTCTCCATAATTATAATTACCAATTTACCCTTTTACTTACAAATTACCGGTTTACCCATTTACTACTAAAATTACCATAATATCCTCTTATTTATAAAAATTACAATTTTACTCTTTTCTTACAAAATACCATTTTTCCCTTCTCTTTCAAAATTACCATTTTACCCCATTTACTCCCAAAATTACCATAATACCCCTTTACTTATAAAATTACCATTTTCCTCTTTACTTCCAAAGTTACCATAATACCCCTTTTTTCTTACAATTTACCATTTTTCCCTTCTCCTCTAAAATTTCCATAATTCCCTTTTCATACAAATTTACCATCATACCCTTTTATTATACCACTTTTATTAAGTTTTCATCACTACATGAATATTAATATTAATACTCCACTCTGCTCGCCCAAATTCTGCCAACTATTATATTTCATTCATACTCCTCATCATCACACATATTAGGCCACATTCTTGCACAATATATATTACTAAAATTTCCCTAGGGCTCACAACAATATTATTCATGCATAAATTGTCACAATAACATAAAATAACATGGATAAGTACTTAACACTTTCATTAATAGCCAAACTCTTTCCTTAAGCAATATTTCCACACATAGCACATAAACTAGCATACTTTCCTTTTTATTAATCAATATATATATACATATTATATTAACAAACATATAACAAGCATAATAATTCCTGCAAAAACCCTAATGTGCTAACATAAGTTTATCCATGCGTTTAAGTGGGGTTTAACGATTACCTTAATTCTTGCAAAAATCGAACATTACCAGTATCCCGGTTGAAGATTCAAGCTTTAGATAACGAAATCAACACCTAAAAGTAGTACCAAAACTTACCATATTAGAGATGAGAACCCAAAGCATAAAACTTTATAAAATTTAATTAATGAAATACTTAAATTAAAATGTTATTATACCTTAAAAAATTTTGTACTAAAATACTAAGGCATGCAGCAGCTCATATTGCTCATGCAACATGAGTTGCATGTAGGGATGGCAACGGGGTGGGTACGGATCGGGTACCCCTTATCCATACCCGAACCCGATAAGAAATTTGATAACCATATCCATACCCGTACCCGCATGGATATCCGTTACTTTACCCATATCCGTATCCGGCGGATACCCATTACCCGACGGATAATCCGCCGGGTACATCAAACCCATTATCCGACGGATTAAAATTACCTATTTATCTGTTACCATTACCCGTTTATTCGTTTTTGTACCCGTTTACCTGTCATAATATATATAATTTACCTACAAAATTATTTTTTGATATTAAAATATATATAAAAAATCCAATAATTCATCAACTTAGTAGCTAAAGTTGATAATGTATCTGTAGCATAATAGAAAAACATAGTAAAATATGCCAACAACAATATTGTTTAAACATAGTAGATAATGTCCAAAAAAATTAAAAATTAGTAGAACACAAATGACATTCATAAATCATGACAGGATGAACTTTTCAATCTACATTCTTCAATCTTTAACCTTCAGACTTTAATCATCATGATTCATGAATCATGCATCTACCTGGTACATAAAAACAGTAAAAATAAACAGTCAAATATATATATATATATATATATATATATATATATATTACATTTGCTAATAACATTATAAAATCTATAAACATCTAAGTTTTACCTCATTTTCACCATTGTCGGAGTCCTCATCCTCAAAAGAAGCACGATAATGTGATACTTGATAGTTATTATTATCTAGAAAAGAATTGAAAATAATAAAATTAATAGATAAAAGAATATTTCATAATTAAACTAAATTTTAATAATATAAATAAAATATTACCATTGTTACTCATCATTGCTGCCCAAAGCCAATCTTAACCACACGTCAATGCTTCTAAAGTCTTTGGATGTAGCCGATTGCGGTGAGGAGTGATAAATCGACCGCCCGTGCTAAAAGTAGATTCTGAAAAAACTGTGGAAACAGGAATAGTAAGAATATCCCTAGCCATATTTTGTAAAATTGGAAACTTAGTGTTTGTCTTCCACCATGACAAAACATCAAAATTCTCCATCCTTGGCATAACAGCCTCCTCCAAGTAATAGTCTAGCTCGTTCTTTTGCGATGAATTAGTGACGCCATGGTTATCTAGCCACTTTTCATATATGGCTGCTCCTCTAGAACCGAAACCAACACAACCACCATAGGAAGTATGACTAGAAGTAGTTAAACCACAAGATGTACTATTATTTCTCTCTATACGCTTCAATTTCTCCTCATACTCACGAAATAATTCATAACATATTCTACAAACTTTTTCTATCTCATCATAAGTGGAGTCCAGATAAATTAAAGAATAATAACATTCCACCAACTTCATTTTATATCGGGGATCCAAAATGGTTGCTACTGCCATAATCCCATGAATAACACTCCAATATTTATCAAATTTCTCTAACATTTTTTTCAGCCATATTCTTAATATCTTCATCTTCCTCAAATGCCCATTCAGTCAAAGCCAATCTAATCTGACATACCTTAGGGAAATATAAGTTAGAAGTAAGATACTTATTTCCCGAAAACAACAAAGTAACCTCATAAAACAACGATAATTTTGAACAAATAATCCGAGCCAATTTCCACTCCTCAGAACTAGGACAACATTTAAAGCTAGGCTCCAACCATGATAGCCTCTCAAACACATCTTCATACAACAATGCAACATCAAGCATTAAGAAAGTGGAGTTCCATCTTGTCTTACAATCTTGTACTAAGGCCTTAGTATATGGAACTTCTTTTTATTGACAAACCTCTACAAACCTTTCTATTCTTTTTGGTGTTGCCCTCCAAAACACCACACTCTCACGAATATTTTCAATTGTCTTTTGGATTACATCCATTCCATCCCTAACAATTAAATTAAGAATATGCGCAGCACAACGCATGTGAAAATATTTTCCATGCAATAAAAAACACTTCGCTTGTAATCTCCTTTTCATCTCATCAATCATAGCATCATTAGTAGTACAATTGTCAATAGTTAGCGTTGTGAGCTTTGTATCAATATTCCAATCCACCAAAACAGTTAACAAAACATCACAAAGAACTTCAGATGTGTGGGGAGCAGGAACATATATGAACCTTAACAAAGATAAAAGGAAAAAAAACAACAAATGAGAATGAGAACAACACATTATCATATAGCATTAACATAAAACTTAGAACTTGATGTAGATAAAATATTAAAAGTACCTGAGTATCCGACTTTGTAAATTCCATTGAGTATCAATCCAATGAGCTGTTATAGCCATAAAACCCTTCTTTTGATTTTGAGCGGTCCACATGTTAGTAGTGATTGAAACCCTACTCTTATTACAATGTAATAGGGACAATTGTTTTGTTTTTCTCAAACTCAAACATCTTAAGAATATCACTCTTTAATGTATTCCTCGAAATCAACTTCAAAGATAGTTGAAGACCGGACACGAACTTTTTAAATCCTTCATGTTCCACTATAGAAAGTGGATACTCATGTATGACCACCATATTACACAAGTATTGCCTTGAAACTTCTTGATTGAATTCAATGATCATTATCTTTCCCTTTCCTTCCCCCTTTTGAGTAAATTGCAACTTGTTTTGGCCCACTCCTCGTATAACCTTAAAACCTACATACTTTTTTATATGCTCATGAAAATGAGAAGTGCCATTTTTGGGATCCCCACTTAGACTTCTATTACAACCTTTACAAATGCCCTTCCTCTTCCTATTAGTTTCCACTGCATTAAAATGTGCCCATACAATAGAAGTTTTCTTTCTTTTTTTCCCTAGAGTAAGTTGTTGCACTTCTACATCTTCCTCTTCTCTTCCTCATTTGTAGATGGCTCCATGGTATTGGGGTTACTAGCTGCAGTAGATGAATATAGAGGTACTTCACTTGGTGAATCGGTAGTACTAGCTCTAGTTGCCATCCTTAAACCTAAAGAGAAGTATATACTATGTTATCAGCAATAATTGACTTGATGAGTCTTAATCGGACATTTCAAATTTTCAAGATACAACCAACAATGAATTCATGTGCATTACAGCAACAACAAAAAAACTTCTGTATGTCAACAACACCATGGTAGTTTTTCTTTCAAACATCATCGATGAGCGACAACATCACAACAGCAAACCTTAAATTATAATAGTTGACTCTATGTATGATATGTTGTCATTAAAAGTGTCATCTTGTTGATTAAAACTAAGTTTTTGATATTTTTTTTAATGATTTGGATTGTCAAAGTTCTAGATTCAATTGAATATGAGTCAAAGATTAACAAAAACCACACATGACATTAGAATATCAGCCACTTAGAAACAAAGATAGAAAAAATTTAACTTGCAATTACTTATTAAGTTGTAGCTTAAATGATGATAAAGATCTAAGCTACTTGAAGCCTAAATCTAACAATTTTTTTTCACAATTTTGGATTCATCTACTAGAGTTACAAGTGATATATCAAAGTAGAAAATAAAGGGAAAGAAACATTTAATAATTTAAATGAAGTTATTGCCATCTTGGATGCCAAGATGACTATGGAAGGGATTCACTTATTTATCAAATATTTATATCAACATGACATACACCTCTTAAAAAATCAAGATCAAAATCTCCCTCAAGTTACGGTGGTGTTTTCAAGAATCCGGGCATATATCAAGAACATGCATACATATGAAATTGCTCAAAATGGGATATAGTTTATCAATTGTGAAATAATGAGAATATGCCAAGTAAAGACAACATTACATGAATAATGAGAATTCATGTGCATTAGCATTATAACAACAAAAACAAAAAAAACTTCTATATGTCAACAACACAACACCACAGCACTACCATTTTGGACGGTAGTTTTTCTTCCAAACATCACAACAGCAAACCAAACCTTAAATTATAACAATTTGGGATTAACAAATTTAATTAACCAACTTACACTTACAGAGTGAGCCAGTGAGGACTTGTAGGAGGCACATAAGGTGGCACTCGCTGAATCGCAGAGGAAGAGTCAGGGAGACAGGAGACTCGAAGAGGAAGATGACAAACAAAGACAGGGACGGCGAGTGAGTCGAGCAACGGCCAAAAGGCAATGCACCGTGCGGGTGTGCCTGTTGTGTTTACCACCTATGACCTATGAGTCTGTGACCTCTCGATTCTACAGACAAAAAAGAAGACTGAACCGGACCAGAGACTTGAAGAGGAAGACGACGAACGGAGACAGGGACGGCGACCGACAGGCGAGTGGGCGACTGCCAAGGGGCAATGCACCGTGCACCTCTGACCTGTTGTGTTTAAGCTGCTCAATAGTCGATTCGAAATCAAGAGAAGACTAAAGACTCTGAAGAGTGAAGACTCGACGACTCGACAACAAGTGGCAATGAGACAAACAAAAATAGTATTTCCAATTTTAAGTAGGGTTGTAGGTAAAATGACAATTTAATTTCTAATTATAACCTATTATTGTATAAAAAGTTAAGGGTAAAATGGTAAATATATAACGGGTAAACGGGTATGGATATGGGTACGGATACGGATACGGATATGGATATCCCGTACCCGTATCTGTACCCGAACCCGCCGGGTATTTTTAACCCTTACCCATATCTGTATTCATATCTATTTATCATTATCCATATCCATATCTGTCAGGTAAAATCAGTCAGGTTTCGGGTATTATCCGCCCCATTTACATCTTTAGCTACATGCAAAATAAAAAGGAGGAAGGCTCGAAGGGGGTGAAGGACAAGGAGTGATGGGCTATTTTCAGGTTGGGATCTTTAGGCTAGGAAAGAAGGTAGATGGGGAAGGATGGGAGGCAAGGGAAGGGTGCCGGAGTGAAGAGGGGGTGTAGATGGCGGCTGGGGATGGGTTTTTGATGGCCAACGGCGACGGCGGCAAGGAAGCAAAGTGGGATGTAGGAGTGGATAGGGCTGAAAAGGAAGGAAAAGAGAGGAGGAAAATAAAGGGGTACGAGGGCTGGTTTTGGGAAAAGGAGGCGTGGGGGTTGTAGAGGAGGTTGTAGGGAGTGGATTGGTGGTTTGGGTGGCGATAGAGGTGGCCGGACGGTGGCAAACGGAGGGGTTGCAGGGGTGTTGCCGATGAGGGAGAGAAAGGGGAGAAAAAAATATGGGGGAGGAAGAAGGGACTATAGGGGCTCGAGGGGGTATTGTGGTGGTGCAAGGCTGGAGTAGAGGGTAGTTGTAACACCCCAAAATTCACTAAATTTTTTTTTTTAAAACGGAAGCAATTAAGATAGAAACACTTAAAACTTGTGAATTCTGGGAATGTTACCGCCACACTTAGTACCAGACCGGTTCTCTCCAACCATTCCAGTACCAAGTGCTAAGGCTAAAGAAAAGATTTACGTTAAATTCAAATCAACAATTCATAAAAGGATTCAAAGATCATACACAAAATCAGAGTACGAGAAATTAAGAGTTAATTACAATACCCTTGAAGTTTCAAATAACACTTGTAACTTCCAAATAGAAATACATTTAAACAAGATAAAACCCGATGGATCAAATTCCGGATTGCCTACTCACTCAAGTCAGGCCTGCCACCCCAAAACAGTCTCTGATCTTAAACCTGCAAAAGATGTCTGCTCCCCACCATCCGTGGATCATCACAGGACCCATCAACCAAGGTAGTATCAGTACGGGTCCAGTACTGAGTAAGGTGACTTGATCACTAAGGCCAACACATAAATACATAAATCATGCGGGACGTAAAAGAGCATATTCATAAATGCATATGATCAACCGGGTAAAAGTACAAAGGCCCAATTGTAGTCCAGATTAATCATATAATTGATCTCTTATCAGAATTCAATTCACGCCATGCCTTTTATCAATCCATGTGAGTACGGAAGCCCCCACTATTATAGCCGGTGGATCGGAGGCACATAGGGTATCATACCCTAACCACTATTATAGCCGGTGGATCGGAGACACATAGGACTACGCGTCCTAACCACTATTCCTAACCGGTGGATCGGTTGGCTCCGGCTCGCATGGTATTCCACTGTAAGTAATTAGTATCTTTTAAGCATTTCAGCAAAACTCAGGTTTGTGTTTGTTGTGCTCGGGAACCCCCACTATTATAACCGGTGGATCGGTGTCACATAGGACATCATGTCCTAACCACTATTATAACCGGTGGATCGGTCGCACATAGGGTAAAAACCCTAACCACTATTTCGAACCGGTTGATCGGTTGGTCCCGTCTCAACAATCTTCCTCTTTAGATAATTAATGTTTTAAGTATCTTATTCAAAGGCTTTCACCATATACATGCACGAATCATAAATCATAAATTCCATATTCATCATCATACTTTATTCACCAATTACACATGTGTTATCACCAAATCCTAGACATGCACCATATACCCTAATTGACCCCCACAACCATAGTCAATCACTCCAAACCCTAATTCAGTCACCTCCATACCCTTATAATGTCTTACGTATTATTTTTCACCCAAAACATTCAAACACTCAAATAACTCTTCTATTTCCTCCCTTACATCCCAAATCAACTTTTCACGCGTAATTCCACTTCCATGCAAACACTAATCTTTCCATGCAAACCTTCGAACCTTTTTCATGTAAACCCTAAAATTCCACGTGAAGCCCTAAATTCAACCATGCAAACCCTAATACCACCATACAACCATCAATATCACCATATAAATCCTAATACCACCATACAACTATAATTACCACCATACAAACCTTAATATCATCATACAAACCCTAATACCAACATACATCCATTAATACCACCAGGTAAACCCTAGATTCTGTCATACAAAACCATAAATTCAATCCAACCAAAACCAAAGATTCACCCATACCAAACCCTAAATTCAAACCATAAAGATTCTTCCATGCCAAACCCTAAATTCAAACCATAAAGATTCTTCCACATAAAATCATAATTTAGAATCTCCCAAGGAAAACCATAAATTGAATTCCCCCAAGCAAATCATAAATTAGATTCTCCCATATAATATCACAAATTACATTTTCCCAAATAACATTATGAATTAGATTCTCCCAAACAAATTATAAATTAACTCTCCCAATCAAATCATAACTTAAATTCTCCCATATAATATTATAAATTACATTCTCCCAAACAAATTATGAATTAACTCTCCCAATCAAATCATAACTTAAATTCTCCCATATAATATTATAAATTACATTCTCCCAAATAACATTATAAACTAAATTCTCCCAAACAAACCATAATTTAATTCTCCCAATCAATCATAAATTAAATTCTCCCATATAATATCATAAATTAAATTTTCCCAAATAACATTAAAAAAATTAGATTCTCCCAAACAAACCATAAATTCGATTATTCCATATAACCTCATAAATTACCTTCTCCCAATTAACATCCTAATTTAAATTCTCCCAAATAAACCATAAATTCGAATCTCCCATATAACATCATAAATTACCGTCTCCCAAATAACATCCTAAATTAGATTATTACTTATAACACCATAAAATTAGGTCAACTCACTTCGCTTAGTCAACTTCTTTCCCCATCCTCCTTTTTCATCCTTCCTCTCACACAAACCACATCAACTTCCTCACATACACAACACATATCATCATACATAATTAATACACATACCATGCACAACATACTTCAACTCCAAGTCATACCACATATAAAATATTTAATTATAATAAACATTAGATACATAACATGCGAAACACATAATATACATAAGCACATAAAAGGCCTTAGCACTCCTTACCTAAAAAGACACCGGTCTTGGAGCACGCTCCTACGCCTCCTTAGGGTTTGGACTGGTTTTACCAATTATAAGATAAGAGCTAAAATTAGACTCTCTCCTATAAAAATAATATTAAACACTAATTTAATATAAGAATAGTTTTTTTTGATAGAATAATAATAACAAAAATACCAAAATAATATCAATACTAATATTAATAAGAATAATAAAATAGTAGAAATAATAATAAAAAGGTATTACTCAAAAATAAAGTAAAATAAGGGATTTGGACCCTTTACCAAAATCATACTAAAAAGATTATTTTTAAATTAAATAACCCAATTCAGAAATAATAATAATAATAATAATGATTATGATAATAATAATAATAATAATAATAATAATAATAATGATAATGATAATGATAATAGTAACATTATTAACAACACTAATGTTAAAATATTTGTATTAATAATAATAAATAAGAATAATGGAAATTCGAAATAGAAAATAATAATAATTATTATTATACTTATAACATTTTAATATTAATAATAGTAAATATAGAAATAATAAGAAGAATAATAATAAAATCGAATTAAAATATATTAGGCTTCAGCGCTCAACATAAATAATAATAAAATATTAATACTAATAATAATAATAAAAATAATGCATATTAAAATATAAATATTAAGAATAATAATAATAGTATTTATATGTAAATAATTGAAATAAAATAATTTAAGGGTTATAAAAATAGGGAAAATAGCTGAGAGGGTCTAGGGTTCAACCAAATGTTGGTGGGGATAGGCGGCACCGGCGGTGGCGGCGGTGGCCGGAAAAAGAGAGGAAAGAAGGGAAAGTTGCATGTTGGGAATAAGATAGGAAGAATGGAGTTGGAAGTTGGGCTGTTTAAGAATGCCCAGAGGAAGAGGGACAGAATGAAGGTGGCGGCACAACCAAAGGTGGCGGCGCACGGCGGCGGCGGTGGTGGCCGAATGGAGGAGAAGAAGAAAGGGAGAGGAGGAGAGGGAGAAAGAGGAAAATAAAGGTAGGGGAAGGTAGGGCAGGGTCTGCAGCACAGTTTGGGACGTGAAAGAAGCGGCCTTGGCGGAGAAGGAGGTGGTTAATGGCGGCGCCAAGGTGGCGGAGGCAGAAAACAGGGTTGATCGGGAAGAGAACTTCGCACAGCTGGGGCGGCTTGTGCAGGAAGAATCGAAGGGCGAGATAGATTTGGTTAGATAGAGGGCGGTGCAAGGATGACACGGGTGGCCAGAAAGGGCGGCGAAGTTGGCCGTAAGCGGAGAACAAAGCGTCTGAAGTGGCGACGGTGGCAAGGTCGGGATTCTGGGTTGGGGGATCAAGAGCTCGATACAGAGCTGCTTACGAGGGTATTTATAGTCTTACAAGGGAGGATAGGGTTCTTTGGGTCGGCTAGTAGATAAGGAAGGTAGGGTTCCGGTCGCCGGTGGCGTGGGTTGGCCGACGGCAGCAAAACGGGCATGGGTGTGCGTAGGAGAGAGAGAGGATGGCGCGAGAAGAGGGAGATTGGGTTGGGTCAAGAGGGTCAGCGATTCAGGGGGAAGAAATAGGAATAAAAATCGCCGGTCAAAACGACCGTAACCGGCGGCGAAAAACTAGGGGTGAGCGGCGGACGTTACAGGTGCAGGGCGGCGTCGGGGCTGGCAGGCGCGAAGGAGGAAGAAGAAAGGGAAAGCCGGGCGGTTCGGGAAAAAGAGAAGAAAAGAAAGGGAGGCAGACCGGGCCGGTCGGCGTCGAAGGTTACTTAAACAAAACCCGAAGTTCAGAGCGTATAAGTAGATAAAACGCAGCGCTGAGAAGGACAACAGAAGGGCGACGGCCGCGCGGCGCGGGCTGGACCGAAGGAAGAGAAAAGGAGAAGACTGGGCCGCCAGGCTGGCCCAGTTCGGGGAGAAGAAGGAAAAGAAAAAGAAAAGAAGAAGAAAAAGAAAAAGAAAAGGAAAAAGGAAAAAGGGATAAATAAAAATAGTGGGTTGGCTCAATTAAATTAATTAGAATATTTAGGATATATAAAAATGATAATATTTAAATAAAATAATATTATTTAATCCCTTTTTAGGCTAAATTAGGACTTTTAAAATATTTTCCCTAAATTCCTATTTAATTAGCGAAACACCCTAATTTTCTCCAATCAAATTATTTATAAAATTATTATTAATTTGAAATTATCTTCTCCTTCTTATTTTAAATAAAATAATTTATTAAATTAATTTCTAAAATAAAACCCTTAATTAGCTAAAATACCCAAAACTTTTCTAGTAAAAATTAATTATTATTTTCTTCTTAAATAGCCCTAATTAATTCAATAAGAAAATAATTTATTTAAATAATTCTTATAATAAATATCCTTTAAATGTAGTTTATATAATTAGAAATTTTCGGGGCATTTTAGTAGTAGTGGGTAGTGCAGGAGCTTGGTGCGGCGACGTAGCCAGAGTAGGGAGGAAAAGGGGAGGAGAGGAAAAGGAGAAGAGAGAGGTCGGGGAAGGGGAAAGGCTCAAAGAAATGGGGTAGGGAGAGGCTAGAGAGGTAAAGAAAAAGGAGAGGGAGAATAGGACGGCAGCTGGCTGGCCGATGGCAGCATGTAGGGTGGCAGGGAAGGTGATAGGGTGGCAGGGAGGGGAGACAAAGAGGGGAAAAAACAAGGCATGAGGGGTGGTTTGCGGGGTTGGCCAGGTTCAAGAATGGGAAGAAAATGACGGGAGATAGGGAGAGGCAGGGGGTGGCAGCGAGAGGTTACAAATGATGGTCGGGCGTGGTGTTCGGGGTGGCAGACTTGGGCGATGAAAACAGGTCGAGGGGCGTCGGTCGGGGTGTAGGAGAAGAAAAAAAGAAGAGGAAGAAAAGGAGGGCAGCAGGCCGAGCGTAGGGGGAAGAAATGGGTCGGTCCGATCTAGGGGAAAGGAAAGAAAGAAAAGAGGGAGGTTAGGTCGGCTAGTGTGCGTGGGAGGAAGAACGGGCCTGTGGCCTAGGCATGGGGGAGAGGAAGGGAGAGGGGAGGATGAGCCAACGGCCCAGTCACGGGGGGAAAGGCTTGCAACCCAGTCTGGCGGCCCGAAGAGGAGGGAAAAAGGAAAAAGAAAGAAAGAAGACAAAGGAGAAAAGGGAGAAAGAAAAGGAAAAGGGGGAAAGGGAAAATAGGAAAATAAAATAATTTAATTTATGAAATAATAAAATGTAATATATTTGATAAATCATTTAATTTAATAATTTAATTAAATATAATTTAATAAATTGGTTTAAAAAGGATAATTTTAGTAAAATATTAGTTTGGAAAAATTATTTAAATAAAAGAGTATGATAAAATAACAAATTATTTATTTTAATTTATTAAATATTCCTATCCACTTTTATATATTCAAAAATCTATAAAATAACTAAACTAAATAATTTTAAAAGCTACTTTATTTCAAATAAAAGTTATTTATTAAATTATAGGTTTTCTAAAATTTTAGGGGATTACACTTTGCATGTTTGGCCTTAGTACATAGTTACCTTACTCAGTACATAGTTTACTGACTACCCATTTCATGGGTGATGCTCATTCCCACGAGTAAAAGACCCACCTGAATTTGTGTAGGTAGGAGATGGCATTTTCGATGCCTACGACACTTACAAGGCATCGGGCGGGGCTGAGAGTTGAGCCTAGACTTAGCCTAAGGATCGAGAGTGACCCAGCCAGACTCTATCTTTCCTTTTATTTTACCATGTATCTTTTTATTCTAGTCATTTCATGTCATATGGTATTATATGTTTTTGAAAAACTTTAGTTACTTACTCCTTGGGTTGTAATTCTTAAACCGCACTCTGATTTCTATATGGTTATGAACGAGTCCTTTCATGAATTCTCATTTTTAATTAATGACTTGTGTTTGGTGTTAATCCTGTTTAGTCTTAGCACTTAGTGCTAGAATGGTAGGAGTGAACCGGTCCGGTACTAAGTGTGGTGGTAATATCCCCATAATTTACAATTTTGTTACTCTACCTATGTTAAACCTTTTTATTAAAATGAAAATTTTCATTAGTAAATTTTGGGGGTGTTATATAACTTCTCTCTTACTAAAATTATCATTATTCCCTACTTTACCTTTATCATAATCTAGTATTAGGGTTAATAATAGTAGTAGTAGTTTTATAAGTAAAAATAAGTGTATTATTCTTAAAGTAGTTAATCATGCTCCTACTAGGCAAAATAGGTCGTAATAGTTATATTGGTCCATGTTAAAGTATTATTAGTAATATTTATACTACTAAAGATAATAACTTTAATATTAAAATAATAATAATAATAATAGTGATCATAATAATAATAACTTGAATCATAGTACTACTACTACTAATAATAATAATAATAATAATAATAACAATAATAATGTTAGTAGTAATAGTAGTATTAGTGATATAGGTAATAATAATGATGATGATGATGATGATGATGATAGTTTAAATCTTAATAATAATAATAATAATAATAATAATAATAATAATATAATATTATTATTATTATTATTATTATTAGTAATATTAGTAATAATAGTGCCGAAGATGCTAGTAGTAGTAGTAGTAGTAGTAATGGTTCGAATATTAATAATAATAATACTAGAATCATAATAATACTATCAACAACAACAGCAACAATAATAATAATAATAATAATAATAACAAAATAATAATAATGATGATGATGATGATGATGATGATGATGATATTATCACTAATAAAATAAATAACAATTACATTAATTATATTTAAAGATTAGGGAGGCTAGGGCACAACCTAGGAGTGGTGGTGACTAGGCTGCAGTGGAGGAGGAAGTGGGGTTGGAGAGGTGAATTTCTAGGCTAGAAGAGGGGAAATGATAGGGTGGTTGTGGTGGTGGTGGATCCTATGGGTGGAGAGGGTTGGAATGGTAGTGGTGGCATAGCAAAAGGGGCATTGTAGGTAGTGGTTGTTGTGATGGCTGAAGGTGGTGGAGGAGGAAGGGTAAAGGAGAGGGAGGTAGGGAGAAATAAAGGTAGGGGAGGTAGGGGAGACTTTGTTGAGTGTTTTGGATGGCGGGAAAGGTGGTGGTTACGACGGAGATGGTGGCACACTACGGCAAGAGGGTCAGCGATGGAGTAGGATGGGCAGATTGGGTAGCCTGCTTGGCATAGTTGGGTCAGCTCGTATATGGGAAATTGTAGGTGGTGAGTGGTGTGGTTCGGTGCAGGGTGATGCATGGAGGAGTTTGGCAGGTGCTTCATGTAGCAGCACTGGGCAACGGGGGTGGCATTGGACAACGACGGCAACAGCAGCGTCAAAAGTGGTGGCGATGTAAGGAAGGTTAGTTTTCTAGGTAGGGAAAACAAGGCTAATTAAGGTTGGGTAGGAGGTATTTATAGGCCATTGGTGGGAGGATAAGACAAAGGGGGAAGAGGACAGAGGAGAAGGTATGGCAGGCTCCCCGGCCGGCGATGGCAGGTAGGTATAAGCCTGTGATTTATAGGTTTGGTTGGGATTGGGCGTAGAAAAAGGAAAGCAAGAAAGGCACGTGTAAGAGGGGTATAGGGTAGGTTGGGGCTAGAATTGGTAAAGAAAGAGACGGGGAAGAGAAGGGAGGTGGTAGGGTTATAGGTCTCAACCCGCAATGCATAGGAAAGGAGAGGGAGGAAGAAGACGAAGCAATGGGGCTGCCTAAAACGCCCTGAAAATTTCTAATTTTAAAAATTACAGTTAAATAAGTTTTTATTATAAAAATTAATTAAATTAATTATTTTTATTAAAATAAAAGGAAATTAATTAGGAAAAATTAACAAGATATTTATAAGTATTTTAATCAGGAGAAATTTGGGTATTTTAGCTAATTAAGGATTTTATTTTGAAAATTAATTAAATAAATTATTTTATTTAAAATAAGAAGGAGAAAATAACATCAAATTAATATGAATTTTATAAATAATTTAATTGGATAAATTTAGGGTGTTTTGCTAATTAAAATGGAATTTACGAAAAATATTTAAAAAACCCTAAATTAGCTTAAAAGGGATTTAAATATTATTTTATTTAAATATTATTATTTTTAAATATCCCAATTAATTTAATTAACCTAACCCACTATTTTTCTTTTTCCCTTTTTCCTTTATCATTTTTTTTCTTTCTTCCTTTTTCCTTTTCTTTTCCTATTCCCCCCGATTGGGCCTGCCTTATTGCGGCCCAATCCTTCCTTTCCTTCTTCCTTTGGTGGGCCAGAGCTCTGCACCACACCTCACTTCTTTTTCCCTCAAAACACATCATTTTATTTTAAAAAAAATTAGCCATTGCTCAGCCGGTCTCCTTCTCCTTTCTTTCTTTCTTTTCTCCCCGAACCGTTGGTCCACGCGTCCCCTTTCTTCCTCCTTCTTCTTCTCCCCCACAGATCGCACCTATCATTCTCCGTCGACTGCAATCGCCGCCATCGCCCTGGTTTTTCGCCATCAATCTCACCCTATTTGATCTGCCACCTTCTTCTCTCTCCCTCGCCAATTCAGCAGCCTCATCAACCCAACCAAATCTCCCCCTTCTCACACGATCCTCTCTCTCTTTCCTACGCACAACCCTTGCCCCGTTTTGACTGCCACCGGCCAACCATCGCCATCGATGAACCCTAACCCTACTACATTGTCCCCTCACTGACCCACAGAACCCTACCCTTTCATTTACACTCTATAAATACCCCCATAATAGCCTGTATTGAGCCTTTGATTTCCTTACCCGGAATATTTTCCTTGTGCACCATCGCTCCTTCAAACACTATTGCCGCCACCTCCGGCCAACTTAGCCGCCCTCTCTGCCCACCCAACTTATCCTTGCTCCACCCTCTAACTACGTAAACCTCCCTCATCCCTTGATTCTTCCTCGCAAGCCACCCCGGTTGTGCAAAGTAGCCTTCCCAAACAGCCCTTCCTTCCACCTCTACCGCCCTTCGCAACACCCTTAGCTACCTCTTCTACCGCTATCGCCGCTTCTTTCACCTCCTATTCTATTCTGTAGACCACCTTCTACCTTCCCCTACCTTTCTTTTCCTCTCCCTCCCTCTCCTCCTCTCTTTCTCTTCTTCTTCCTCTTTCAGCCACCACCATCGCTATCGTGTGCCACCGCCTTTGGCTGCGCCGCCACCCTCATTCAACTCCTCTCCCTCTAGGCAGTCTTAAGCACCCCAACTCCCACATTCATTCTCCCTATCTTTTTCCCAGCATCCTACTTTTCCCTTTTTCTTCTCTTTTTCCGGCCATCGCCGTCGCCTTCGTGCACCACCGCTGGTGCCGCCCATCACCACCAGCCTAAGGTTGAACCCTAGACCCTCTCAACCCTTTTCCCTATTTTTATAAGCCTTATTTTATTTTATTTCATTTATTTAAATATAAATATTATTATTATTATTATTATTTCCATTATTAATATGTATTATTATTATTAGCAGTATTAATGTTTTTATTATTATTTCTGTTGAGGGTCGAAGCCCTATTGTAATTTTTATTTTGATTTTAATTTTATCATTATTACTCATATTATTTCTATTATTATTGTTATTGTTATTATTATTATTATTATTATTATTATTATTATTATTACTATTTCGAAATTGTTATTATTATTATTATTGTTGTTGTTGTTGTTGTTGTTGTTATGTTTATTGTCAGTATTATTATTCTATATAGGGCTGAAACCCTATTGTGGCTATTTTGAATTGTAGTAGTAGTATTATAAATATCAAGTTTTATTATTAATAATATTATTAATATTTTTATCATTAGAATTTATTATTATTATTTATTAAGTTTATTATTATTTAATGTAGGGTCGAAACCCTACTTCATTTTATCTTCGATTATTATCATTACTATTATTACCATTATGATTATTATTATTTTTGCAATATTATTATGGTTTTATCATTATTATTATTACTATTTCATTATTATTATTATTATTATTAAATTTTGTTACTTATTTTACTAATATTATTATTAGTATTATTTTGGTAAAGGGGTCAAAGCCCTTATTTCACTTTGTTTTCGAACTATGCCCTTTTTATTATTATTGTTATTTTTATTATTTTGGTTATTGTTACTATTATTATTATTCTTCTTATTTATATTATCATTGATATTATCTTTAGTACCTTTACTATTATTATTTTAGTATTATTATTATTATTATTATTATTATTATTATTATTATTATTATTATTATTATTATTATTAAGGTAAAGTCTTCAACCCTATATTATCAACTTTTATAATATTTCTATTATTTCTTGCATCTTTAGTAAAGTTAGAAACTTGTTAATGTTATTATTATTAATATATTATTATTTTATCAAAGCCCTAAGGAGGCATAGGAGCGTGCTCCAAGACTGGTGTCGTTTTAGGTAAGGGTGTTACTAAGGCCTATTGTGTGTTGATGTGCATTAAATGCCTTGTATGTTATACATCCTATGTTTATTATTGTAATTATTTCGCATATGGTATGACGTAGAGTTCAAGCATGTTCTTGTGTTGTTATATGGCATGTGTATTATGTATATGTGATGATATGTGTTGTGACCCTGTAAGACATGCATGTGAGGATGTTAATATGGTTTGTGTGGGGGGAAAGGATGAAGAATGGGATGGGAAAAGAAGTTGACCAAGGAATATGAGTTGACCTAAGTATTTTTATGATTCATGAGTGGAAGAATAAAATGGGAAATTTAGGGTTTCGTGTGAGAGAATATAATTTATGGTTTTATATGGGAGAATCTAATTTACGGTATTATATGGGATAATCTAATTTATGGTTTTGTATGGGAGAATTTAATCCATGGTTTTATATGGGAGAATCTAATATATGGTTTCGTATGGGAAAATCTAATTTATAGTTTTATATGGGAGAATTTAATCTATGGTGTAACATGAGATAATTTAATCTATGGTGTAACATAGGAGAATCTAATCTTTGGTTTTGTATGGATTGAATTTAGGGTTTGGTATGGATGAATCTTTGGCTTTATATGGTTTGAATTTACGATTTGGTATGGATGAATCTTTGGGTTTTATATGGTTTGAATCTAGGGTTTCGTATGAATGAATTTTTGGGTTTTATATGGTTTGAATCTAGGGTTTCGTATGGATGAATCTTTGGTTTTATATGGATTGAATTTAGGGTTTTGTATGACGGAATCTTGGGTTTTGCATGAAAGAATTTAGGGTTTTGTATGGATAGACTTAGGGTTCTGCATGAAAAATTCGAAAGGTTGTATGGGATGTATAAAATCTGCATGGGAGTGAAATTTATGTATGAAAAGTTGACTTGGGATGTAAGGAAGGTAATAGAAGAGTTATTTGGGTGTTTGGAAGTTTTGGGTGAAAAATAGTACGTAGGACATATAAGGGTATGAAGGAGACTAAATTAGGGTTTGAAATGATTAATTATGGGTTGTTGTGATTAACTAGGGTTTAGAGTGGCTAATTATGGTTTGTTGTGATTAACTAGGGTTTGGAGTGGTTAACTATGGTTGGTTGTGGATAACTAGGGTTTGGAGTGATTAACCAGAGTGTTGATATAGCTAAATAGGGTTCGGTGGTAACATGTGTGTATTTGGTGAATAAAGTATGATGATGAATATGGAATCTATGGGTTATAATGTGTGGAGTATTTAAATGACTTGGGTTGTATTAGGTGGAGTAAGATGGACCACTGAGGCTAAATTAGGGTTTCAAGATAAAACCCTAGAGTGAGATGTAGAGTGGACTTGGAAGTGTAAAGTAGTGAGCTTTGACCATATACTTAAGAGTTGGATTTCTACTGTGAGATAAGATATGGAGGAAAGGATGTTGGGGCAAGTTGGGAGGTAAATGAATCTGATGATGTGGCCGGATCTGCTCTTCTTGTTATCTTATTTATTTCTGTTGTTCTTTTTGTATCAGATTCTTCCCTTTATGAGTGAACATTTTGTATTGAGTTTTCTAGATGAACCTTTTTATCTTATGAAAGTGTTATTTCTTCTTTTTTTTGGAATTTTGACCATGTAGTCTGATTCATGATTCTGTTACGCGTACTCTGATTTTTTATGTATGATTCTTTCTAGTTCTTTTATGAACTCCTGGTTTGAATTTAATGTCAATATTTTCTTTAGCCTTAGCACTTGGTGCTGGAACGGTCGGAGAGAACCGGTATGGTACTAAGTGTGGCGGTAACATCCCTAGAATTTTCTGGTTTTAATTTAAATATTTCTATTTTAATTTCTTCCGCAAAAAAAAGTAGTGAATTTTGGGGTGTTACACTGCCAGTCTAGGGAAAAAAGGAAAGAAAGAAAAAGGAGGGGACCGAGCAAGTTGAGTGGAGGAGGAAAAAAAGAGATGCATGCTAGGTAGTGTGGGGAAATATTGGGCTGTGAGGGGCATAGGCCCAAACCGGGAAGGAAAGGAAGAAAAAAAGAGAAGGAGCAAAAAGGAGAAAAGAAAAGAAAAATGGGAAATGGAAAAAAATGGGTTGGTTGATGTATTTAAAATATTTTGGTATTTTTAAATATTTTAAAATAATAAAAATTAGTAAAATAATAATTAAATTCCCTTTTATATTAATTTAGGATATTTTGGATAATTTTTTCTAAATTATATTTTAATTAGCAAAATAACCTAATTTTCTCTTAATTAAATTCTTTATTATTTTCCCTCTTGATTTTTCCTTAAATATTTCCCCTTATTTTAATAAAATAATTTATTTAATTAATTTTCTTAATAAATCCATATTTTAACATTATTTCCTAAATTATAATTTTGGGATATTTCAAATGTACACAACATTATGTTCATTTCCTTACTATTAATACTCGCAATATGGGTCGATCTAGCATTATTTGTCTTGCTCATATAGTACGTTCTATCATCTAAGGCTTTGATCCTACTCCCTTCTATCTTTTTATTCCTTTTTGTTGTTTGGAGTTTTTCTTGAGGATAAGTAAAGAGTAAGCATGCGGGAGTTGATAAACCAAATTTTCTCATATTTTTATCCTAGTTTCCCTTCATTAATGTAGTCTTGGTTGACATATTGTTTATGTTACTACTTTCTTAATAATGGTTTTCAAGAAATTTTGCACAAACGTAAAGATCCAAGGAAATGATGTATGGAACCAAGAAAATAATTAAATATGGAAGGCATTGAATGAAGATAATTAACCTCACATGTCTTTGGAGAAGTGAAGAGGGTCGAAGAGCTGAAAAGAGGAGCAAAGGAAGCAAAAGGAGGAAGAAATGGGTGTTGCACGACCAACTAGTGTAACAATGCATAGTCGTGCAGCTATCAAACAACACTCCACACAACACTTCCTCGCACGACCACAACACACCCTTGCACAACCATGCATGTGTATTTTGTTGAGAGTTGAAATGAAATGCCCCGAAAATCCTAATGTTAAGAATTATAGTTAAATAAGGTTTTATTAGAAAAATTAATTAAACAAATTATTTTTATTGAAATAAAAGGAAATTAATTAGGGAAAATCAAGAAGAAATCAATAAATATTTTAATTAGGAAAAACTTGGGTATTTTGGCTAATTAAGGATTTTATTTTGGAAATTAATTAAATAAATTATTTTATTTAAATAAGAGGGAGTAAATAGGGCCAAATTAATAGGAATGTTATAAATAATTTAATTGGAGAAAATTAGAGTGTTTTGCTAATTAAAATGGAATTTATGAAAAACCTTTCAAAAACCCTAAATTAGCCTAAAAAGGGAATTAAATATTATTTTATTTAATATTATTATTTTTAAATATTATAAATATTTAAATTAATTTAATTGATCCCAACTCACCTATTTTTTCTTTTTTTCCTTTTTCCTTTTCTTTCTTTCTTTCTTTTCTTTTCTTTTCTTCCTTTTTTCTTTCTTCTTCTTTTCTTTTTATTCCTCCTTACCACTGACTTGGGCCTGGCTTCCCATGGCCCAAACTCCTCATTTCCTCTTTTTGTCCCGGCGCAGCCCAACCTTGGACGCTATGTTTTGACTCATTTCTTTTGTCCCTGTTCCCCTGGCCGGTTTTCCCCTCTTTTCTTTTCTTTTCTTTTTTTTTTCCTCAGCCGACCGGTCCAGCCCTCTTCTTCCTCCCTCTCTCGCCGACCTACAATGCTGCCCTAGCTCCCTGGTTTTTCATCGCCGATCATGCCATTGACCGGCTGTTTCGCTTCTCCCTCTTCCCTGATGACTCGCCGGCCATTTTGACCCAGCCCCACTCCCTCTCTTCTCGCGCAGTTCCTCCTTTTCCTATGCAACACCCTACCACATTTTTAAATTTTCACCAGCCAACCGTCGCCGCCAGTGAGCCCTAACCGACCTTCCCTATTCCCTTGTCGTTCCCCTGACCCTATCCTTTCCTTTTTCTTTATAAATACCTCCATAATCAGCCCTGTTCGAGCTTTTGATTTCAACCTAGAAAAATTTTACCCCTTGCGTCGCCGCCCCTTTCAGACACTCATTTCGTTGTCGTCGGCCAACTCTGCCACCCACTCTGCTCACTTGATTACTCTTGCACTGCTCTCTAACTAACTACACCACCCATCTCCCTCGATTTGCCATGTACGAGACACCCTGGTCGTGCAAAGTTTCCTTCTCGATCAACTGCTCCTTCGCCTCTTCCACCCTTCACCCTACTGTCCACCACCACTTCCACCGCTACCACTGCCTCCTACACCTCCCAAAAACACTTACAGACCCTCCTCTATCTCCCCCTACTCTTCTTTTCTTCTTCCTCCCGCTCCTCCTCTCTTTCTCTTCTTCTCCCCATTCGGCCACCACCACTAATGCCATGCCCCGCCACCATTGGTTGTGCCGCCAACCTCATTCTACTCCTCTCCATCTAGGCAGTCTCAAACACCCCTACTTCCACCTTCATTCTCTCTCTCCTTTTCCCAGCCATCAACTTTTCTCCTCTTCTTCTCTTTTTTTGGCCACCGCCGCCGCCATCGTGCACCACCACCGGTACCGCCTGTCGCCACCAACCTAAGGTGGAACCTTAAACCCTCACAACCCTTTTTCACTATTTGTACAAGCCTTATTTATTTTATTTTAATTTATTTCAATTAATTAAAATATATTATTATTATTACTACTACTAATGTTATTATTGTTAATTATATTGAGGGCCGAAGCCCTATTCTATTTTTATTTCGAATATTATTATTATTAGTAGTAGTAGTAGTAGTAGTAGTATGTGTTCTTATTATTATTATTATTATTATTATTATTATTATTATTATTATTATTATTATTATTATTATTATTATTATCATTAATAGTGTTTTTATTATTTCAAAGTGGGGTCTAAACCCTACTTTACATTATTTATGATTTATACTATTATTTCAAAGTGGGGTCTAAACCCTACTTTACATTATTTATGATTTATATTATTATCATCATCATCATCATCATCATCATCATCATCATCATCATCATCATCATCATCATCATCATCATCATCATCATCATCATCATCATCATCATCATCATCATCATCATTATTATTATTATTATTATTATTATTATTATTATTATTATTATTATTATTATTATTATTATTATTATTATTATTGTTATTTTCAATGTTAGTATTGTTATTATTTTTAATGTTATTATTATTATTCTATATATGGTTGAGACCCTATTGTGTCTATTTTGAATTTTTAGTATTAGTATTATTAATACCATATCTTATTATTATTATTATTATTATTATTATTATTATTATTATTATTATTATTATTTTCATTAGTATTTATTATTATTATTAGTATTAGTATTGTTACTTTTATTTATTTTATTATTATTCAATGTAGGGTCGAAACCCTACTTCATTTTATCTTTGATTATTATCATTATTATTACCATTATGATTATTATTATTTCGTAGTATTATTATGGTTTTTATCCTTATTACTACTATTATTATTATTCGTATCATCATCATCATCATCATCATCATCATCATCATTATTATTATTATTATTATTATTATTATTATTATTATTATTATTATTATTTTTACTATTATTATTATCATTATCATTATTATTATTATTAGTATCATTATTATTATTATTAGGGTAAAGTCTTCAAACCTTACATTATTAACTTTTACAATATTACTATTATTTCTTATATCTTTAGAAAAATTAGTAATTAGTTAATGTCATTATTATTAATATGTTATTATTTTATCAAAAACCTAATCTTAGAATAAATTAGTAAATAATAGTATTTTAGTAGGAGGGAATCTAATTTTTAGCTTTTCCCTCATATATAGGTGAGATCAGTCAAAGCCCTAAGGAGGCATAGGAGCGTGCTCCAAGACCGGTGTCATTTTAGGTAAGGGTGTAACTAAGGCCTTATGTGTGTTATGTGTATTACATGCTTTTGATGCCTTGTATAATGTCGTGTTATGTATCATGTGCTATTAGTTGACTATTTTATGTTTAGAGCAACTTGGAGTTAAGTTATGCTTATATGTCTTCTTATTGTATATGTTGATATGTATATGTGGTGAAGCGTTGTGGAATGTGATATAATGTGTTGTGACCTTTAGACATGCATGTGAGGATGTTTAAAGTGGTATTGTGGGGTGAAAAGGATGAAAAGGAAAATGGGGAAGTAAGTTTGACCAAAGGGAAATAAGTTGACCAAGGGATGTGAGTTGACCTAAATATTTTAATAGCCCATGAGTGGAGGAATAAACTGAGGATTTTAAATAAAATAAAAGAGTGGAAGAATCTAGGGTTTCATGTGGGAAAATCAATGGTTTTGCATGGGAGAATCTAATCTATGGTGTTGCATGGGAGAATCTAATCTATGGTTTCGTATGGGAGAATCTATGGTTTTGCATGGGGGAATCTAAGCTATGGTGTTCATGGGAGAATCTAATCTATGGTGTTGCATGGGAGAATCTAATCTAGGGTTTCATATGATAGAATCTAGGGTTTTGTATGGGTGAAGCTAGGGTTTTATATGGGTGGAGCTAGGGTTTTGTATGGATGGAGCTAGGATTTTATAAGGATGGATCTAGGATTTTGTATAGAGGAATCAAGGGTTTCCATGGGGGAATCTAGGGTTTTGGTATGAATAGATCTAGGGTTTGCATGGGAGAATCTAAGTACGTATAAAAGAATCTAGGGTTTGCATGGGTGAATCTAGGGTTTCACGTGAGAGTGTTAGGGTTTGCATGAAAAAGTTCGAAGGGTTGCATGGAGTGTGTAAAGTCTGCATGGGGGTAAATTTTACGTATGAAAAGTTGATTTGAGGTGTGAGGAAGGTGATTGAAGTGTTGTTTGGGTGTTTGAATGCTTTGAATGAAAAATAGTACGTGGGACAATATATGGGTATATAGGAGACCGATCTAGATTTTTGTGTGGCCGGTTAGGGTTTGGTATGATTACTTAGGTTTTTTGTGGTCGTACATGTACTTGGTGAGGAAGGTGTAATGGTGAAGGTAGAATCTATGAGTTGTGATGAGAGGTGTATTAAAATATTTTGAATCGTATAAGGTGGAGTAGGATAGATCATTTAGGTATAAACTAGGGTTTCTGGGTAAAAACCCTAAAGGGAGGAAGTAAGTGGGTAGGAGGTGAAAAAGTAGTAGGCCTTGAGCTACACACGTGGAAATGGGTTCTAGTGAGAGTAAGGGTAATGAGGAAAGGATGTAGGGTCGAGTTAGGAGGTGTTTGAGTCTCATGATGTGGGACGAGGCCTTTGGAGGATAAGCCTAGAGGGAGTTAGTCATGCATGTCTAGGGTAAAATTTCTGATTAAGACACTTAAGACATTAATCATGTAAAGTGGAAGATTATTGAGCCGGGTCCCATAGATCCACCGGTTAGAAATAGTGGTTAGAACTCTTCGTCCTATGTGTGTCCGATCCCCTGGCTATAACAGTGGTGAGGGTATGTTACCCTATGCGTATCCGATCCACCGGCTATAATAGTAGTAGATTCCGAGCTCAATAAACAAAACCCTAAAGTTGCTAAGACACATAAAAAGCATTAAGTACTTACAGTGGAATACCATGTGAGCCGGGGCCAACCGATCCACCAGTAACAAATAGTGGTTAGGGCATGTTGCCCTATATGTGACCGATCCACCGGCTAATAATAGTGGTTAGGTGCATTGTGCCTTATATGTCTCTGCTCCACCGGCTATAATAATGGGGGTTCCCATACTCATATGGACTTGATAAAGAGTATGGTGTGGAATGAGTATCCATAAGAGATTAATTAAGTAATTAATTCGGACTATAAATAGCCTTCGATTATTATTTCTCCGAAGTGATCGTATGTTGTTTTATTATTATCTGGTTTGAATTATGTACTTATATGTGTTTGCCTTAGTGCACTGTTACCTTACTTAGTACATAGCGTACTGACCACCCCTTTTATGGGTGCTGCTCATTCCCATGAGCAGAAGACCCTTCTAACTTTGTGCAGGTGGGCAATGCATATTTTGATGCCTTCGATGTCTATGAGGCATTAGGTGGGACTAAGTGTTGATCATGAGCTTGGTTCGATGATCAGAGTGATGTGGCCGGATTATCTCTTATGTCAATCTATTTCTGTATGATATTTCTTTTCTGCATTGGATTTTCCTGAATTAAATATTAATGTTTGTAGAAATTATTCCCTTCGAGGAATTTTGATTTCGCACTATGATTTCTACCTTATTATTGATTATAAACTTTTATGCATACTCTGAATTCTATGTTATGATCTTTGTAGTTCTTTTTACGAACTCTCAGTTTAAATTTGAAAATAATCATTTTAGCCTTAGCATTTGGTACTAGAATGGTCGGAGTGAACCGATCTGGTACTAAATGTGGCGGTAACATCCCCAGAATTCACGGATTTTAATTTAAGTGCTTCCGTTTTTAAAAAAATAGTAAATTTTAGAGTGTTACATGAAAAGCTGTACGACCATCTAGTGTAGCTTTGCATGACCATGTAGCTAACAATTATCAAGCACACCATAAGATTTTCTCCCATGATCTTCCACTCTTTTCTACGACTAACCAAATAGAGTATAAAAGGAAGGAGGGATGATGGTATTAGAGGAGGAGAAGGCTTAATTCTCTATATTATTCTCAAGCAAAGCCAACTCATTGTAATTTACTTTGGATTCTTATGCTGTTTTTGTTCTTCAATCAAGATTAGTCAAGTGTATATCTCAACTCTGTAGATCCTTATTTTTATCTTTAATCTACGGTTTGATCTTTTCATTATCTTTTCCGTTAATTTATTATATCTGCAATATGTATGCCAATTACATTTATTTTCTGCATTTCTTTCAATTCATAAGTGAGTAATTATCATTTCTAGGATTAAACTAGGCTCTATTTGATATGAATATGTTGAGTTAAATTATACCTCATATGTATGGTTCATATACGTTTTTTTGTATGTTTGAAATTATTGATATAAGTCGGGTTTGATAAAATATAATTAATATATAAATGGGAATTCAATTGATCACGAGAGTAGACAATTGATTTTTAGGGACTATTTAATTTATGGTGTTTAATGGATTTAATCTAATTTATTAGTCATGAAAGTAGTCAATGTATTAGATTAGGTACATTATTATACCTTTAAAGAGGCTAGTGAATTACAATTAACCAATTGTTCACAATAATCTTGAACTATACTACAACATATTATTAATTCATTTTTTAATACTGAAAATGAGGCCAAAGTTCAATCCAAAGCTTTACGTCTATAGTTTTAGAATCTACAATTTATTAGTCATTTTATTATTTACTTCCATTTCCCACTTTCTAATGATCTAGATAGCTTAAATAATAAAAATCAATAATTAATTGCAAATTCCATGTGGATATAACCTTGACATGTTACAATGAAGCCATGCACTTGTAGATTAGCAACCACCAAACTCCCCTATTTCCTACATGTGATAATGACCTACCTCTAGAATTTTGTATAGCTAAAACCCTTGTTCCACCCACTTAGTACTCTCCCATCCCCTAGCATCTAAGGACTTCCTCATGTGTTGCTAAAATATCCAACAATACCATCATCTCCCCTCTAACCATTCTTAACAACCATCCCTCACTTAGTCACACCAAAATATAAACCATATCAAGTTTGACTCACACCATGCAAAGTCAACCATCTCCATGCAATATCCGTTCTAATCATCCTTTATAATTATCATACTTATTAGTTACCATTTTCCAAAGGATATTTGACTAACTCTTTCCCTAATATTTTCCAATCGATCATAGTTTAACATATAAGAACTTCTCAACAATCATCAAACATGTAGTACCACATAATAGAATTACATATAAACATATGAACCAACATAGTCATCTCCACATATACTATTACATTAGATCCTTGCAACCCTAGAACATTTAACATTTCATGCAGGTATTCACTTAACACATAGCAAAATCATATAAACACAAGGCCCTAAATATAATTTTATCCTTAACAAAATGGATTTGATCTTGAAGCAAGAAAACCTTATGACTCCTCTCCTATGGACACCAGAATAGTGCCTAAAAATAGGAATACCCAAACTTAGGCTATTTTATCCTTTTCCTTCCTTTTTACCCTTTTTTTCTTTCCTTAAACAAAATAATAATGATAATAATAACAATGATGATGATGATGATGATGGTGATAAATTTAATTAAATGAAGCTAAAAAAGGAGGAAAGGAAAGTGGTCGAGACTAGAATAGGCAAGAGAAGTGGAGGGCGGTGTGGCAGTAGCAATGGTAGCAACGCAAGGTGGAGAGTAATTTTTGGTTGGAAAAAGAGTGGTGGTTAGCCTTTTGGGGGTTGAGGCTAGTGTTGGTACTAAGTAGGCTAGTGGGAGGGAATTGGGTCATAGTTGTTGCCGCGACGGTTGATGGTGACATAACCGAGAGGAAGGAAGGAGAAAAAAGGGGAAAATGGAGGGAAAAATGGTGGAGAGGGTTGGCTAAATAGGTTGGGCACCTATGTAGGAGGATTAGGAGCAGCAGTGGTGTAGGGAAATGGGGAATGGGTTGGTAGGGGTGGTGGTGCGAGGTGGTGCAGGGTGGTGTGACCTACCTACTTTGTAATCTTAAAGAGAGGAGGGTAAGGGGAGAAAAAGGGGGATGGGGGGCTTAGTAGGTGCAAGGAGATGGAAGGAAGGAAGAGGGGCAGAGTTTGGGCGATGACAGTGATGAAAGTATAGTGCAGGCGAAGGTGTAGGGTGAAGTTGATAATAGTAAAAAGAGGAGAGGGTAGAGTTGGGGGAGGGTATTTATAGGCTGTAGGAGGAGGATGAGGACAAGGAAGGAAGGGGACAAGGGTGGTAGGTCATTGGGTGGCACAACAATGACAAGGAAGGATGGCATGTAGGGCCGTGCGGTGTAGGGGGTGCAAGAGGGATTGTAGAGGGTCATGCCCAAAAAGGGAAAGAGGGAGGGGAGGTTGGTTGGTGGCAGGTTGTGGGGGTGCAGAAATAGTAGGGGTCATGTAGGTCTATAGAGCGAGAGGTAGGGGATTGGGAGAGAAAGGGAAAAGAAGAAAGAAGAGAGGGAGAAAAAAGGAAAAGAAGAAAAGAGGGGAGGGGGACTTAGGTTGTCACTCGAGGGAAAAAGAAAAAGGGCAGAGGAGGGGAGTTGGGATAAGAGAAGGAAGGAGGGGGCGCTTGGGCCATTGTAGCCAACCTAGGTAGGGAAACGAAGAAAAAAGGAAGAAGGAAGAAAAGAAAAGGAAGGAGAAAAGAAAAGAAAAGGAGAAAGAAAAAGGGAAAAGAAAAGAAAAATGTGTTGGGATTTTTAGGTTAGATTTTTAGGGGATTAATAAAAATCATTAAAAATTATTATATTTATCTATAATTTATTTTAGGCTAAATAATTAAAAAATACCTAGGAATAAGACTAAATAATAAATTTTAAATCTTATATTATTATTATTATACATACGTATATTTTATTTCATTCATTCTTAGAAATTTTTTTTACGGTATTACACGGGCTACCCCAAAGGAATAGGAAGAAGGAAAGAAAGGAAAGAAAAGGGAAGATGAAGAAAAATGAAGAAAAAATAAAAAAAAGAAAAGGAAAAGAAGAAAAAGAAAAGAAAAATATTTTTAGAGCTAAGATTGGAATTTAGATTAAAATTGAGCTATTGAGAAAAATATTAAATTAATTGATAAAAAATTAGAGTATTAATTTAAGAAAGAAATTTCGGTAAAATTATAGATTTGAGATTTATTTAAATAAAAATAGTAAGATAAAATGATAAAAATAATTATATTAATTTATTAAATAATCTTATCTATTTTTGTAAGTGAAAGATTTACAACAATAATTAAATCAATAATTTAAAGATTAAAATTTTATATTTTAAAACTTCAAGGGTGTTATAAATAAGGTTCTATTTCTGCATAAGTAATTTTTTAGAAAATCAAGTTAAAAAATATAGCTAATTCGGCAAACCAGTTAATGAGTTTGGTCATACTAAGTCGATCGATTCCTTCAACTAGTCAATTGGTTTAGTCGAAAAATTCAATTTTGTTGAAATAACAAACTAGTCAATTGATTCATGGAACCCATCGATTGATTTGTCTAAACAATTTAATAGACTCCAATTTTTAATATGATTTAAAATTAAACTTCAGCCCAAATTGAATTATAACATTAAATTAAAATTAAAGGCCCAAAATTTAATATAATTCTCATTCAATTATTTACAAAAATATAGGATATTATACTACAAGAATCAAAATATCTTTTGAAGGATGTGAAATTATATATTAACTTATATAAAAATAAAATGTAATAATATTTAGATGAATTGTTCATCTTTTTCAAACAAATAGTTGAACATATTTAAATTCCGTTTAGACGCGGGCCTAAGACGCGGGCCCAAACTAATTGCCGTCCTTGCTGTACCGCTGCATTTCGAAAGAGGAAAAATGTTGAAGAAAAGAGGCATATGTTTTGCAGGCGGTATTCTTTCTTTCGTTTTTAAGTTATCGCCTTTTCGGTTGCTAGTAGTAGGATAAGAACGTATCCGCTTTCGAACCATTTGTTCCTTTCCGCACCTCATCTGCTTCCTGCCACTTATTCTTTGCTTTACTTTCTTTCAACTTTTTGATTGAGTTGAAAATAATCTCCTTTTAGCCGGTTGAGGGGGGAGTAAAGGGCATCTCTGCCTTTTTTTGCTTCCGCTGTTCCTCTCGCAGAATGAATTCTTCCAATTGTGTAAGCTTCCTCTCCTCTCTTCTCTTCTCGAGATGAAATCTTCCTGCAATTGGCATGTTTCTTTATGGGTTCATTCAATGTTTAGTTTTCGTTATTTCTGATTTGAAAATTTGGGTTTGAATAATTCAATTAGCTGTTTATTTGTATAAGAACAATATGTTATATGAAATAAAGCGTTTATTTATTATTATTTCATTTCCTTGTTTTTTTTTTCTTTTTAGTAACTGATCCTTTGGTTGTTGTTGTTGGGTTTGCGCCTACTTTTGTTTTATTTAGAGTTAAAGGTTGGATGGGCACCGCTGAAAGCGTCTAATTTGATGCTCGAATCGGAGCAAGTGTATATATTGCGTAGTATTAGAGGAGGAGCATGCCAATTGCATCTTCCTGCGCCTACCTTATATATGATGCTTCATCAGCTATAAATCATTAAAGTTGTGTTTGCTCTTCTTCTGTTGTGGATGATCCTTTTTGTTATTTCTTTAGTCTTACTTGCTTAAAAGTTTCCATTTTAGTACTAAGTAATATTGAAATTTGGTTTTATATGGGTGTGTCTGAGAAAAATGTGGATATAAATAGCATAAGCTATTTGATTTCAAATTCTTTTCATGCTTTTTTTTTTAAGAGTTGATACATAGGTGTGGACCACCTGTGTGTTGACAGTGTGAATCGAACCCAAGCTTCCTACCAAGCATCAAAGACCATAACCACCAGAGTCATGGTGACTTCTGTTTTCATTCTTGTTTGTGTTGTATATTTAGTCATTTGCGATTCCATCCTTGTAATGCAAGTTATGGAGTATGAAAATAAAAATAGTGTGTTATTAATGTATATGGTGCTTGTAGAATCTCAAAATCTACAATTGATTCATAGTTGGGTGGATTGCCAATGATGAACCTACAAGATAAAGAAAACTAGGATTAGGAGCGTCTGAGGGGACACTAGTTTGGTGTCTTCCTAAAAACACTCCGATGATGTTGAATTGAGTAATAGGTAAAGTAAGCAAAAATGCAAGCGTGAGTATGGTTGAAATAACTTGACCATATGACTATTAGTGGAGTCCTGTGTGTGATCATGGAAGGATCAGGGTTCTTCGGGTAGGGCTGTATAAAATGCTTGATTAGTAACATGAGAGTGGAGGCGAACTTAGTAGCTTTTCATAGCTTTCCTTTGATGATCACTAGTGAGGCTTTTAGCCCCTTATTTATTGTGGAGGATAACCTTTATGGCCCCAAAAATGGTGGGCTTAGCTGCCATTGTGGCTATCGTTGCCTTTGTTATTTCGGGGCTGAAGTTGATCAGATAGGAGTTATGATGATAAGTCCCTATTTGAACCAGTCAATTAACTCTTTGTATGTAAGTAAACAACAAAGTGGGCTAGTTGGTGGAACAAGTGACTGCTTAGTTGTTTGTCCTATAGGGTTGGGTTGATGGGCCATATGCAGGCCACTTGCATTGCTAGGCTAGTTCTCAAAAGAGTTTGTCCATTGTTAGCTATAGGAGTGAATTGGATAGGGAGATCTAATTCTTGCCTCCATAGTGCTTAAGATGTTATTTACAGGGCTTGTTAGAGAAATCTACTTATCGAGTTTTTGCATGGGCAGCATCAGATTTGTGATTGGTTGGTTCTTTTTCACTTTTCATTTGAAATATAAAGTTTTATGATCAATATGTTTCAATTTAGTTTTTGTTTTTGAAGTAAAAAGTATTATGACTAGTATGTTATAAGTAAGTAGAAGTTCAATCTAATGTTATTTGTTTCATTAAGGTGGAAAAGGAAAATGTCTTATTTTGATAATATGACATCATGCAACCTGCATTATCTTACACCTCTAGCTATTGTTGTGTAGAATGTAGAGGATGTGAGCTATATTTTATTTGATCTTTCTAAAGATTTGGTCTTTTCTTTTCTGCTCCATCTTATATCTTGTTTCTTTCTCAGGTTTCTACATTTATGGATCCCAAGAATCGACCATATGTTTTTAGTATGTTCATTGCAATTTCCTTATTCTGTGGTGCTTTTGTCATTGGGAATGCATTATTTGAGAAGGTTCATAAAGAAGTAAGCTCCTCTTGTCAATTTTTATTTATCATTTTCTGCATAGACAATTGTGGGTTGGACCTACCATTAGGCCCACCCAAGGATCTAATTTGAGTATGATCACGTTAGACTCAAGTCCATTAATAAGTAGCATCATTTAGTTTTTATTTATTCTTAGTTTACCTTAGTTAGTTAGCTTATTTATGTATTAGGGTTAATATGCCTTATTAATAAAGGGCTAGTTAGACCCTAGGTTTGCTAAACAATAACTTAGTCTCCAAGTTGTGATCAACTATAAATAAGAGGCTCTAGCTTCACTAATAGACACATTGGGAAATTAATAAAATGGTTATTCTCTAGCCTCCTTTTTGCTCTCTTATCTCTCTAGTTCTCATAAACCCTAATTCTAATTCCTCCATATTCACAATTAATTGATTCCCTTCAATTACCCTAGCTCCTTGCCTTGAATTCATCTATGTCCATGGAAGATACTTATATAAAAGTCTAGGCTTGAAAATCGGAAACATACCAAATTGGTATCAAAGCTACATATCTTAGTTGAGACATGATTTAAGGAATCCATCAACCAACTCCAAAAGATAATGACAAAGATGATAGAACTAGAATGTGAATCTTGTGAAAGGTTATACCAGTGAATTGTGAAATTACAACCGAAATATCTAACTCTTAATTTTTCGGCCAACTCCATCCCTATCTTATCTTTTGTAGTAGCTCTAGATGGCACACCCTTGGCACCTCTAGCCCCTATAATCACAGCTTCTCCTCAACCAATCAGCCTCAAGACCCTTCAAACCAAAAGACTACACTTGTCACCCCTATATGCTCTAGCTACCTCATTAACCCTTTGTCGTCATTGCTAAGCCCCCAAACACATGGTCCGCCCTCAACCTAACCTCTAGTGAGATTTCTATTGCCCCCAACTGTAACTTCGCCACTTTGCCTGCCCTCGTCAATCCAACCTAGACTGTTGCACCATGCCTGGATCCTTTACCTTCACAACAATCATAGTTTATGCCAAGCCCGTACTACAACTAAAAATTCCATGGCTGTGATACCCTACAGTACACCCTCGACTAGTGTCAAGAAGCATTCTTGGCCACTTGAAAGTCTTTAACCAACTACAGTTGGCACCTCTAGGGCCATGTTAACGAGTTAACTGCAACTAGACGCCCCTTTACAGCTTCAACCAAGCCTTGTCATCACTTGTCAAATGTCACAATGTTACAAATGCTTGTACTCTATCCACCTAGATGTCACTTATTTCGGGGTTGGGAAGAAGCTTTCGGGATTATGTATTTCGTGGTTAGGAAGAAGCTTTGGGATCATCTTAGCTGAAGAGGTGAAACATACACAAGAAAGACATGGGAACTAGTATAAGTCCGAATAACCCTACTAAACAACTCCTTTTATGAGGTAATCTTAGGGTCATACAGAATATGAGACTTAGCACCATCAAATTGACGATTTAGCTCGATAGAATGCCTTACAATCATAAAAAATACAAGAAATATTCTCTTTTCTAGGAAATGGAAAGGCCAAATATTCCATTTATTCCTTGACACTTATAGTGAGAGACATGGTCGACGTATTCATTCTCAATAGAATTATGAATTTGGAGGAATAATTAGGCATTACTTCTTAGCTATTCAATGTGGGTATTGTTATTAGAAGGGTCCTTAGTAAGGTGTTCGTCCTTAGGAATACTTTGTAAATACAAATGAATACTCTTACTCCAATCTAAATAATTCGGGCCATTTAATTTCTATTATTTGATTTTAGACAAAATCAAATCTTACTAGGGATAACCAAATTCTTTTGTTCGTCTCCCTGTTAACTACTTACAACCAACAAAGCCCAAGCCCAACTCTAGGAAAAATAGCAACAACCACTAAAAAAAATAGTGGCTTGTAAAGAGCTTAAAAATAAGAGCGTCACAATCGTAGCTCGACAACCACCAACTTAATTCATAGTGCATAGCAAAATTGAAGGCCACCAGAGAAAGTAAACCATTGGAGAAGTATCTAGGCAGGGGCGAATGTTAGAGAGTGAACCGCACCTTGAATTCTGTGAACTGGATACAATAGATGTTGCTCACTAGGGCAACAAGAAAACTACTTACTTGGGTAGCAAAGTGAAGAAAGAAATTTTTGATTTGTGAAGCTCTAATACCATGTTATGGGATGCGATTTGCAAGATAATTTGGGTCTAATTAACTTAGAGGTGAGTGCGAATATATATAGGTTAGTAGGCACTAAAATAGGATGTAAATCAATTACCTACTCCTAAAATAGTTCCTATAATTAAGCTATTGGATACTATATATTTACATCCTATAATTACGGCATATATAATATTGCAATCCTTAATTATGGCCAATAATCTTGTAAAAATAAACTTATTGAGAAAGGGTTTATGTGAGAGAATCTTATTCCTTGTGCAATTCCAACATTGCCGGTTCCTAAGAAAGTTGACACTTGAAGAATGTGTATCGATAGTAAGGCAATCAACAATATCAATCAAGTATCATTTTCCTATGCCAAAACTTGAAGGCATGTTGGATGAGTTGCATGGGCCACGAGTATTCTCAAAGATTGACTTGAGAAGTGGTTACTATCGAATGAGAATTCATGAAGGAGATAGTAGAAGACCACTTTTAAGATAAAATATGGGCTATATGAATGGTTGGTGATTCCATTTGGGTTATACAACTCCCCTAGTTCTTTCATGCTTTTGATGAATGAGGTCTGGTGTCATTTTCTTTGTAAATTCATTGTGGTATGTTTGGATGACATACTTGTGTATAGTAGGACGAAGGAGGAGCAGGTAGTACAATTGAGGCTATTGTTTGCTAAATTGTGTAAGCAAAAGTTGTCTGTTAAACTTGAGAAGTGGTTGTTTATGATGCCTAGCGCAGTGCTCTTGGGATACATTGTTGATGGATGGTGTTCATGTTGATTAATCTAAGTTTGAGGCCTTTTCATCATGGAACATGCCCATTAATGTTCATGAAGTTAGGAGTTTCCATGGATTAACTTCCTTTTTTAGGCTTTTAGTACTATAAGAAGGGAGTGTTCGTGTGGACTTCTAAAGCCCAACAAACTTTTGAAGAGCTTAAGGAGAGCTTATGTATTGCACTAGTGTTATCTTTGATTAACTTTGATAAATTATTTGAAGTAATTTGTGATACTATTGATACAAGTATTGGAGGAGTTTTTTCTGAAGAGAGCCTTTGGTGTATTTTAGTGAGAAGTTGAATGGTACAAACCCAGCTATTCCACTAGTTTTTGTATTTGAGACATGGAGGAGTTCTAAGCTATTATTAGAGGCTTAGAGACATGGAGTTATTATTTAAGGCCCAAGTTGTTTGTTTTGCATTTGGACCATGAGGCATTGAAGTACTACTATGGACAAAAGAAGTTAAATCTTAGACATACTAAGTGGGTTGGTTTTCTACAAACTTTCTCCTTTTCGATTAAGCATATTGATAGCAAGTGTAATGTGGTAGCATACGCATTATTGAGGAGGCTATGATACTCATGGTTATGGATGCTAAGTTGATAGGGATTAAATGATAAATGAACTTGATAGGGAGGATGGGGAATTTTGTGAGTTTTTCAAGCAATGCAAAGATGGAAATCATGGATCATATGCTTTACAGGATGGATTTCTTTTCAAAGGCAAAAGACCTTTTGTGCCAAGAAGTTCCATTCCAGAGTTACTGGTAAAGGAAGCACATGAAGGAGGTATTGCAAGGCATTTGGCGTGAACAAGACTTTAGAGTTGCTTGAGGAACATTTTCATTGGCTAAGGATGCTTAAGAGTATGCAAGCTAGTGTGAGTAGGTGTGCTACTTGTTAAAAGGCAATGATCTTGTCCCATAAGGGTTTAGATATACCTTTACCTATTCTTACTCGTCATATGGAGGGAGCTAGCATGGACTTTGTACTTGGTTTACCACGAACACAAAAGGGGTAAAGATGCAATGATGGTGTTTGTTGATAGATTTTCCAAGATGACTCATTTTATTCCCTGTCACAAGACGGATGATGTAGCACATGTGGCGGATTTATGCTTTTAGGAGGCTGTTCATTTGTAAGGAGTTCCTACTATTTCAAATTGAGATGTGAAATATCTTAGCTACTTTTCAAAGACTTTGTGGCATATGTTGGGAAGTTGTTGTCTAGTACATTTCATCATCCATAAATTAAATTGATGGATAGATTAAGGTGACTAATAGGACTTTTGGCACTTTATTGTGGGGATTTGTGAGCAAGAGTACTTGGGATAGGACACCTACATCAACTAGGGTTCTAGTCCATTTGAGGTCATTTCTGATGCTAATTCTTACTTACCTATCTACTTAGTTCTTGATGATAAGAAGGGTTTGACAAGTTTTGAGGATAAGGATAGAGTTGAGACGTTTTAAAAAATAGATAACCAAAATCAAAACCCAAATTGAGAATAGTAATGCACGCAACGAGGAGAATTCCAACGAAAATTGAATACAAAATAATCTCAAGTTAGGAGATCTTATATGGTTGCATTGGAGGAAGTAATGTTTCTTGGTAAATATAAGAACAAACTAAAGCTAATAGCAGATGAACTGTTCAAAGTTTTAGAGAAGTATGAAGATTGTGCTTACAAGCTTGATCTTTTTGATGATTATGGAGTATTGAGTACTACAATCAATGCAGGAGATCTTTTACCATATTTAGCGATGAAGATTTGAGGATAAATGCTTTTCAAGAAAGGGAGGATAATGTAGGAGCACATGGATCAATTTTAATTATTAGTTTAATTGTGTTAAAGTCCAAAATAATCAGTCCTCTAGGTAGCTCTTTAATATGTTTTGCATGGAGGAAGATAGGCATGGATATGTATGTGTGGAATTACAAGGCATGGACAGGTAATTAAATCGCAGTTATGGTCACGTTTGCGGTCGCGGTGTCACAGTATCGGAGCGTCATGAATAATAAATTATGTGTTACGGTCGTTGCGGCATGAATTTTTATTGTTATTTCACCATATAGTCTAAATTTGAATATAAATATTCAATAAATTAGTGTTTTATATTATATTAGAATTATTAAAGTAAGTCATTATATGCTAAATTTTCCTAATAACCCTAAATTTACCTTAGAATGAAAAAAGACATGTTATTTAATAGTAAATGTGAAGATAATGAATAGTAATATTTTAGTATAATTCGATCGTAACTTGATCCAAGATATATATGGTAAATGAATAATTTTTTTTAATCATGCATACTTTTTTCAGTTAATTTAAGAATTATCGATAAATTGCCGATTTATTGGGGATTCATCCTGATTTATCGGTGATATTTTCCAATTTATCGACGATACCGATTTATCGGCCGATTTACCAGCGATTTATCGGTTGATAAATGTGAAATCTTAAAATCATAGCGTATCGGTAATTTTGTGCCACGGTCGACCCAAAAACTGCTAAATAGTGAGTGCTACGCTATAGCAGGACTGCTATTTAATTGTATGGGCATGGAGGGTGGTAAGGCCCATTCACGTGTGTTATTTATTTTGCATGGTTTAGTTTTAATAGGTTGTTAGGTTGCTTAGTTATTAATGTTTAGTTGTTAGAGGTTGTTTTATCATATTTGGGAGGGTGTTTATTATATCTAGCACGAGTTTTATCATATTTAAAATTTATTTGATGTTGTCTTGAGGTGGTTATGCAAGATGAAGTGTAATATGCTTTATATGGCTAATTGGCGTGTACCTTAGGGCATCATTGGACGATTAATACAACCTCAAGTTTAATATTAAACTTTGTTTTATTTGTGAGACATGCTTTAAATATCTTTTTGTGTGAGTGGTATTTTAAGATACCATCTTTTAGGAGATTTTGTGTGAATTAAATAAAAGAGATATATTTGATCGTCATTTAATCCAAAATCCCACCAATTTCAATCTTTTCGCCTCCAGCACGCATCAAGTAGCTACTAAATATTGACTAGATATTATTATTAACTAAATAAATAATACTTCTCTAATTAAAAAAGTAATAATTTTTGTATTAAAAAGAAAGTTACTTTAAAAAAGATAAAAACTACTCAAGAATTGGCATTCATTATTATAGAACCAATTGTTCTTCATTTAGAAAGGATCTCCCAAAGAATTGAAGACAAATGAATGGTTACATTGCTAGTAATAGATGAAACATACCATACAAGCTACTAGGCATGCATGGCATGCATGGAGTGCATGGTTACGTGCATGGGGAAAATAATATGCAGCTTGGACGTGCATATTAGTTGATTTAGTTAATTAATCAATTTAGTAGCAGAGTTAGAGATTAGCTAGAGAATAAAGTAACATAAATCTATCTTTTTGAAGAATATTCTATATTCTAGTATCTTTTAGCTAGGTGTCTTTTGAAGAATTATATCTTTTAGCTAGTATCTTGTAATTGGTAGCTTGGCTATAGAAAGCCATAGAACCCACGATTGGAGATAGATCATTGATTAAATTGAAGTTGAATGCAAATTGCAAGTATTGAATTCTATGTGAATTCATCTCAAGTTTAATCGAATCTATGTGAACGATTAATCTTGAAATCCTTAATCTCTTCGTTTGTTTGAATTAGAGATTAAGTACTATCTTTTCTAAACTCCATAACCCACGCCCTTCTAGCTATATTCATTGTCGAAACACATCCCAAAATCAAAACCCTAATTTGAAACCCTAACCCTAAGTTTCAAACCAACCCAAACCCTAATTTTCAAAACTAAACTCTAACCCTAATCCTAACCCACGAAACCATCCATCATCAAACCCTAATCATCGAATCATCCTCATCATTGTCGAATCAACATCATCATCATCTCATTTAATTCGAATCATCTTTATCATTGACATCATCGAATCATCATCACCATCACCGAATCATCATCATCATTATTCTACCCTATTCGAATATCAACATTCTTAATTCAACACTTTCGAATCTTATTGTTCTTAATTACAACATAATCGAGCATTAGTTTTACATAATTGATAATTCTATAATCCCTCACACATCATTTCCACTTTTAACCTCACCTTTTTCTTTGATTATCTATGTATTAAATGCTTTGCTATATTTCAATAAAGGTTGTTAGTAGATATTTTAGGCTCTTTTTATTAGTTCCTAAAAAGTTGTGTAAATTGTTAAAATGACTTCCTTTTTAATAACGAGGAAGTACTAAATAATAGCTGATGTTCCACTAATCTAAAAAGAATAGCTGTCAAAGAGCTGAAAAATTGGCCCCTAACACAGTTGTACTTGACTCCATTGTTATATTTCTTTCAGTTATTGGATTGTCAAAAAATTTCAAGTCAAACAAATAAGCTTGAATTAAAAAAGCACATATTAGATTAAGAAAAAAATTATTTGTATTGTACTTTTATATTTTTCCTTGTCAGAATGTTTGTTGTATTGGGCTGGACGTGCATAAAATGAAAATTTTGGTTAAGAAGCACACTGCCTTTGTTAGCAATTTAGACAAGGAAAAGAGTAATTACTTTTGCACATAGTTTGTTCATCGTCAATACGCTTGATTCAACCTTTTCCAGTTCAGCCCCCTTTGACATGCACATTTCTTACTAGTTAAAATGTGAAGATTACCCGCCTAATTATGATTATGATTGGAAAAAATACTCAAAAATTTGTTCAAATGGTTTAATACGGTGGAAAATATTTGTTTCTTATAGAAGGGTACAGCTTAAGGAATGTTTTTGGTGACAGCTATCTGCCTCACTGGTTATGCAAGTATGAGGTGGAGTGATATTAAGTGCCATCAGTTTGATCGACCTGATCCAACCTTTGAGTAGAGCCAATTGTGTCAGCTCATGGTCAACAAGTTTGCCCCTTCAATTGTGTCAGCTCGGCTCATGAACAAAATGTATATTCACAATTTTATAATTTATCAAAGGAGTATCACAATGCTCTTGCTTACACCGGGACTTTGAGGTACCTTTGAAGAACCCCCAATCCAGTAGGTCATATGACACATTGCTGGATTTCATGAAGACATCCAATATGAGCCAAAGTTTTCATTGTATTCATCATGCTACTTTCTTTTTCTCAAAGGTGGAATGAAAAACTTGTTTTTGGCAGCACTCCTTTGAAAAGGTTTAGAGTAGACTAGCTAGTCCACACACGTTGTTTGCTATGGCTAGCACTTCTAAGAGGAATTGCTTCAACTGTGATCAGATTAATCATTTACATGGGAACTTTGCTGAACTCAAGCTCTTGCACATGTCTGTTTAGTTCAACCTCTTGATGGATCCCCCCAAATATGGATTCTCAGTAGGGTCTAAGGTTCAAATTATTATAGGCTAGATGATTGGGGAACATGTTCAGATTGTGGACCCTTGCGAGTACCTAAGGATGAGTTGAATATTCAGGCAATTGTTTTTTTCTGTTGGTTAGAAGGTTTGAGTCATACTTCTCTCTACTGTGGGAGAATGATGCTATCCAAGTGGCACCTCACAGTAGGATACATAGTCTTATCCCAGTCCAAAAGAGAGAAAGTCCAGATTCACATTGATATACCTCTTTCCGTAGGACCTGCATGCCTAGGGAGTCCAGGGGAGTAGGCTAGAGTAGTAGATTTGATATTATTATACCTTATCATGTATATGGTTTTATTATAATTTGATATGTTGGGTTGAATTAAGGTTTTGTGTGAAAACTAGAGAAAGAGTTTGGCGAGATCACACTGGCAGCACATCTAACTGGTCTCCATGAATTAGAATCACATAATCTTCTTGTTCTAAAAATTCCTTGCATTACCATATGACTGTATTCTATTTTAAGTTTATTCGTATTCATCTGATCCTTATTTTATTGGCATGTTCATCCAACATCATTATTGACTTGGAAACTATTTACAGAGAATATCAAAGTGGCAGATGCAAATGATTGGTACTATGCACAAATCCAAATCTGATGCTTGCAAGGTTAGATAATTGGTACTAGATCTCTTGATAAGTACGTTCAAAATATGCCTGTGACATAGTGTTATTTTTTAGAATTGGAGCAGGCCTCAAGGCAGTGAGGGATTGCCAGAAGGAATTATTGTTAAAACATCTGACTTGCAAATGCAACCTTTATGGGGTTCCTTAGCGATAAATGTATGTCAACCTACGCGGTAAGCCTCAATTGTTAACTTGATATATGCAGAATGTAGTGTAATTGATAGGATTAGGAGCAAGTTGAGAAGCAAAGTGAATGTAATTGTTTTACTACATCTTTTACATTATCTGTTATTCACCTAGGTTATGACCTAGTCATTGTGCAATGATGAGGGATTTCAGTGCTGTTGAGTAGTGGATGAAGGGATCTTCTCCTTGTGAACCTATAATGTCGAGCCAAGGAGAATGGAAGGGGAGGAAGGCTGACAGTTACTGGCTGGACAGCAGGCAGGCGGCGGTGGCGGCTAAGGGAATTAACTCTTGGCCACTCTCTGCTTGTCTTTGTTCAGGAACTCAAGACCCCTATGTAGGGTTTTACAAACCTAATATTACCATACACAATATTTCTTAATGTGTAATCCAATTAACTCAAAAAAAAAAAAAAGTTAATCCAATGTATTCTTTTAACTCTAAAGGCTTGTAAAATATTTGCTCGATAATAATCTCTTTTTTCACTCCTGATGTTGATAATCCTAACCTTATGCTCCAAACACTATTTAAACAACTTAAGCTTGGGCACCAAGTACCTCTATATCTTGAGCCCCAAGTACAGGATATGGGCTAAGCCCATCAATTAATGGCAGCTCCTTGCTTAGCTTCAGTAGTTTGGCCAATGCCTTGCTACACACCACCATCAGCAGTCAAACTTTATGAGCCCAGCTGTGAGCCCAACTGATCCGGCGATGGTAGGTCCGGCCTATAAACCCATTCATAACATTTTATATCCGAGCAAAGCAGCTTACTTGTTTTGTTGTTTATTGGGTGTTTGTGATTGAGTCCTTAATTGTGGCACTTAAATGATGATCATCGTTGTTTCAATGCCAATTGAAATGTTAAATTACATGATTTAACTCATATATTGGGATATCTGATCCTAATTTCACAGACATGTTTTTATTTGTTTGCTCTCTGGTATATGTAGACTGTTAAGCCTTCTGTTAGCTTGCTTGGTATGGCAGTTGGAATAAAGCAAAAGGAAATAGTGAATGAAATTATTACAAAGGTATCTTTTATGGTTTTGGCTAATGAAGTGCATATATTGTAATAGAATTGCTAGTGTTCATGCTAATCTGTAGCACAATATTGCAGTTCCTCTCATCAGAATTTGTTGTCATGCTCTTTCACTATGATGGTGTTGTGGATGAATGGAGAGACTTAGATTGGAATGATCATGTTATACATATATCTGCCAAAAATCAAACAAAATGGTAATGTCTCCGCTGTAGTTATTTTCTTCATGTCAAGCTTTCCAGCTTAAATTATTTACTTCCCAAGATTGTTCAAAGGGGCATGCTAGTTTCATATGTAGCATGAACATCTCTTTGACAATGTAGGTGGTTTGCTAAGCGTTTCTTACATCCTGATATTGTTACCAAGTATGATTATATCTTTCTTTGGGATGAAGACATCGCAGTTGAAAATTTTCACCCTCAAAGGTAAACTTGATTTAGTTTCCAATTGCTATTTGTGTATATAATTTGTATTTTAGTTTTAGTAGCTACTTTCATGGTCATCTAGAAAGTCCATACTGAAATCAATGTAATATGTTACGAAGTAGGCATACTACAGAATCAAACTGCCACTTTGTTTTAAACCTTTAATCTGAAGTGCCATGTATTGTTTCTTGACCATGAACAATCAGTACAACTCATTTTCTTCAAACTTCTGTATATTAGATTCATACAATTAAATGTGTGTCATGATAGGCAAAATTTGCAGATATTTATTGAATTTTGGGTTAGCAGATACGCAAAAATGACGATATGCGATGGTTTTAGAATTTTACATATTTATCGATATATATAGGTTATCAACTGATATTTTGCTGATATTTGTCGACATTTGACGATATTTGCTATTATTTATTGTGAAAAAATAAAAAAAATCATGTCTCAACAACCGCAACATATAAAAAATGGTTCGCGACACCCTGATACTGTGATGACGACGGCAATCATGATTGCGACCGTGGTTTTATTGCTTGATTAGATCTCACTGAAGTGTTATTTGGTAACTACTAGGCATAGACCTTTGAATCTAAAGTACCACAACATGTTTGAACCTTCGAATCTTGAGTGCCTGAACTTGTCCTTGGCCATAAATTAGAACTCTGTCTATGTTAGACCTGTCACTAAAATCCATGTTACCTAACCTGTGTAACTGCTATACATACCTGCAATTTCTTTGCATAGATCCATTGGATGGAATCAATGAACTCTATCTTCATTGTTGTTTTAAATGTGTGTCAATATTTCATCCATGTTAGGTAAGACAGACTGCGATTGCTTCTTGATTTTTACTAAATTAGCAGTTGGAGTGAAAGAAAGCAGAAAAGAGGTGGCCTGTTTATAAGTATCAGCATATGGTCCATTAGAGTAGCATCCTCTTGTGTGGATTTGCCCGTCCAAATTGCCTATTGACCTGTGACAATGCTTCTTTGAGAATGGCCTCAAATATTTTCACATATTTTTGCCACTATATTCCAATATGTATTGAAAATCTTCAAAGCTACATGCAGATACATAGATATCATCAGAGATGAAGGACTTGAAATATCACAACCAGCTCTTGATCCTGCTAAATCTATTGTTCATCATCCAATAACTGCACGCAAGAAGGATTCATCCGTGCACAGGTAATTCATTAGAAGCTGGTTCTTGTAGGATGATATTTTTGGAATCTATCACATATATATTGAATTATACCCATATGCCCATGCTGTGTGCCATTAATTTATTTATTTTATGCATGTGCTATGTTCATCTCACTTTATTAAACACTGTTGAAGACTATCCTAGATGAGTTGAAGAGGGTCGAATGAGCAATAATCACTAATTAAAATTACGAATTTGACAGTTGTTAAATTTAATGCTTAAAAGTTGATGTAAGGAGTAGAATTAGACAACAATAAATGAACTCCCAAAAGTGTTTTAAAATTTGACCTACATCTTGTATTTAAAAGCATAAGAGAGGTTCCTAGCCATTGGTGCATTTAATGTACCAGCCATTATAGTCTAACGAGCATATTTTAAAACTAGACGGAGACAGGTTAATTCAGTATATGTGCTGCTTCACATGCCTACATCCATGCTAAATTATTGGAAGGAAGGACTTATTTAAGAATATTTACTTTATCTATTTATTTTATTATGATATTATTTTGATATTCTTCTTTTTGGTATTTTATTCTATTAAGGTTTTGGTAATGTATACTTATATATAGTCTTATATTATATTTTTGAATTCAGAGTTTAAATTGAAAAAAAGTTTGAGTGTAGTTTGTGTGAAAAATTAGGCTAATAGTTTGACCTACCTTAGTTTGGTATCAAATCCCAAACTCGATCCTAATTGTTTGATGTTTCAAAAAAAAAAAATCCTTAAAATTTGAAACTTTAATAGTCAATCAGTCAACATCAAACTACACTGGAACCATAATCCTAGAGTTGTTAGCAACACTAGTCCATGGCACCTAGCCATTGCCGCCACTCTTCCACCAGCATCACTGCTGACTGATGACCATCAGTGAACTGGTCAACCTTGCTCGGCCTTGTTAATCATTACTCACCACACGCACTGCTTTACCCTTGCTGCTCAGCTTCCATCTCCCACCAGCACCAGACATCCATCGCTATCGTTTTTGTCAATCAAAGCTTAGTGACCTTTGTTTCTAGGTCGTCGCTAAAAGCCAACCACTGCCGAAGCCTGCCAATTAGGAACAAAGTCGAGTGAAGGCAACTGTTCATAAGGTTGTCGCACTTATTCATGTCGTCGCCCTATTGCTGTGTGTGCTTTGCAACACTTTGCATTACCAGTGTAGACTGAGGAAAAGACAACAGTGCCCAATCCAGGAAAAAAAAAGTTAGATCTGGTGGAAGAAAAAATGGTTAATAGTCTAAAAGAGAACTTACATTGTTGCTAGTAAATTTTCTCTAGCCTTTCATTATTGTTCAAGATCTTCAACCGTTTTGACAAGGCTATAGCTGCAATTCACAACTATGGTAGTGAAATTTTGGCCCTCATATGCAGTGTAGTTCCCACTCCTTACGTTTGTATTCATTGACTTCCAAGCATGAAAGTTGTTCCAAGTTTTGCATTTGGTTTGCTTTACACTAGCTTGTGAATCTAAGGCTTAAAAGATGACTAGTTTCGGCTAGAAAGAGTTCCTAAAAAATTAATATCAATCCAAAAAGTCTAGCCCAAATTGAATGCAGCCACGTCAACCTCGTGGTCAAACTAAGAAACTAAAGTCTTTTGCTAAAATCTAGTTCATCTGTGTCTAACCAGAATAGTTATGGTCGAAGAATGTTGACCAAGAAAGCCTTTCCCTCACCTCAAAGTTCAAGCTCAAACTTTTCTGAAGTAGGGAAGTATAATGCAGTATATATGCGACCTCATTGGTGGACTCATAACTGCATGCCTACATCCAAGCTAAATTATTGGAAGGAAGGATTTAGTTAGAATATTTAGTTTGTTTATTTATATTATTAGGACATTATTCTAACATTCTTATATTTGGATTTTATTTTATTCTATTAGGTAAGATTTTGATTATAGCTTGGTGTATATATACGAACTGAGGTTTTTAATTTTTTTTAAGATTTAGAATAGAATATGAGTCTGACTGTGGTTTGTGTGAAAACCCTAGGCTAATTGTTTTCCTACAGCACTTGCTGAATGGTCCAGGTTACCAGACTTTTAGCTGACCCTAAAATTAGAGCAGTTGAATGTTCATGGGAGAGGAATTTTGGAAACATGAAGAGCAATCAAAGGTGGTGACAAACTAGTTGATTGGTGCTGTTGAGTAAAAAAATTCTATAAAGCAGTTAAACCAAGACATTGAATGGGGCAGAGCATTTGACTGGATCGCCTGACCAGTCGTAATGCCACATAAAGGGTGAGAGCAGCTGAGAATTTTGACCTTGCATACCATTGGTGCACTAGATCAGTCCCTGAGGACCATCAATGAATTGTCAAGATGTTGGTTCCATTTAGGATCCAAACTTGTTAAAAGTGCTGTCATTAGTTCTCTGGTCTTGCAGATCTATAAAGTTGTTTGAACTTGTGCTTGGTATTTCCATCTTGGAATCATTGAATCTTTTGTTTTGGTTGAGCGTATGATGGTGAAAAATTCATGCACATGGAATTGAATAAGTTAAACCCATTAAGAGGTTTGTTGGATTAAAAGATCGAATGACCTATCAACAACTAGTATAGCCATTGTCGTAGAATAAAATTCATGAATTTGAAATTTATAGCTTGCACCTCATTGAAGTTAAATATTCTTGCTTAACATTCAAAAGTAGCTTGATAAAATATGATTTCATTTGTTAGATAATGAAAAAAAAAGGGTGAATCAGAAACAAGGATTTTTCCTTCTCCTTTCTATAGGTGGAGGTGGCTACATAATACAACAAATGATAAATGGAGGTAAATGTTATTAGGACGGAGGCATTTTGTAGTTGTTCTTGTGAAGGATTGAGCATTTTTTTAGTTTTACATGAAGGAGTGGACATTATTGAATTTTGAAATTTAAGGCAACTCCGTCGAGATACTAGTCGGAATTAAATAAAAAACATTATTATTATTATTATTATACTATACTTTATACAAAAAAGAATATTAACTGTGTAGAATTAACATTTAGTTACCAAATTTTTATAATTAACCTCCTAAAGTAGAATGAAATTGTAGTTAATGGAGCATAATCGTATTGAAACTCCTTGATTAACTATCCTTCTATCAAACGCCTGACTCAACCCTTCATAGTTTTGATAATTCAATATTTTCATAGTAACCATCCCTCTTAAGTCCATCTTTTCTCCTATCTTTACCACCAGTACCATTGCCTTCATCATATCTGCTTAATCACCACTGTCTGCACTAGTCACTACACCACAAGACCTAAAGATTTGAGGTTTTAGATCTCAATTCCACATTCATCAACATTTCCACCCAATCATAAATTAATTCAAATCACACTCTTGGAAAAACAATGCCATAATCACATGACAAGAACATAAAATTATTATTGCCGCCTTTGATTTTGGTTTCCTATATACCTACCTCTGCCTTTTCAAAATTTCTAAACTCCTTCAATTTGTCTCTATGTGTAACATTTCCATTTTTTTTCAACTCTAAAATTTCATTTGAATAAAGATATGTGAAAGCTAAAATAGAAGGGGAATGCTACTGCCACACTAATACTTAACTCATGTTAGATGCATGGCTAAAATCACGTAAATTCAAAGACTAGATATGGTCAACACCTAAACTAATTCCAAGGTTGAAGCAAACCAAAAAAAATATTCAACAAGATTTAAAGAGAGATCTATAATGGAATAGGATAAGGTAAATGTTATACAACATGCTTGATGTCTTAAAATGGAAATAATAGAAAAAGGAAAACATAAGTACAAATCCCAGCATGAGAGAAACATTACACCGGATAACCCTTATTCTCATCCCGTCTTATTTAAAGATACTAATACAATTCACAAAAGCGGGGACCCTCGTTCCCTTTATCTTTCTGATTCTCGGAGTCCTTCAACCATTGAATGCACCTTGAAAATTATAGTATCATCATTACTTCTTTATACCAAAACAAATCAATTAGGAGCTTTTCTAGAAAAATACTATTCATGGGAAAGTGTTAAAGTCAAAATTTAGTTAACAATTTTTTGAAATAACCACGTTTTAATCCAAAAAGACTGCATAAGGGTCAAATGAGTCAATTTTTGGATATATAGGGGCTTGAAATTGCAAAATATGGTAATGTGCCATTTTCGAAATAATTACTATTTATAGTTAACAATAAAAGTCATCAGTCATGGTCAAGGTCAATGGTTAAGGTCATGGTCAATGCTCTAACTTTGACTTCTACTATTTACATTTTCATCATTTTACCATATTAAGGCTAATTTGGTCATTTTTTGTCTAATAATGATTAATTCTTGATTAATTCTTTACTAATCCCACTTATGGTGATTAGAAGGTAATTAGTGCAGAACAAAGTCTTATTTTTTTACCAAACTTGGTTGAAGATGATTGTATGAAAGCTTGCAATTCTTCAATGGACGATGAATGACACATGAAAGGGAGGAGGAAGGAGAGCTAAGTGGTGTGGTTGAGGACGAGAAAATAAAATAAGTGCTGAGTGTTTATGCAGCAGAGGAAAAACTGAGGGGGATTGACTTGGTTTGTGGTGATGGGTGTCATTAATGGAGTGAGGCCATTTGGGGGGTAAGGTCGCGTGACCAACCTATAGGAAATGGGCAACAAGGGCATGCAAGGGCAATGAATGGGAGATGGAAGATACATCATGGATAAGAAGGAATGGTTAAGGAAACATTACATGGACTTGGTTTATGGAATATAATGACTAGAGAATATTAAGCTTGGTATGACACATGCATAAGCCACGTTGAAGGGAGTGGATTGTGGTGTCCTTAGGCTTAGTTTAGAGGGTTAGGTTTGATCTTGACATGGTTTGGACAGGTGAAATTGAACCTTAAAGAATAAGGATAAGATTCGAGTATAGAAAACTAAGTTTCACTTACTTATTTTCCTTGAGAAATAGTGAGTTATCTGGAAATAATAAAAATAAAGATGAATTATTCTTAATTTATTTTAATCTTGAGAATACTAAAATACAATCATCCTTTAAGTTTTATAAATTTTATATATTTAGAAAGATCGTTTTAAAGCACAATACATGATAAAAAACTGAGATCAAAAAGACATTTTTTGTTGAAGCCTCTATTTACCATTTTTGAAAACAGATAAGAGACTCAAAAATATCCAAAGATCCCATATATCAATGAATTAGAATGATTTGGAATAATAGCGAAAATTGGACAGGAAAATCTTAAGGAATCAAAATTGTAAGAACGATAAGGGTTCCTAAATGAAACATTCCCAAAAATGTTACTAGAGTTTTAAATCTTTTTAAATGTATTATAAACCATCAAAATAGAGTAACTTTTTCTCCATGAAATATAAATCCTGAATTAACCCTGGTTTTGAAAATATGGGGTATTGCGATATGGTTTGTGTCTCTCTCCTTTCCTTTTATGTCACTATATGTTCACCTATAGTCATATTTATTTTAATTATGTACTGATGAATGTTGGCAAAAGAAGGGGAAAAAGAACATTGAAAAATAAATGGATTATAAAGCTACAAAGTAAAGGCTATGAAAAATTAAAGACGAATTTATTTGTCAAATTGAGTTCAATTTGAAGTAACACAAACTTAAATTTATCTCTTGATGTGGTGTGGATGAGTGGAAGAATGGAAGATTAGTTTGAAGGATTCAAATTTGTGGATGAAGATGATTATGAAGATGGTAATAGAACTTTGAATGTCTTATAAAGATGGCAGTCAAAGGTGATAAGCCCTTGATTAGGTTTATATATGTGAGAAGGGGTAAGAATTGAATGGCTGGGTAAGGGTACATGCGTAGTCATTGCTGCAGGGAGTATTTCAGTTAATTAGTAATGATTAGTTAATTTTATTATTATTAGCTACTATTTTGTTAATTTTGAATAAATAATCTGTTAGGGAGTCTGTTATTATATTGGGTGAGTCACAATAAAGTCTGTTATGCTGAGTCATGTGCCAGGGGGTTGTTACATGTGTATATAAGTAAAGAGGGGAAAGGAGATGGGGGGGGGGGTTAAGAGGGATAACAGAGGTCTTAGGTCCTCAAAACCTGGTTGTATCCAGTTTTACTCCATTTCTCAATCAAACACCACTTAAATTAATCATCTTATTTGCTATGAATTTTTTGAAAAGTTTACTAAAGCAGCTTGGTACCTATCAATTGGTATCATAACATCGATCTTGGTTCGTTATGGCAGATTTCTCTTTGAATTGTAGCATTGGAACTGTCGTCATATTCTTAAGGTGCTTGAACACATGAATCAACAGCTGGATCAAGTTTTGATATCAAGCGACATTGAACCACCTCCCAAACCTCCTAATAAAATGGTCCACAAGGTTGACAAAAAGGCTTTGGACAACGATAGTGTAGAAATGAAGATGGAAGGGGTTGGAGCAAGCAAATGCAGGACTAAAGGTTGACAAACTTTAAGAACTTGCAACCATGAACCACTTGTGCTAGGTGTTAGGATTTCTTGTAGCAGCAATCAATTCATAGAAATAATGCATTAAATGATTCAATTCTGAGAGAGAAGAGAACTAGTTGTATATTGATATCATAGGAAAATTACATCTAGGAATTTGAGGTTTTGGTGCCCTCCTTAACTTCTAGTATCTTCCTCCTTGGTTCTCTCCTCTCAATTCTTAAATAGAGGTGGCACAACTCTCCAGCCTCTGACCCAGTAACTACCCGACAGAATTCCCCACCCAATTAACAACTTAGCATATTTAATCAAAACAAACTCGACAACCTACAAACCCTATTAATAATAGAAAAAATAAAAGATAACTTATAGGCCCATAAAAGAACCTAGTTGAACCAGCTATAACTGACCTCCCTCCTCATCTCTTGCTCTTCCTTGCATAAATGTATTTTATGAGAGGCCTATCAGTACCCCACCCCCTAGGTCTTTCACCTTGTCCTCAAGGTGAAAATCAGGAAACTGCTCGTTGAGCAGCTCGAAGTTTTCCTAAGAGGCTGCAAAGTCAGGCAACCCTTTCCATTTGATCAAAACTTCCAGCATTCCTTTGGCATTGTACCTCAAGTCACATACAACCTCTAGCTCCACTTGCCACTCCATTTCTAATGTAGGGACTAGAGTAAAAGGCCGCACCTATTGCCCTTCACCTACTACAGTCTTAAGCAGTGACACATGAAACATTGAATGAATGGATGCCGAATCTGGTAGTTTGAGACGATAGGCCACTGGTCTAACCCTTGCTAGAATTTGGTATGGCCCAAAATAACGTGGAGCAAGTTTCTCGTTCAGCCTTCTTGCCAAGGACCTGTGCCGATAGGGCTTGATTTTAACGAACACCTAGCTATTGACTTCAAAACTCTATTCTCGTCTCTTCTTATCAACCTAAGACTTCATTCTTCTTTGAGCTCTCTGCAAGTGCTCCTTTAATTCCTCCAAAATTGCGTCTCTATCATGTAACTCCCTGTCTACCATAGCAAATGGGCTGCCCCCCATCTCATATTGTAATAATGGAGGAGGGTCTTGTCCATATAGGACAATAAAGGGCGTGGTGTATATGGCCAAATGAAAAGAAGTATCATGCCAATACTCTGCCCAGGGAACCCATTTGACCCACTCTTTGGGCTTGTTACACACAAAACAACGTGAGCATGTCTCCAAGCTGTGATTAACAACCTTTGTCTGGCCATATCCATCTGCGGGTGATTGGTCGAGCTGAATTTGAGTGTTGTTCTTGACATCCTTAATATTTCTTTCCAGACATGACTGAGGAACACTTTATCCCAGTTAGATATAATAGAGTTGGGCATTCCATGCAGCTTGGCAACTTCCCTAATGAACACCTTTGCAATGGTGCATGCAATGAATGGATGTTTGAGTGGTATGAAATGTTCATACTTTGACAACCTGTCTACCACCACTAGAATACAATTATGACCTTCTGACAGCGGAAGTTCCTCAACGAAATCCAGTGGTATATCTTTCCAAATCTACTGTGGAACTAGCAGCGGTACTTTTGCTCCAGTCCAGATTAAACCTGCCGGGTTCATAGCTAGGTACTTTTGCTGCTGGCAAACAACACAACCTGCCACAAATTCTTGTATTGTCCTTACCTACCAATCCAGAATACTTCCCTTGCGATCCTATGATATTAATGTCGAATTTCCTCTTGTCCCCCCTTGAAAATCAGCCAACAATTATAGAATTAATGTCAAATTGGCCGGTAACATCAGGTGCTATTTGTAGAAGAGGTTGCCTTGATTTAGCTGGTACCCCCCACATCATCTCCTTGTTGCAATTTGGCTTTGATAGGTCCATAGACAGGGTTAGTATCAATTTCGGATTGAAGGGTGCTCCAGTTTTCGACCTAGGCAGCTAATGTAGATGTGGTCTCCACCCTAGATAGAGCATCCGCGACTTTATTTTCCCCTCTAGGTTTGTATTCAATATCAAACTAATACCCCCATAGCTTAATAACCCATTTCAATTGTTCTTTGGGAATTATGCGTTGCTCAAACAAGAACTTCAAACTTTTTTGATCCGAACTATGAACTTCCGACCCAATAGGTAATGCTGTCATTTTTGGGCTGCAAACACTACCGCCATCAATTCCCTCTTATATGTTGATTTTATGCGAGCCCTTTGTCCCAAGGCTTGGCTGAAAAAAGCAATTGGTCGTTGTTGTTGCATCAAGACAACCCCAATTCCTATTCCAAAAGCATTGGTTTCTACTATGAAGGGCTTCTTAAAATTTGGGAGACCCAGTACGGGTATTGTCATCATAGCTCTCTTAAGCTTGTCAAAAGCCTACCGAGCCTCTGCATTCCATCCAAAATTGTCCTTCTTTAGCTGGGCAGTGAGTGGAGCTGCGATGTGCCCAACATGATGCACAAATTTTCGGTAGTACCTTGTCAAACCTAAGAATCCTCACAGCTCCTGTAGGTTCTTAGGCTTCGGCCAGTCTTTAATGCATTAAATCTTAGCCACCCCCTTGAGGATACTATGTGCCCCAAATATTCAAGCTTCCCTTATCTGAACACACACTTCTTAATATTTACTGATAGAGAATGTGCCTCTAGGACCTTAAAAATGATGTCAAGGTGTTGGATATGAGCATCCATAGAGGAGTTGTATACCAGTATATCATCAAAAAAACCCAGCACAAATCTACGGAGGTATGGGTGGAAAAACTCATTCATTAGCCCTTGAAAAGGGGCTAGGGAATCTGTCAACTTGAAGGGCATGACTAGGAACTCGTAATGCCCCTCGTGCTTGCGGAAAGTAGTTTTTAGCACGTCTTCCGGATGGACTCTGATTTGGTGATACCCTGATTTGAGGTCCAATCTTTAAAAAATTCTTACTCCATGTAATTCATCCAACTACTCATTTGTCATCAGTATTGGAAACTTGTCGGCTACTATTACCTTATTTAAGGCTCGGTAGTCTACACAAAAATGCTAGCTACCATCCTTTTTTACTAATAATACAGGGCGGGGAAAAGGGTCATGGCTCGGCCTAATCACGCTAGCTGCTTGCATTTCCCCCACTAATCATTCAATCTCTTGCTTCTATATATCAGGATACTGGTAAGGACGCGCACTTACTGACACAGCTCTAGGCAATAGGGCAATTCTATGATTCATCGTTCTTGGGGGTGGTAACTCTGCTGGCTCTTTTAGGACCTCTAAGAATCGGTTTACCACCACTTGATTAGGTGTAGGAATCCCTAGGACTTTAGTTGAGGCTCCTGCCACCACTTGTAGTGCTTGAAATTTCATCAGTATTCCTTGTCCTGTCTTCCTTACAGTATGAATAAGAGCCTTCAGCGACACTTGAGATTTACATAGGTCTGCATCCCCATTGAGTGTCACTGGGGTACTGCCCACATGAAATTTCATCTACAAAGCCTTCCAATTAATCTGCATAACCCCCAACTTTTCTAACCATTGCATCCCCAACACTATGTCTGTGCTTCCTAGCTTCTATGGCAGAAAATCCTCAATAATCTCCACCTTTGGTAATGATAATCGTACACCTTTGCATATACCCTTCGTCCAAATAGAGTTTCCTATCCCTATGAGAACCTCATATATCCCTATTTTGGACACTGGTAAGTTTATTTTTTTGACCAGCTTATGACCAACAAAATCGTGGGTTGCCCCGTTGTAACATTCCAATTTTTACTACTGAATTTTTTTGATTTATAGCAGAAGTATATAAGTAAAATATTGGGGGTTACCGCTGTAATTGACATAAGTCTGGTTTATGCAACCATCCTTACATCAATCACAAGGCTAAAATTATTTATAGTAACACAAGAAAATTAGAAACGAAAAAAATATTTATAATACAATATGAGTTTGGAGATTAACTCAGTTATAATAAACAAAATACTAAGTAGAGATACCATAGATTAAATCCTCACCCAAACACTTAGTACAAATAAGATCACTCATCCCCACATAGTGCATCATGGGCAGCATAGTCATCTAAAGGATCTTTTGAGACCTGCACACAAGAATCAAGATCTCCTACTCGTGGGAGTAAGCAACACCCATAAAATGAGTAGTTAATACGCTACATACTGAGTAAGGGAACAATACTAACGAATTAGAGTTACAAATAACACATGCATTCATGACAAATGATGAGTACACATTCAAATAGATGAAACATTTCATAAGATAAATACCGATCTAGGTCTTTTTATTAAATATAACAAATTTTATTTTTTTTATATACATTGAGTACATGAACTCCACTATTCTTAAATCGGTGGAATGGTCTGAAGCACCTTCTCAGGGACAAAAAACCCGAGTCACTATTTTCATCTGGTGGAACAGATATAAAAACATCTTGGTCCTGACTCATGTACTCGTGGAAGATGGGATTGCAGTTACAGTCGCGATTGAAGTTGCGATCGCGGTATCAGGGTGTCGTGAGTGATATTTTATATGTCGTGGTTGTCGCGGTGTGATTTTTTAATTTTTTTATACAACAAATATCGGCCAATATCAGTCGATATCTGAAATTTCACTGATATCATGGCAATAAATATGTAATTTTCTGAAACGACTGCATTTTCGGAATTTTGTGTCGCAACTGACCCAAAAACTGTGAAATTGCGGCTGATACGCAATTGCTGTGCTGATATTTCATTGTATGTCTTCCACTTTAAATCATTAGTGTCTTATCCATAGATTATATTATTATATTTTCATTCAGGATGAGCAGGGGCCCCACTATTTTAAATCCGGTGGAACGGACTGAAATACCTTCTTGGAATATTACACTCCTGAGCCCCTATTCTTTCTGATAGAACAAATATTAAAACATCATCTTCTCGGTATAGAACGTTTCTGAGTCACTATTATCTTTAGAGGAACGGAATATAAAAATATTACCTTGGCCCGACTCATGTGCTATTTCACTTTAAGTGGTTAGTATCTTACTCATGGTTGATTCACAGGCATTCAACACATTGAAGCAGATAAGCACATTAAGTAGGTCAAGGTCCTTAATTTCCTCAAACCCTAATTACACACTCCTAACATTCATTCTCCCCTATTGATTAATAACCACAAATTATAATGTATCATTCTCGAATATCATCATTATTAATTCACAGTCTAACTCCCACGTCGTCTACATACATTAATAATCTTATTAAACGTACTATTCATAGAATTACCGAAACCCTAATTTTATAAGTAGTCATAATTCTTCCCATAAGAACCATATGATTACCAAGTTCAATAAACATCCTCATAAAGCCAATCATTAGCAATATATCTAGAATTTCGGATTAACTCTAGGGTTTTACATATGGAATAATAATATTATCATTTTAAGTTATTATGCTCTAAATAGACCATTATTTCATTTTGAATAACCCAAGACAAACAATAATACTTTCAAACACTTCTCAAGATATTACTACCATATTCTAATCCACCTAACACCTTACAATATCAAATTTTTTGTATTAACCCATAATGACTAAAATGCCCTTAAGGATATCCAATAGTCTTTATTTTATAAAATTTTGTATCTACCACAATCATTATTTTTCCCAAATCCACCATTTATCATCATATTTCTTAAATATGCATATTCCATTTATCACGGCTTATTTAGCCAATATTTCATACCATACAATATATTTTCCATGAATATGATATTATCATAACAAAATCATATCCATGCATCTTTCAAACATATATTCCATATATTCACAACATATCATCAATGATATACATTAAATCATATAGCAACAATATCATGAAAAATACATATATCCATACAAGTAATTAGCACAAAAACCCTAAACATCGATTAGTATCTTTACCAACTAGTACACTGGACTCTAAGAAAGTAAATCCTAGACCTTCTCCTCCGAAATCACCGGAATACCACCTACGAAAAACAACATAATACACGGTTAGGCCCGAAGAGTATAATTAAGGGAGAAATTAAAGTAAAGAAGGTAAAAATGGAAATAACTGGAGTTAAATGGAAACTTGAGTTGTGTGGGCATGTGGTGGAATGTATGGTGGAGCTATGATGAAAATTTGGTAGTGTTTGGATAAGGTTTGGGGGTGAAAATAAGGGTGCACGGCCGAAATGAGTGGTTGAACATGCTATAGGCAATGCACACCTAGGTTAAGAGTTAGAATCACGCACAACCCGGAGGTGGGAAGTGGCATGGTCGTTCTCGATTGCTGGGTAGAACGGCTTATGTCAAACTGATGCGCACGGACGTGCAACAGGGCCGTGTGAGGATACACGGGCAGACTGTGCTAGGTTGCACATGCGTTTGATAAGAAATTTAAGTGTTGCACGGCCGCACTTGAGGCTGTGCGTTTTATAAAAACGCGATGGATGTAAGGAAGAAGAGGGAAAAAGGGGTAGTGGTCAGCAGCTATGGCCGCCGATGGTGATGGGAAAATATGGGGTGACCCTGGGTGGTTGGTCCACCGGTGTTGGGCGGTGCACGGTGGTGGACGGTGATGATGATGGTGGGAATGGTAGTGTGGCAAGCAAAATAGGGTAGAGAAGAGGAGGAAAAGATGAAGGAAGAAGGAAGAGAGGGCTCGTGCATTTGATTTTTGGACTAAGTGTAGGCAAGAAATGGCATGAACAAAAGAAGGAAGTAGACTTTGTAGTGTGTGTGTATATATATGTATATGTGTGGGGTGAGCGATTAGTTGAAAGGTAAATGTAGAGGATGCAGGGGGTGGCAAGTGAGCATGAGGGATGGCAGTGGAGATGATGGTTGTATGTTGTGAAATTACAGTGGGTGCAGCAAGGGATGGTGATGGTTGTGTGTGTACAGGTCAGGCAGCATGAGGGGAAGAAGATGGGTGATGGATGCAGGTGGCTGTAGAGGTGATGGGAGATGGTGCAAGTTGCAAGATGTAAGTTGCAAACCATGTCAACCTTTACGGCAAAACTGATAGGAGAAAAGTGAAGAAAAAAAAAAGTAACGACAAGGAGAAAGAAAAGGAAAAAGAAAAAAGGTTGGGGATTGGTTTAGATGATTTTGGATTAGCTAAAATTGATAAGATTAGTGACAAATTTTAGTGGATTTGAGATTGGTTTACAAAATACAGTTTATTCGGATCAAAGATTTAGATTTAGTTAAAGCTTTAGGATTAAGAGATTGGGTTAATGTTGAAATAAGATTTTCTTGAGATTATAATCGAATTAGGGTATGAATGGTACGGATTAGGCTAAGCAAAATTTTAGTGTATTACACCCGTAGTTGACTAACACCACTACTTGCTCTCCTTTGATCATCCCCTTCAGCTTCATCGTTCTAAGTGAAGTAAATCCAACAACTGAATTAATTGAAAGTTGAATGTTACCTTCGATTTGCTCTACTAGGAGTTCGCAGGTGTCGTCCCTTCCCTCTAGCACCTCTTCTTCTTCAAGGGAGACTTGTGACTTGTCCACCACCAAAATTTGCAACATCTGTTTCTTACAGACATAGCCTGAAAAAAATTGTTCCTCACAGCTGTAGTAGAGACCCTTTTCCTGTTGGCGCCGGAGTTCGGAGTTCGTTAGCTATTTGGCCTCTAGTGCTCGTCGTTACTCTGTGACCTCCTCTAAGGTTGCTCAACTACCCGTTGGTGCTTGATTGGCCTTAATAGGCTTGGCATATTGGTTGTGTTGTGACTGCCAATTTTTTGGGCTGAGTTGATAGTTGTTGGGCCCTCAATCTTGGCCCCATTCTGCCCAGTTTGGGTCACCTGATTCTTGTCCTCCACCATCTAGGTCACCTTCATCATCTCTATTAATCCCTTGGGCTTCATCATCTGAACTTCAGCTCTAATGGCCGGCTTCAGTCCATTGAGGAAGGATCCTTCAAACATCTCCTTTAGCAGTCAACCCTGCAGTGGCACAGCAAGGAGCTCTGCCTTATCAAGAGGAATTTCTCACACCGGAGCCCTCATGCTTCTGGCGGAACCTGCTGAGAGTTGGTGTTTTGAATCCCCTCCAGGTTGCGAATTTCCTCCCATCCTCCATGTACTGCAACCATGCCAGAGCTTTGCCTTCCATGGCTATGGTCACTGCCTCAAGTTTTTCGGCTTCTGTCATCTGGTTCAAGGTAAAGAACCGTTCCACTCAGAAAAGCCAGCTGTTAGGGTCTAGCCCATTGAATATGGGAAATTCTAGTTGCCTGATGGAACGGAAGTCAACATGGTGGTTGACGGTGGAAGGTACTTCTTGAAACTCCATTGGTGCAACGTGTTCTGGTTCATAAGCCTCTGTGGTCCTCTTATTCCCTTGATCTGCAGAGCAATCTCCCCATTTCTTTGCCCCAGTAATTATCCCAGCTGTTTTCCAATCTCTTCCACAGCTCTCTCCAATGACGGTAATCATCTACTACCATTTCTTTCTACCATTCCTCCTGGATGAATTCCAATTTCTCGTCCAACACTTCTACTTTCTTCTGAGTCATACTTCCCAGTCACTTACTACTTTGATACCAATTTGTTAGGATTTCCTGCAGCAGCAATCAACTCGCAGAAATAATGCAATAAATGAATCAATTCTGAGAGAAAAGAGAACTGGTCGTATATTGATATCAGAGGAAAATTATACCCAGGAATTCGAGGTCCTGGTGCCCTCCCTCTTAACTTCCAGTAGCTTCCTCCCTGGTTCTCTCCTTCCTCGATTCTTAAATAGAGGTGGCACAGCTCTCCAGCCTCTGACCCAGTGTAACTGCCCAACAAAATTCCCTACCCAATTAACAACTCAGCATGTTTAATCAAAACAGACTCAAAAACCTGGACTCTATTAATAATAAACAAAATAAAAGATAATTGATAGGCGCATAAAAGAACCCGATTGAACCAGCGATAACCGACCTCCCTCCTCATCTCTTGCTCCTCATCGCATAAGATTATTTTATGAGAGGCCTGTCACTAGGTTGTTTTGACATATACAACAAATTTTCTTACTCTTTTGTTCTGCCAAACAGAATAAAAAGTTTTAAAAAAAATCCTTTAGATGATTAGAACTTATTGATTACAGGAACACAAAAGATGTCACATTTTAATAAAGACTCATGCCACAAAATGACACAAAACTGACATACAAAGAGTATTTGCTTCAATTAAACATTTAGAAGACCATTATGATGGAAGGAGGAGATCTAATTTGGTATGTTATTTATTTTGTCTTCGTTTTTATGCTTGTTGAAATCAAAGAAGACTGATGCCGAATGACTCACGCAAAAGATTGGAAAATATGCAAACAAAATTAAAATTTGAATATTTGAAGCCTAAGAATCTAAATATGTCAAATCCGAGCTAAATGATATAGAAATATAAACTATTTGGAAGAAGATACAAGTTGATTTTGCTGCTTCTACTCTAGCATTTGAGAAGGTATGAGGAAAATCTAAGTAATCGGGGTCTTATAGCCTAGGCAAAAGGCGTAAGGTGGAGTGAGGCACTAAAATTTTGTAGTTTGATATTGCTTTTCATCAATATGTGATCTTTCTACCCCCTTCTCTGTAGTAAATAGTTTTCTTTTTTGATCTTTTTATCCCCTTCTCTGTAGTAAATAATTTTCTTTCCTTTTCCACTTAAAATGATCCATTAGTTCTTATCTTGTCAATGTGAGATTGAGTTACCATATTTAAGAAAATAAGTCCTAAAAATAGCTAATGAGTCTTTTCTTGTCTATAGTAAATATCTTTCAATCCTTTTTCATGAAAGTTATGTCTATTGATTTTCTTCTATCCTTTTTTTTTGCCTTCTCCTTCCTTCCCATTGTGAGATTTAGTTGTCTAATGATTGTAGAATTTTTTGAATGAAACTAAAGCCTCAAAATAGTTTATCATAGTAAGGTGCGCCATAGTATTGCCTCATCAAACTTGCCTTGTTTAGGATGAAAATATTGACTAAACCCTAGTGCCTTGCACCTTATGAGGCAAATCTTTTCAAGCACCGGTTTAGATGAATGTAGATGGGTCAACCGTAGGCTTAGACAACGTCTTAGGTAAAATAATCATGTTGAGAATGTTGTCAAAATTATTTATGAATTGAGTATGAGTTGGTAATTATCAACTCAGTAAGTGGTATATGTGGGCCTATACCAAAGGAAGTTGCATCATTAAGAAAGTGATTACTTAAGGATTAATGGTAACTATCATCTACTTTTGACTTTTTTTTTTTACCTCTCTTATATTAAATATATACGTAATTTTAGGATTATCTTGAAAGTTCCACTTTCTTGCTGTATTTCACTTATCCCAAACAACACTGATACTTTGTTACGTAACTATTAGTAACTTTTAGATTTTAAAAGTTCCAATAATACCACCAACTACAGTTCATACTTTTTGGTTAAAAGGTAAAAGAATAGAAAAAAAATTACAATTTCTATAATGTAATTAGATATGTCATGTGGAAGGCATATGATGTTGTCAAACCTTTTTTTTTTAAAATTTAATTTAAGATATCTCTTAGTAAGATTATAAAAAAAAATAATTTTTTTATCAGGAATAATTTTTTCTACATATGTTTTTGACAAAATAAAAATAAAAATTTTTGGAGAAATATTAGCATAATTTTGGTAAAAGATGAAATAAATTTTGAGTAAAAAGATTTGTGAGGTTTTTGTTAGAATAATAGTAAAAAATATGTGTAATAATTGTAAAATATTAGTTTTGTATAATAAAAATGAAATATTAGTAAAATAATACTGTAAAATATTAGTCAATAATAATGATGAAAGATTGATACAATAATAGTGAAATATTAATAGTTGGAAAGATGAAACATTACTAATAATAGTGGTGATATTATTTTAATAATGATATATGAATGTAATTATGGTAAAATATGGAGATAACGATAGTGAGACATGGAGACAACAACTATGGTGAGATGTGAAGGCATAAGTGGTGAAATACAAGTATAATAGTGATAAAACATAGCATAATAGTGGTGAAATATGAAGGTAATTAATGCATATCCTTGATAAATTAATGCACATCCTTTATACATAAATGCACATTTTTTTATAAAATAAATGCATATCTTTTATGAAAAAATACACATCTAACAATAATGTTTGCACATCTAGTGTGCATCTCATATAAATAAATGTACATCTTATAGCTTTCTTTTCACATCTTTGATTGACAATGTATATCGTTGGATATTTATAACATTCGTATTACTATTATTAGATGTGCATTTGTCAATATAAGATGTATTTCCATCATTATAAGATGAGCATTTCTCATTATAATGTGTGTTTCTATTAATATAAAATGTGTATTTATAACTATTAGATGTGTATTTGTATATAAAGATGTGTATTTATAAGATATATATTTGTCCCTTGCTGTTTTATAAATAAATGATATGTATTTGTATCTAGAAGATGTGTATTTTGTTGGATAAGATATATATTCATCTTAATAAGATGTGTATTTTTAACACGTATTCGTTTCTTATTATGTTATAAATAAAGGATACTATAAGATGTGCATTTGTCAATAACATGTGTATTAATCACTATAAGATATGTATTTAATCTCTATGTGATGTGCTTTGGTGAAACAATGTTTCTTTATAGCTATAAAATGTGTATGGAAGGGAAAATATGTATTCTTCCCAATAAAATATGTATTTATAACACATGTTTTCGTCTCTTCTTGTTTTATAAATAAAAGATGTGTATTTATATCTTGAAGATATGTATTTTGTTGAATATGATGTGTATTCTTACTAGATATATATTCCAAATATATGTGTTTTGTTGGATAAAATGTGTTTCATTTTGAAAGAAAGTTCATTCTTAGGAGAGATGTGTATTTAGCATAGAAAATGTTTATTTATGCATAAAGGATGTGTATTTATGCATAAATTTTTTATTTTTATTTTTATTTTTTTATCTCCCTTCCATATTATGTTTAAATTAGACTTTAATTAAATTACAAAATTACTACCACCCAAAATACTAGTAGGATGCAAACTGTGCATTATGTATATCTCCTTCTACCCCTTGCCCCACTCATCTCATTCTCTTCAAAATGGAAGAGAAAAAAAGGAAATTTTAATTACTTCCCTTCCTTCTTTTAACTCCGTTATCTTTTAATGCAACAATTCCCAATTAGTATTTACCTATGTGTCACTCTACACTTGAAATCTTACAAACAATCAAGCAATTAGGTGTATGCATATACTAATATCCATTTGAATCTTTGTTAATTTCATTTTGATTTTGAAATTTATCAATTGGTTTCTCCATTATTGTAGTTGAAAACAACATCCCACCAAATTTCAACTTTACAAGCTGAAATGAAGGTTCTGTGAGTTTACCAAATTGCGCCTAAGCATAATTGAGAATTCTCGACTTACATAATAATTATATACCTATTTAACAATAGCCATGTACTTGGATAGTTATTTTGCTGTGTATTGACATGCTTGTCTAATTATTTGTTTTTGGTTGCCGAATTGCTGTCAGAGTTGGACATGAGCAACCTCTTTGTTTAATGTGGCATTGACCTAAAAACTTTTTGTTCCATGAGCAGAAGATGTTACAAGTTAAAAGGAAGTGGAATGTGCGATGATAATAGCACAAATCCTCCTTGCACAGGGTAAAACTTTGGATATATAACTCTCTCCTGTCTTACTCTGTTTCTCTATTAGCTCATCAATGCTTTAATTTGAGAGGGGGGCTGACTTCTGCTAATGGGAGAAATAAAAAAGGATGGACTTCTTGAGCTTGAAACCAATCCTATTTTGCAGATGGGTTGAAATGATGGCCCCCGTCTTTTCCAATTCTGCATGGCGTTGTGTTTGGTACATGATCCAGGTAAAGTAGATCTTGTTACTTGACGATGGTTTGAAGGTGCCTGAAATCAAATTTAATAATGACATCTGGTGTATTTAATAAAAGATCAAACTGGAATGGCCCAAGAATATTGCTATATATAAAAATGAAATTATACGCATATTTTTCTTTTAATTTTTGACTAGCTGAGGCTCTAATGTGAGATTTTTGTTATTTTCTTTGACACAATAATGTGATTTCATGATAGGTCTCAAAGATAATGAACCTCTGGGAAATCTTGAGCTTGCAGAAAATGTTTTGTGCAGTCTATATTTATGGTTCTCTATTCTTATTCCATGCATTACAGAATGACTTGATCCATGCTTGGGGCTTAGACAGGCAGCTTGGTTACTGTGCCCAGGTGACTTTATCTTGCCCACAAAAAGGGCCTTTATTTTCCTGTCCTCCGAGAATTGTACTCATATTTTGAAATTTTTGCAGGGTGATCGAACAAAAAATGTTGGTGTGGTTGACTCTGAATATGTAGTTCACCTTGGTCTTCCAACACTTGGTGTTACAAAGAGGAACAAGGCTAGTATTTCTGCTCCTTTTGCATCATTAAAGTGCATCTTCACTGCACTGTCTTTTATTCATTTTCTCCTCTTAAGTTATATCTACATTATTTTATTCTTTCCTAATATGAAAATCATCATTGGATTTACAGGTTGCTGCTGAGTCGAGTAGATTTGATAATAGACCAGCTGTAAGTGCCTTATGATCTTCATCCTCAAATGTTTTCTTTTATGGCGAGCGGTAACATTGTTGCTTGGATGATATATTATTTTCAAATCAATCCGTGTGATGTGAGGCATGCTATTTGACCTTTAAAAACTGTTTTAACTTCAAGAACTAGCTGGCTTCAAATCCATGCGTGAAAAGTTATCATCATAATAGCCCCGATTCCTGTCTCTTGACTTAAGATTTGGCAAAAGGCTGGTAAACTTGATTATATTATTGAGTCTTGGAAAAACCATTTCCTTTTTGTGTAGCATGTTATTTTATCTGTAACAGAGAGAGAGAGTACCAGTGCCCCCCTCTATTATCCCTTTCATAGTTGCAATTGATTTCCTAGTCGTTTGCTGACCATTGTGGTGCATCATGCAAGCTACGGTTGAGAGGATAATGTGCATTGTCAGAACCAATTTACTCAAAGAAGAAATTTTCATGATGATGTGAGCTCACGCAGTCGCTTGCAAAATTTGCAGGTGAGGCGAAAGTCTTACGTTGAGATGCAGATTTTCAAACAAAGATGGAGAGAGGCGGTAAGGAAGGATAAGTGTTGGATTGATTAGTACCTGCCCACGCATCAGGATCGACAGCATAAAGGAGTGAGCTCTCTGCGGTTTATAAGTAGTGTGCATTCATAGATGTATAGGTAAAGCTGTAAATTTATATGGCCTAGAGGATGGTTTTACCTTCTTTTTTCTCAATAGTGATCTTATTGTTCAAAGCATAGGCAAGAATATCTTTATTTTTTTAGAGTGGTGTTCATCCTTTAATGTAACTGTATATACGTAATTAATTATAAATGACAATGGGGCACACCCTAATTTATTAAATTATGCCAATTGCTCTCCGTTTGCGTGGTTGTTTCATCGTATCTTGCTTCTAGGCTTTTGATTTCCCATTTCTTCTCATTGATTTGAGCTGGGTTCTATACCTAAACACTTCCTAATTCCTATACACTGCCTGATTCAATCCTACTATCCTCTATTGGGTTTCATTAGTTGTTGCTAACGAGAGAAGGCTCATGGGGTGTGATATTTGAAAGGTTGCAAGCGTTTTTCCTTGAATGAATTAGGTGGTAACAAAGGAGTTATTATATGCCATGCGGAGGCTTAGAAGAATAATTATAGATTGACGAGATTACTGGTGGGATGATCTATCTGACTAGGCTTTCAATGTTGGGGCCTTTCATAGTTGATGACTTTGGTGTGGAAAGCCAATAGGGACTTTGGTCATTAAATGAAATAGAACCAAACTTCTTTGTCTTTGAGTTATCTTATAAGATATAAGAAGCAACATGGGTTCTAGAGACTGGTTAACAGAATTTTAATAACCAATTACTTCTTGAACCTCTTTATTATGAAAAAAAGGCCGCTTCTCAAACAAACATAGGCAAATAGGCAATTATCTTTATTGATCTTTCCTAATCTCCTTTTAAGGTTAGAATCTGTAGTATGCCCTTCAATAGAAGAGTAGGAAAATGTGATGAGTTTAGCCCCTTTACTAAGAATGATACCAACCCATATACCTTGGTAACCAAGCCTTCTTTAGATGGTTTGTAATATCTCATTTCTTAAAAATCTTGGTCAATTCAAAATCTTCTATATTTAAAAATAAAAGTATATTATTTTGAATATTTTATTACATCTTTTATTAAATTGAAAATCCTAGTTTCATTTTTGAAGCTTTTTGTTTTCACTTCTGAACCCTTCATCACAAATTTACCTCTGTAAGATCTTTTGAGTAGTTTTTGGTTATCAAGTTTATTTTGGATCATTCTAATTCTATCATTGTTGAAATCCTTGATATTTTTTTAGTCTCCTAGGCATTTTTAATATTCCTAAGAAAAAATATTATTCATATCCCTATTTCAACATTTTAAGCCCTGAAATAATCCTTTTATAGCTTTCCAAAATTTACAAAACTTTGTCAATCATTATATTTTAGTATAATTAGGTTTAAAATAATTTTAAAATGTTGTGTAATTAATTTTTGGACTTTGTTAGATATTTTTAGATGCCTAAATGTTGTCAAAATAGATTTTTCTTCTTCACTCGTATTCCAACCTTTATGATATTGAATTTTAATCTGTCATGTGTCAAGCCAAGCCAATCAAGGTCCATGATCAACCCATGGCTGTTGAAAATTCCAGCCACACAACCAGAAATATCAAGAATTGGCAGCTACAATGTAACACCCCGAGTCGACATGACCATGCATGGGCTATCTTAGAGTACTTTTGGATTAATCAACTGGCCCTACAGATCAACATGAATCATTTTAGCATGCTTTATCCTCACTCAAGCGGTTCCTGATAAATTTTTAAAAAATTTCTAAAACTTTCCAAGAGAGTCATCCATCCTAAAAATTACTCCACAGACAACACACTTAACTGTGGAGTTCTTAGGATATAATCAAAAAAATGACGGTATACCATGCTTTTATAAGTACCCAGATCAATTCTTATAACACTCCGCTCAATTTGGGGTATTACATTTGCCTTAACAAATAAATTTGTAACATCCCGAGTCGATACTACCATGCGGGGCTACCTTGGAGTGCTTTTGGATTGATTGATTGGCCTTATAGATCAACACGGGTTCTTTTGGCGCACTTTGTCCTCACTCAAGCACTTTTCGAGAAATTTTTAGAAAAATTTTGAAACATTTTAGGAGGGTCACCCATTCTAAAATTACTCCATAGCCAGCACACTTAACTACGAAGTTCTTAGGATAGAATCATCAAAAGGATGGTATACCATGTTGATATAAGTAGCCATATCAATTCTTATAACACTTTGCTCAATTTAGGGTATTACATTTACCTCCACTCAAAGAACACAACATCCTCATTGTGCCTCAACCACTAACTATCTCAATATAGTTTATCCCAAGAATCTTCCTGCTAGGTCGTTGACTGGCTCATCTAAGTTTAGCTCATGGTCACAGTTTTGCTCTAATACTATTTGTAACCCCTCGAGTTGATATAACCATACAAGGGCTACCTTGAACTGCTTTCAGATTGATCGACTAGCCCTACAGATCAACACGAATCCTTTCAGTGAGCTTTGTCCTCACTCATGCACTTCCCAAAAAAAATTTAAAAAATTTTCAAAACTTTCCAAGAGGGTCACTCATCCTAAAATTGCTCCACAGCTAGCACGATTATCCATGGAGTTCTTAAGACAAAATTACCAAAAGGATGGTATATCATGTTAATATAAGTAGCTTGATCAATCCTTATAACATTTTGCTCAATTTAGGGTATTACATTCATCCTCACTCAAAGAACGCAACATCCTCGTTATGCCTTAACTACTAACTTTCTCAATATAGTTTATCCCAAGAATCGTCCAACTAGGTGGGTGACTAGCTCATCCACGTTCAACTCTGATTCCATTTATAACACCTCGAGTCAATACGACTACGTGGAGGTTACTTTGGAGCTTTTTTAGATTGATCAATTGGCCCTACAGATCAACACGAGTCCTTTTAGCACGCTTTATCCTTCCTCATGCATTTCTTGAGAAATTTTTAGAAAATTTCCAAAAAATTTCTAGGATGGTCACCCATCCTAAAATTTCTTCATAGCTAGCACACTTAATTGTAAAGTTCTTAGGATGGAATCACCAAAAGAATGGTATACCATATTGATATAAGTAGCCAGTTCAATTCTTATATCACTTCACTCAATTTGGGGCATTCCATACAATTACACCGTTGATAAATTTTATAAATTACTAAACTAACCCTTCAAATATATATATATATATATATATATAGAATTTTGGTGTTTAATATGTTTGATTTTGATTATATCATTTTTGGTTGAATTCTTGAGATATATATTAATTTGGGGCTTGTTGATTCTCTTTTCTATTTGTTAAATTGATGATTGATAGATCAAATTTGATTAAGAACATATTATGATTAGATGATCTTAAGCATGTGTTATTTTTCATTAAAGAATTGGAAAATTTACATATATTTGATTTTGTAGGAGTTTTATGAAATTGATTATAATATATTGTACGTTGCAATATACACATGATTTTTCATATATATTGTGCTTTGATTGGAGTATGTTTGAGTGTTCTAATTTTTGGTTGAAATTCATGAAGGCTTTTCTTCTTATATTTTGTGATATTCAAATTATTCTTATCTAATGATTCCTTAATTACTCTTAATAGGGTCTAATCTTTTAGTAATTGTGTTTATGAAATAATTAATCAAAATATAACTAAAATATATAATGACTCCTTAATTTTAGTGGACTTTTAGAGTCAAAGGTTGACCATAACCTTTAAAATCTGACCATTTTACTCTCATAAATAGTAAATTAGTATGAATAGGAAATTTTATTTAATTTTAATTTTTGATAATAAAATAGTATATTAGTTTTTTTTAACTTATTAATATAAAACGACATTTTATCTATTCGTGAATAGTGATTTTCATAAGTAGTAAAAATTTTCAAATTTGACATAGGGACTTGTTTCCCTCACAAGTAGTAAATTAGAAAGAATAGTAAAACTTAGTGAATAGTAATTTTTAATAATAAAATATTTTTTTAGTTTTTGTTTTTATGCTTGTCGGTATAAAATGACTTTTCTATTAGTACATGAACAATGATTCCTATGAATTGCAAAAAAAATTAAATTTGATGTAGGGCCTTGTTTTAACTTAGCTAAACTAATTTTATCTTTGATTTTTACTGATTTTGGTCATAATGAAAAAAAGTGGTTTATAGAATTTTCCCCTTATTTAGGGTTATTTGAAGCTTTTAATTGGGTTTTAAGTCTCAAAAGTGTATTTTATTGTTTGAATGACTAGTGTAATAGGTTGGAATTTAGGGTCTAACTTTGCCTTTCAGTTGGTTTTTGTCACTCTTACTTCGTAAGAGGTGCATCACTTTTCTCAAAAAGGTATTTCTTGGGGTCTCAAGCCTTTGGTTTTGGGATGTCTCCTTAAATAGTTTTGAGGGAACTTATGATCTATGGTGATCCTCTAGATCAATGATTTTTATGGTTTTGAACGTTCTTTGATATGTGGCATTAACCATAAACACTTGATGTGAAAGGTTATGGTTATCCTTTAAAATCGGCAAATATGTGTGCTAATAATTATTTCTATAATGTGAGAGGTTATGATAATCCTTTAAAGCCATATGATGTTACACTTATCCTTTAAAACTGATATATATTTTGGTAATTCTTTAAAATTAGAATATATTACAATTATCCCTTAAAATTGGTAGAGGTTAAGAATATCCTTTTAAAATGGTAGATGTTACAGTTATACTTTAAACTAAAAGAGGTTACACATTATTTTTTAAAACTGATAGAATTCATTTGGACTTTCATTTTCGATTATGGAAAATAGAAGGGGCTGCTAGTTGTATGGTAACTTGTTACCTTCTCTTCTCTCTAGGCTTCCTCTGGTCCCTGATGATATGTATACTTAAGGATTAGGTTACCTTTCGTGTGGCCACCAAGGTAAGAAACAATCGGTGGTGGTCATTGAATGTCCAAGCTATGATGGCATTTGATGACTGATGAGAGGTGGGCAGGTCATCCTTATACCAGCCCCTTGGCTTGTGTTCATTTAGTGGGACCAAACTCCTATGTGTTGAGATTCTTAGCCTTCATTGCCATATGTGTTGACATTCCTTGTTGTGATGGTCAAATGATGCATGCATATCCCCCACAAATGATATGAGCATACTAATTAATTTCTCTAAATTAGAGAGGGCTAAACACTCCTAACTTGGACAAAAACTATTAGCTAAAAGTTCAAACCATGCATGATCCAATTGAGCCACCAACCTTCTCAAGAATTAAGTCAGCCCAACATGGCTCATGATCCAGCCACCAAAAGTAAACTGTAGCCCTCAAGATCAACACACAAGATGGTTTGAATTTTAGCCACAAGTACAACCAAGGTGTTTGAAAAATGACCTTACATAGTCAGCCATGCAACGACCATTTCAGCACTTTGGGCCACAAAAAAGAGGGGAATGAATAACACATATGTAGACATGATTTATTGACTTCAAATGATAGCATAAAACACACTTATCTTTAGGGTAATATGGAAGCTCAAGAAAACTGGATAATAAAAGAGTTAACCATTTATAGTTTGTTCACTTTTTCTAGTTTTAGTTAGTTGTCTTCAGAAGATTGATGTAATGTATAATTCCCTTTATAAATCCCTATGGATGGATAAGTAGGTATAAGATAGTGTGTTTATTATGTTTTTTAGTAGTTTAGAAATTAGTTAGGAGGAGGAGCTGATTTCAAACTTAAACTATCTAGTTAGATTATTAGGTAACTGGGTGTTAGGGGTAGTGTTCTAGTTAGACATAGAGAGTAGTATGGTCATTTTTTACTACTTCAAAGAGCCCAACACATCCCCATATATGTCTTAACTCTCCTTGAATTAGAACATACTGCATGATGCACAAAAATTAGAAGACTTATTACTCCTCTCATTTAAAATTCAATTGAAGGGTTTTATCTTAGTTCTTCAAAATCTCACACTCTTTATCCTTAGCATTGTTACCTAAGGTGGTGAATGTGAGTATTTGATATCAGGGGTTACTTGTAGATAAAATATTTTCCTCTTCACTTCTTCATCTTTCCCTCTCCATTTTTCATTTATTGGTGGCTATTTCCCTCCCCACCATTCTTTCTTGAATAACTTGAACCAATTACTTATCTTATGCATCACCATATGGGTTGAGATTTCTAGTTGTGATGGCCATATATATTGTGTTTCCTAGTTTATATGGTCATATATACTAATTCCTAGCCATGATAGCCATATTTTGATTCCTTGGAGATGGTTATGTAGATGATTATGCTTTATTATTTGTACCATTGACTTTTTTATTATTATGGTATAATAGATGTCTATATATGCTTAGGCCTGTATGCCTTGTTGATATTGTTTGTAACCCATGAGTTCTATCCATTAGTAGTAGGAATAGATGTCTACGCTTGTGCCTTGAGGTTGTTATCCATAATCTTATAACCTATGTGTTATCCTTGCATGTGCTTTTGGCCTATATGTCCTTATGTGACACTTGTTGAAAGGCATGGTAGAGATGCGTATAAGCTTTGCCTATTTTTTCTCTGATTTTTGAATCTTTTATGATTCCATGTTTTTCTTAGTACATTCTCATGGTATAATAATGTGTATATTATTTTCTACACTAGCTTACTAACTTGAAGTTGTCGTATGACGTTAAGTGTAAGCATGTATCACGTATGATTTATCAACATAAATTATAAGTATTTCTCTATCTTATTGTGTATCTTGTATTTTATATCAAGTACCATGATTATGTTCTCAGTATCAACATGAGCTACATTTAATGAGTTGTATTTACTTATTAAATTTGTCGTACTCTAATACCACACCATTTAATTTTCCTACGTATGTATTTTGTGCATTATTTGTGTGGGGTTGAGAGTGTTAACCTCCTAGCCAGCTCGATAAGCAACTCATTTTGGATCCTTAGGATTCCACACCATTTAATATCATTGGTAATGGGTTGTATTTACTTAGTAGGTTCGTTTTACTAATACCTCATCATTTAATTTTCCAGTATATGTATTTTATGCTTCGTTTGTGTGGGATTGAGAGTGTCAACCTCCTAGCCAGCTCGATAACAATTCATTTTGGATCCTTGGGATTCCACATTATATTTAGTTTTAGCTTATATTTTCCTATGTTATATCTTTTGATCTTGCTTTTATTTTTTATATCATTTTGCAAGTCTTATATTAGACTCGGATCAGGTGAAAACCACACTTGCCTCTTGGGATATGAGTTAACCTTTTACCTTTCCACCCGCCATTAGTTAGGTATTCTTTGTATCTTTCCTATGTTGGATGTAGTGGTACCACGTTGTATTTCCTATTTAGTTTCCTCAAAATGTATTGTAAAATAAAAAAATATTATGAAAATGGGGCTGTTACACATTGGCGTTAAAGCTTTTTGGTTATTCAGAATAGTATTTCATTATGAGAGATAGTTTTCATGTTCCAATTTTTTTAAAGCCTCCTCTCCAATATAAAATTTTAAGTCAGGTTTGTTAGGTGAGTAAGTGTTAGTTGGGGAGTCAATTTTTCATTCTTTTGTGTATGTTTTTCTACTAAAATTTATGCCATACATGCTTTCCTTACTGATTTGGTAAGTGCTATATGTTACATTGTGTTGTAGATTTTGAGTCTAGATAGTTTTCCTATCCTTTTATTTGTACTATAGGGTTAGGTTTAGCTTCTATTAGGAGGATAGAACCTTAGTGTAATACACCGTATGTTTTTGAGATTTATGAAATGGAAAATTATTGAACTTAATGAAATTTAGATGATTCTTATCTTAATTTTGAATTATAGTTTGGGTTTGATGTAATAACGAATCGGAGAAGTTTGGAAAAATTGAATAAAATAAGTTTTTTCTAGAAAACCAATCGAATGGTCCATCATTTCAGCTAAGGATTTTTATTTGACAAAATCAAGTGACTAGTTTAGGGAAACCAATCGACTGGTGTGACCAAACTGATTGAATAATTTGTTAGGTGAGGTGCTTTTTAAAGCTCCATTTTTTTTGAAAATTTCTTGCATCAAAATGAAACATTGGTAATCTAACTCCAAGTTGTTCCTAAGAGATCCTTAACTTTTTTGATCATTTATCTAGCTTTAATTTCTTCCTCAAAAAGATTTGAAGGCCCAATTTTGATAGATGAAGGGAGGATGGCCATACTCTTATCTTCTTCTTCCTCATTCCTCTGCATACCTCAAGAATTATGCTTTGATTTTTAGATTATCATTGCAGCTAGAAGATTTTCTTCCTACGCTGATTTGCTATTTCCCTTCTTGTGCTTGATATTTTTTAGATGAGCTCAACCTATTGTAACACCTAAATTTACTAGCTTAAAATTTTCTTTCTGTAGAAGCTTTAATTGCTAAATTACTACATGTTACCACCACACTTAGCATAAACCTGAATCCCTCTACTCTCTTATGCTAAGTGCTAAGACTAAAACAAACCATTACCAAAGTAAACCAGCATAAATAAAATAATACATAGATAAAAGTTACACATAAATATTGTTAACTGTTCCACTAGTAAGAATAGTGGCCAGGAGCATTTTGCCCTAAGGTGGAATAACCATTCTACCGGTTGAGAATAGTGGGGTCCCTGAACTCAATTTAAAATAAATCTTGAGAATGATTATAATCATTGATAGGACACTAATCATGTAAAGTGGAATACTACGTTAGTCAGGACCGATTGTATATGTCCGTTACACTTGATGAGAACATTATCTAAGAGCGTTCTACTCCAAGAATGTATATTATTAATAGTTTCATCAATATGAATGGTGGCCAGATGTATTTCCCGGGGTTGTATATTATTAACCATTCCACTAGTAAGAATAGTGGTTGGCAGCGTTTTACCTTGGGGTGGGATAACCGTTCCACCGATTGAGAATAGTGGGGTCCCTAAAATCAATGTAAATAAAAGAATGGATCCTGATATATTATAATAATACGAATCCGGACTAGTAATTATCTTGTATTACTTTTTGTCTCTCGCATATATACTATTTTCCGCTGTGAATGTATGCCATTATATATATTTTTGATTTTGTCTGTATTATTACCTTACTCAGTAAGTAGCATACTAATCATCCTTTTCATGGGTGGTGCTCATTCCCACAAATAGATTTGCCCTATTTTGCAAGTGAGTGATGATTATTAGCTTGATGTGCTTGCCTTGGGTAAGCGCTAAGCGAATTGGTAAAGGGTATGGTTATCCAAATATCTCTATCTCTCTTTGGAAACTTAGTCCTATGTTTTCATTGCTTATTTCCATCTCTCTATTTCGTATCTTGTATTGTGGTAGAATCAAGTGCTTCCCACACTTGATTCCTAGGTATAAGGTTACTTTTCCTTTGTATCCGACATAGATTAGGCATAGGCAATGCCTCTTCTATGTTGGATGTGGCATGATACCCCTACGTTTTGTATTTTGGCTTTTGCTATTTACTCTTTTAAAATGAAAATTTTAAGTTATGAAATCTGGGGGTGTTACACCTAATCTCAAACTCAATAGTAAAACATACTAGCCAACTTCTTATCATTTCAAGGTACAAAGTCATATATGATTAGTGAAATACATTTCAAACATAATGATAGGGCACTAAAGCAACTACCGAACCAAAAGTACAAAATAATACCAAGGCAGGGCACTAAGGCATCTACATAACCAACAAATCATTGCTTTTCATTTTTTTTACACAAAAGATATTTTTATTTTTACTTACTTACTCAAGGGGGATACAATCAACCTAGGGACAGAGCAGTACAGTTGGTCATATTATCACTCAAAGACAACACAATACCCTTACCTCAAACCTAGGGATATAGTGGTATGCTTGGTTATACTGGAGTACAAAAGCAACACAATATCCTCCAACCTCTGTTACCTAGTCCTTCAGTATTGATACCCCAGTAGGTCACCTATAAAGTAGAGTAGGAACTTAATTGGGGCGTAACAATATACCAATGAGCCAAAATAAATGAGGGCTAACATCCACCTGTAAGTTAGTTGATCCCAGAGAGCAAACCATTCCCAACTCGAGGTCTTTGACTTTAAATATTAATATTTTATGAGGTGACCACATAAGTTACATATGACAAAAATTTTCATTTTCCATACTTAACCATTTTTTCTTTTTAGTTCCAATTATTATGATGAACTTAAGGGTTATAGGTTTATGACAAGCCAATTAAAAGCTAAGGTCAACCTATCAAAAGTCTAAGGCCATCCTAGCATCCAATTATTTGTAAAAAAAAAATATTAGGTTAAAATTACCAAAATACCCTTTAAAACTCTAGTTTTACCATTTTATTCATTTTTGTACCAAACATTATCATTACGAGATATTTTTCATGAGTAGGTAAAAAGGTAATATTCCACATTATTTTATCATGCAGGAAATCTTTATATTTTGGCAATTAACTGTAATTTTCAATTTTTATGCATGTAATGGGTTGTGCCCACAAAACCCTAGTCATACAACCCTCATGTATCACATCTTTCATGCAATACGTATGTATAGATTTAAAGCATAATACATCATTTAACTAGAAATATTGTCATTACAGTACATGTAGGGGAATATCTCTAATAATAGATCATGTAAATAGAATTTATCATAAGCTAACCCTAATCATATGCATATGCTTCCATATGAATCATTGTAACCCTAAATACCATGCATTAGCAATCATGAGGCATTTACCATGAAATTTAAATAATAACATGACAAGAATGAAAATCCTAACAAAATCTTAGACATGCGGATGTAAATCATTTGACATATTATAATGTATATAGCTTAACTTAATAGTCTACGTATCATCCCCTAAATATGTTATCATTTTATCATTCATATCATAATACTTGGAAAGCATAAAGCCCTAACATAATTAAAGGTATAAACAATCCTAGCATACTCACACATAAATTATAACACCTTATGAGTGATTGGATTTACCTAATCCAAGCTAATACAAAAAGAAGTCTTCTCCAAAGTCCTCAAGAATTAACTAGGAATTTAACATCCAAACACATATGTATTAGTATATAATATTACATGAAAATAATCGATAATTGCTAAAATAGTTCAAAGATCACTAACTGGTCAAAAAAAGCAAGAGAAAGCCAAAGAGAACTTAAGAAACAAGAGAGGAAAGGTTTTAACTGAGAAGGAGAGGATGAGCACTAGTGGACTTGGCCGGTGCTATGAGACCAAGAGCGGTAGGTAAGGTTAGTGCTAGGGAGGGGAGAATGATAGAAAAGGTGCAATAAAGGAAGGAGGGGAAGGTGTAATGAAAGTGCCAAAGAAGAGGGGAGGGCTTTAGTGGATAATGGTGCAGCAACAATGGGGAGCTTCAACTAAGTTGGCAAAAGGTAAATTTGGTATGCTTCGGTGGGTTTGGCTAAAGGGAGGAAAGTGGAACGATAAGTTTAATTGAAGGAAAATGGGGGATGGTGGTTTTGGCTAGTGGTGTGGTGGTTGTTTTGGTTGAAAGAGCCAAAGACAAGGGAGAGTGAGAAGTGTGAACGAGGGGGAGGGTTTACTTTGGGTAGGTTGTGCATGGTTGTTGAGGTGGCTTCGGTAGGGGATACTAGTGTAGGGGGTAAGGGATCGGTGGTGATTAATAGTGGCAAGGAAATAGGCTAATGGAGGGTTGTGTTGTAGCAATTAATATGGTGAGGATGGAGACTTGATGATGGAGAGTAAGGGAGGGAAATTCTGTGTGAGGGAGCCATAGAGAAGTAGGAGGAATACAAGGTTGCTTGGGGGATTTTGGCATGACACTGGAGGGAGAGGAGAAGGGATTAAGAAGAGGGGTGCGATTAAGGAGATGAGGAGAAAAAAAGGAGAGGAAAACATGGGAAAGAGGGGAGGAATGACACAAGTGGTGTAGGGTAATGGTTTGCAGGAGTAGGGTCAATCTGTAGGGAGGGAGAAGAAGGAAAAAGCAAAGGTTAGGTTTATTTGATGAAATGGATATTGGTTAAGACCCAACCTAAGTTTAAAGTTTAATATGCTCTCTCTAGTAAATTTCAACCTAATTAAAATTTATATCTAATAATAATTCATTATAATATTAGTTATTACAACTAATACACATAATTACTGATTATAATTAGGGATTCTAGAAACAAGGTATTACACATGTTTTCTCTAGAAGAATCACCATTTGAACTCTGAAATGGTAGTTAACCTATTCTTGATAAATTTGCCCATTTAGCTTAGATTCAAACAATAACATTAGGGTTTTCAATCTATTATATAATCTTACTTGTTTCTTAACTGATTCATTGGCTATAAGCATCCCTAATCATTTATTTTTCTTATTTTTTTCAGCCTATGAAATACTTGAGTTTCTTAAGCACTGGTGCAAATTCTCCCCCACTTCAAGATTTTATTCTAATTCAATTCACTCTTATGATCCCTTCCCTAGCTCCATATTATATTCTTAAGCAAGAAAGAGTTGGATTTAGGAAGAAATTAAGTTTACTTTCATTTGAATCTTCCCTTAGTTTTCTCTTAAAGGTGGTAAGTCCATTTTCTTCCTTAATTTTAGTTCTTAATTTACAAAAGTTATTTAATGGGTTTTGAGTTTCAACCTAATGTTTTTTAAGGTTTTGAAAGTTGAAATCTTTCAACTTGAGTGTTCCTCTTTAGTGGAAAAATTTACTAAGATTTAAGTTAAGTCCTTCTTACCTTTGAAATATGACATGAATAAGCATGTGGATTAGTGTATTATTTAAAACATTAATTTTATATCCCATTGTGAGATTTAGATTCTTAAATGATGTAGGTTGCTTTAATTAAAATTTCTGAGAAAAAGGTCTTGAATCATGAGGAATAAGGTCGCTTTCTTGTAAATGAAACATGATTCAGTTTATGAGCATGTTAAATTTTGGTCTTATACTATGACATGTTATGGTCTGCATGTTGTCATATGTTAGATTGTAAATCTTGTTAAAAATTCTAGTTATGTGCTATTTGGGAGCTAGTTGATCAATTAGTCAAGCCAAACCTACCTATGTTGACTTTGGTTGCTCTCAACTAAAAACCATTGACTGATTTGTCAAAATAGATCAATTGGTTGTAGATTATTTAACTAGTATAACCATACTAATCATCTAGTTTGAGGGAAATATGGGGTTTGGCTGTGCTAAACTGATCAACCAGTTAGGCTAAACTAATTGATTGGTTAGGCTAGAGTATGCTATTTTTGATCTTTTGGACTTGTTATGTTTTGAGACTATGCATAATGATATCATATGATTTTTTTAATGATGAGAAAACACATCTAGGCATGAATTAACTAACCTATTAGGTGGATTAAATGGTTCATAATTCATGGCATTTTCACAAAGTGTTAGAGTGTCTCAAAGGAAAAATGGAAATGAGTCTACTATAACTTCAAAAGGATAATGTAGACCGAATTCTTAGCCTAAATGGATTGATAAGTTGACTTAATTATGCTTAAGCATTAATGGAAATCACACCACATGGTTGGAGGGTAATAATGGTTAAAATGAAATGACTACGTGGATGTGTTAATTGGATGTTATATAGGCCTTTTGTGATAGCATAAACATAGAAAATAACACACTAATCACTTAATGTGAAAGATGATCGAGTTATGCATGGGTCTGGGTTACTCAATTCTCAATTAGCTATTGGGGGTTAGCATGCCTTTTGGGGTTTATTGATGCCATTGAGCTTTGCTTTTCGGTGTAATCCTTGTAGATCCTAGTGCCTTGATCTAGACATTGATGATGTGCTATGAATATTGATACTAAAAGGTGTGGTTACCTATGCTTATTCTTATTTTTATTGAGAGATGGAGTGACTACCACCCCATAGACTCACATACTATAGAACCCTATCCAAACCAAAGGACATAAATAATGGCTTGTAGGAATATAATAATAATAATAATAATAATAAGGATATTGATAAAGGAAAAAGGAAAAAAGGAAAAAATAATGGCTTGTAAATAATTAATCTAGTGGATCATGTAAATATGGAACATGTACCTAATGGAATAACTTGTTATTATTCATTCATTTCCATCCATGGTACCTATATTATCTTAGTGAGTATGATGAGTTATAAGTCATATAAATATTTGCATGACATGAATTCTTAGTGTATTACATGACCATGGTATAGTATGTAATTATAATTATATAGATGATGGGTGCTTGGAAATATTTCTCTTTTTTATCTTGGCCTTATACATTTATAACTCCCATTGAGGAGTTAACTTTATATATAACACACCGATGTGCTTGTTTATTCAGTCTCTTACTCTATCCCATGAGTAGAAAATCATGTACAAGTTTTTTAGGATGATTAGTAATGTGCCTACCTCGTTTTAGGCTTGGGGTCTTGAGAGTGTGGAAATTCAAAGACCATTATTTAGTCTTTAATGGACTTGGGTTGCATTTATGCCCTAATATCATTTTACGCCTATTGTAGCTCTATACTTTCAATTTAGTCTTTTCTCATGTATTTCAATACATTGAGGACCCATCAAGGTCTCAATTTGTAAATGTTTTCTTTTAGTATCTATATATCATGTTTCTTATGTGCTCTACTCTTGTTTTGGTTGGTTTGGTTTCTTAGTCTTGTATTTGATATGGGATAGATGGGAAATGTCTATCCTATGTTAGGTGCAGCGATAACACCTTATTTTTTCTAGGTTTGTTTGGTATTTTTTCACTTTCACAATGTTTAAAAACAAAATTTTTTAGTAGTGAAAATGGGGGCGTTACCATTAGATAGGTGTGGATTAGTAGTTTTTCCTTTTATTTGACCATTTGGGGTATTCTTGGAGAATAAGTTCTAAAGGTCTATTAGTTAGAATGGTGTGATAGGTTGGAATTTTTAGGAACTTGTGGCATAATTTTTGCTTTAAGGCTAAGAGAGACATGGATGTGAAATGAATATGGAATTTTCTTGGAATGTGGTTAATGGAAGGGTGAGGTAAAATGGAGGTTATTCATCCAATAGCTGAGTTGTGAAGAACCTTAAACTATGGATGATCCTTTGTTAGGAGTAAACATGGAGAATTTAGTAGTTAAGTTAAGAGTAGACCTTATAGAATCACAATACTCGGAAGATTTATGGGTAATCTTGTGTTTTGGGAAGTGAGAGTAGGTATAAATATGTCAAATGGTTAGATGAGAAGATTAAATCTAGGAGTGATATGGATATCTCTTAGAGGTTTTAACACTAATTGATTTGGATGAGATGAAGAATAAGGGAAAATAATTTATCATGAGTTAGCAAGGGTGTATGGTCACTACATTGATCAAAGTGTTATGAAGAATTAGTGGGCATACAATTATAAAGCCTAGATAGGAAGATAGGTTCTAGAGTCTTGTTCATGTGGGATGTGTTAGAACTAAAGGGTTGGGGTTAAGTAGAATACTTGTTTATGGTATTACTTCATACTGTGTGTTTGACTTATGCCTTCCATAGTTGTTTTAATGTGTTGATTGTTTTACTTTGGCCTTTTTGCAGTGTGACTTTAGATCCCTAATTTATTTCCTTTTTAAGGGGGTAGTTACCCCATTAGTTTGTCCTTGAACTTTTAAGATTTCTATGCTTGGTAATTTCCAATCCATAGTTGGTTTAAGCTTAAAGGTAATTGTAATATGCTTTCATTAGGGAATTATATACTAGTTGTAATTTGTAGAGTGAATATGTGTAGGTTAGATGCTTGTTGAGGAATTAGGTATATTGATTTGAATTAAATTTAAGGATTCAATAATTTTGTGAGATATTCTGATGCTACCAATTTGATATTATGAAATTGTAATAAAAGAGTAGTTGGAAAATGGTTGATCGAATAAATAACATTTATGGTAAGGAGTTTACCTGTTTGAGGTCATACCTGTTATGGTTTTTATTTCTCTTAGAGACTTTCCTAATTGTGGATCTAAGGTTACCTTTATTTTTAAGGTGAACAGTAATTACCTTCTTGTTGGATTTGGGGAAACAAATATTTTTTTTAACAAGATGAATGGTATCAAGGGATTGAGATTGATGTAGTTATTTAGAAGACTTATGGTTATTTGGGTGACAAGAAGATTAGAGTAGTTGTGCATCTTATAAGTGTAGCTAAGAGTTGACCATGGTGAGAAATATTTGGATTTTATAAGTCTCTTGTTGGCCTATATACTTTAGTTTTAAGAATAGGCTCCTTTGCTAATTATTTGGCTTGTTGTAATTCCGCTATGGTAGTTAGCATTCGTAGTTTTAACTTTTGAGACTTTTGACGTGCTATATTGTGTTACGTTATTTTTACTAGAATTTTTTCCATCTTCATTTTCCTATTTCCTTTATAACCCTATTTATTTTTTTACATTCTTTCCTTAAACTCTCAGCTATGTGTTTCTTAGTGTCCTTCTTATGCCATTAGACCTCTAATGAATTTTCCTTTATTACTGAATCTTAATTCATTATTCTAGATTGAACTTTGGTTTCATCTCTGCCTAGCTAAACTTTAGGGCAAAGTTTATTTTAAGAAAGTAGTGATGTAATACCTTATTTATAAAAAAACCTTGATCTATTTAGAATCTTCTATATTTAAAAAAAATATTATTATTATTTTGATTATGATATTACATTGTTTATCAAATTAAAAACCTTGGTGTCATTTTTGAAACATTTTATTTCTATTTCTTAACACTTTCTCAAAAATTAGGCACTATGAGATCTTTTGATCCACTTTTGGATATCAAGATTATTCTATATCATTCTAATTTTATCATTTTTAGAGTCCTTGGATTTTTTTGTGTGAGATTTGACTGGGTATTTGAAGAAGTTTGGTGTAATTTGGAGCCATATGTGTGAAACACTGGGGTTGTATTATATTACATGGATTGCGTTGTTTGAAGCACTTTTGGTGTGTTTTTTGGGTAAATGTCAAAGGTAAGGAAATAAACATGGGGTCCCATATTTAAAAAAATATGGACCATATTTTTTCATATTTTTGAAATACGTTATTTTGCTCTGTAAGGTTTTTTTCTCTTTATATAAAAGGAGACAAGTTGAAACCTTAGCTGTAAAGAGTCCCACACCCCCAAATTTTTCTTCTTCTCAAATCAAAGAGATTTGTTGATTTGCATAAATAAGTGATTGAGTGGTTTACTTATATAGTAATTACACAAAAGTATGAATAATATCTCTACTTTTTTTTCTTGAATTGTTTTGTTTTGTTTTGTGTGTTCTCAATTGTGCATAATCATGTTAATCTTGATTTGGTGTAGTTTTTTTCTAAATCCACGCAATTTACTCAACAATTTAGTATTAAAGCTTCATTGTTGAAGAAATTCAGTTATGAGATGGGTATTGATGCATAATTGCTAAATAAATTAGGGCATACTAAGTTTTGATGATGGAATTTGGGTTGAATTCCAACAAAAGAGTAAAATAGGGTCAAGAAGAGGATATAAGAATGAATTTTGTCTATAAGTAATCATTAAGATAAAACACTTACAATCACCACTTAAGGTTTCAACTTTTAAGATAAAGAATGTAATATTTTGAAGGATAAAACGAAGCTATGCACAATGATTTGAGTGGTATGAATTTCAAATTCAAGGATTTTATCGAATCAACCTTGTACTGTTAGCCTTACTTTTACATATTTCATAATGTCCTAGCTAATATTTTAGTTCTTTTAATTATAAAACACTACTAAATTAGGTTGGGATCATGGAGGGACATCTTCAGCAGACTATGGATGAAATTCCAAACATAAGACACCATCAAAGTCTTGCAAACCTGCCGCAAGAGACACTAGGCCTAATTTTTTCTTTCTACCAACCAATGATGGATTAAAGTACTTTTTTAGCATTGTTGCTTGAAAGGAACATGAAAATTAGATGTAAGGATATGGGAGTTGTTTTAGGACAAAAGAGCGCCACTTGCCAAGGGTCTAAGAGTTACTTCCATCAAGGATTGTATACTCCCCGCCCCCTCCACCACCAACCATGGTATGATGTTAGCATTTACTTTATTAAAGAATTACCTCAAACACAAAAGCAACATGTGCTATTATAGTGGTGGTAGATCGGTTCTCTAAGATAGCTCATTTCATTGCTTGTCATAAAATAGATGATGTCACTTATTTAGCCGACTACTTCAAAGAAATAATTAGGCTAGATGGTATACCTAAATCCATTGTTTTAGATAGGGATACCAAGTTCTTTAGCTATTTTGAAAAGACCTTGTGGAGGTTAGTCAGTATAAAACTTCTCTTTATTATCACCTATCATCCACTAACCGATGACCAAATAGAAGTAACTAACCAAACCCTCAACATGATACTTTAAAGTGCGGTCCATAAATCCCTACGGGATTATGATACCAAGCTTAATTTTGTTGAATATTCTTATAACCGGTCACCCACCAATAACACGGGACATTCACCTTTCAAGGTCGTCTATGGTTTGAATCCTACTTTTCCTATATATTTCCTTAACTCTCCCAATATATGAAGTAATAAGTTTTGAAGTCAAGGACTAAGCCAAAAACATGAAGAGGCACCATGAACAACTAAGGAAACAAATTAAAAGGATGAATGAGCTAAACAAAGCAAGAGCCAAAAAGCATTACAAACAAAACTTCTATGAACCCAGAGATTTATTTTGGCTTCACCTACACAAAGAATAATTTCCCACAAGTAGATAGGGGATAATTATAATACCCCCAAAATTTACTATTGAAAAATTTTGTTTAATGCTGAGTAGGTTTAGCAGAAGCAAAATAACAAAACTGTAAATTCTAGGGATATTACTGCCACACTTAGTACCAGACCGGTTCACTCCTACAGTTCTAGTACCAAGTGCTAAGGCTGAGTAAGATTAAGATCAACACAAGTCGATAATTAAAATGAGCATTCATAAGTGAACTGAATCATTTACCATACAGCAAATCATAGTGCGGTAAACAGAAGAGTTACAATCCAAAAGTAAGGATTTAAAGTTCCCAACGATAGAAAACGCCATACAATAGAATAAAACTAAATCATAACGATACAGGAAAAAAGAAACGGAAGATATAATTCGGCCAGGTCAGTCCCGATCCCCGGGCTAGGTCCAAGCTCAACTCTCAGTCTTGCCCGATGCCTCATAAGAGTCGTAGACATCAAAACTAGTATCATCCACAAAGTCGGAAGGGTTTTCTACTCATGGGAATGAGCAGCACCCATGAAACGGGTGGTCGGTACGCTACGTACTAAGCAAGGTAACCATGCACTAAGGTTAACACATAAGGGCACATAATACAAGCATGATAACATGAAAACGTAAAATCTTTCAGATAAATAAAGGCCAAGCTACAGTCTAGATAAATTGATTATTAAATCTCTAAATAGTATTCATTTCACACCATACTTTTTATCGATCCATGCGAGTATGGGAACCCCACTATTATAGCTGGTGGATCGGTCACATACAGGGTAGAACGCATCTGACCACTATTATATGCCGGTGGATCAGTCTCTAAGGCAAGATACTCCTGGCCACTATTATGCCGGTGGATCGGTCTGGCCTCGACTCTTATGGTGTTTTACTATAAGTACTTAACATCTTTTATATATCTTATTAAACTTAGGTTTTGGTTTATTGAGCTCGGGATCCCCCACTATTATAGCTGGTGGATCGGTCACTTATAAGGCGGAACGCACTTGACCACTATTATATGCTGGTGGATCGGTCTCTAGGGCACCGCGGCACCTAAACACTATTATGTCGGTGGATCGGTCTGGGCTCAGTTCAATAATCTTCCAATTTACATGATTAATGTTTTACCGTGTCTTATTCAACAAGTTTCACCCTAGACATGCATGACTAACTCCATCTACGCTTATCCTACTAAGAGGGCCCGTCCCATATCTTGAGACTCCTGTACCTCCTAACTCGCCTCAACATCCTTTCCTTATTCCACTACTCACACTAGAGGCCCAACTCCTAGATGTGTGGATCAAGGCCCACTACCCAACTCCATTAAGCCTATTCACAGTCTTCCCTAGGGTTTTCTGCAGAAAACTCTAATTTGGGCCTATATGGGCCCATCCTCCTCTATCTCACGTAACCCATATTGTTTTAACACCCCATACATCACAACCTTTAGATTTAACCCTCATCATCTCACGTTACTCCCCCCAAAATAAACGTGTAACCCCAAAACCCTAGGTGACCATACGAAATCCTAGCTGGCCATGTTAACCCTAGCATCCTCCTTTCCGCATGTCACCCCTCCATTTCTCACCTTCCACTCTTACTTCCCATGATACTCATGCTCACCCTACTCATGAAATTTCCCCATCCTCATCTCATACTCCACTCACCCTCATTTATTTTCCTTTTTCCACCCTCTCAAATTAGGGTTTCCTCCCAAACCCTAGCTCGATCTCCTATGCACCTTTATACTATCCCACATACTATTTTTCACCCAAAGCCTCCAATTACCCAAAAAACTCTTCCATGACCTTCCTCACACCCCAAGGCAACTTTCCTCACATAAAGTACACCCTATGCAGACTCTATCCATCCTATACAAACCCTCGATGTTTTTCATGCAAAACCCTAAAACTTCCATGCAAAACCCTAGATTCTCCTATATACTTTATTTTTCTTAAAGTCCACTTTTATTCTTCCTCTCATGGATTATGGGATGTTTAGGTCAATCCCACATTCCTTGGTTAGCTTATTTCCCCTTGGTCAACTTACTTTCCCTTGGTCCACTCACTTCCCCATTTTTCTTTTTTCATCCTTCCACCCCACATCACTACATTAATTATTGTAGCATGCATATCCTAAAAGGGCCATATCACATCACATCACCATTCACAACACAACATACTGCACATATACCATAAGAAAACACAAGAACATACCTCAAATCCAGACCGCGTTACACATAAAATGGTTATAACAATAGCACAAGATACACAACATATGATTATACATGGCATCCAAGGCATATAAGACACATATCACACATAAGGCCTTAGTTACACCCTTACCTAACATGACACCGCTCTTAGAGCATGCTCCTATGCCTCCTTAGGGTTTCGATTGGTTTCACTTATAAGAGGGAAAAACTAAGGATTAGTTTCCCTCTTACCAAAAATACTATTATTTCCTATTTTATTCTAAGATTAGGGTTACTATTATTTAAGGAAACTTTATAAGTGAAAACTAGGGTTTTTATCCTCAAGTTAGACTACTAGATTATTATTGGGCAAAACAGATTTATGTTAATATTTATAGCTATATTTATGTTATTAAATCTAATAGCTTTATTTCTTCTAATATTATTACTAACACTAGTTATAGCAAAAATAGTGATATTAATAATAATAGTAATACTAATGCTCCTAGTAGTAGAAACCCTAGTATTTTAAGGTTAAGGCTAATAATAGGGTTAGGGATAAAATAATAATATAATAATATAATAATATTAATACTAAAAATACTTATATTTCTAATGATGATGATGATGATAATAATAATAGTAGTAGTAGTAGTAGTAGTAGTAGTAGTAGTAGTAGTAGTAGTAGTTCTATGTGAAATAATGATAATATAAGGGTTCGAATATTTTTACTATAATAATAATAACAATAACAATTGTAATAATAATAATACTGTAGTAACAATGTTAATAATAAAGGCATTAGGAATAATATTAACAATATTCAAATAATAAGTAATAATAACATTAAGGTTTGATTATTCTTCTTTTATAGCAACAAAATGATAACATGCCAAATATAGTATCAACAACAACAACAACAACAACAAAAACAACAACAACAATAATAGTAAAGTTAAGAATAATACTAATAATAATAATAATCGAAATGGTAAAAGTAACATAAGGGTTTAAATATTTACCATAATAATAAAGGTAACAATAATAGGCTAAAGCTAGAATTAATAATAATAGGAGGAATAATAATAAGGATAATAATAATAATAATAGTAGTAATAATAATAAAATCATAATCATAATAACACTAAAGTTGTAGACCATTAATAATAATAATATTATGGAGTAGGAAAATTCTATAGTAAGGTTTAGGGATTGGGAAGTTTAGAGTACCGCCTAGGGATGGTGGCGGCACCAGCGGTGGTGCACGGCGGTGGCGGTAGTGGAGGGAGAAGAGAGGAATAGTTTAGTATTAGGAATATGAGAGGGAGAGTGTGGATGGAAGTTGAGGTGGTGGTGGATGTCTAGGTGGAGAGGGTTGGAATGGTGGTGGTGGTGCAACCAAAGGTGGCAGCGTAGGTGGTGGTGTTGTGGTGGCTGAGGGTGGTGGAGAGGGATGAAGGGAGGAGGAGATGGAGGAAAGGGGAAATGAGGGTAGGTAAAGGTAGAGGGATGTCTACAGTTGATTTTAGGAGGTGTAAAGGGTGGTGGTTGTGGCAGGAGTGGTGGTAGATAGTGGTGTGAAGGGCGGCGGGGGATGATGAGGGGCTAGTCGAGAGGGGGACTTTTCACAGCTAGGGTAGCTCGTGCAGGGCAAACCAAGGGAGGAGGGAGGCTTAGTTTGGTAGAGGGTGATGGAGAGATCGGTTATGTGAGTGGACTGAGCGGCGACGGAATGGGCATTTGATAGAGAGGTGGCGCAAAAGAGAGATTTTCTAGGTTGGGAAATCAAAGCTCGATCAAGGTTGCCTATGGGGTATTTATAGAACCAATGGAGGGGAAAATAACAGAGGGAAGAGGAAAAAAAGGGTGTAGGTGCCAGGCATGCTGGCCGATGGTGGCAGACAGTATTAGTTTGACATGGCAAGGGGTTAGTCGAGGGGAGAGGAGAAAAGGAAAGGGGCAGGGCACGCATGAGAGAAGAGAAGGTCGGTTGGGGTCGAAATGGTGAAAGAAAACTATGGGTGAGGGTGGGGAAGGATGGCGTGTGGTGGTGGCCGGCGAAAAATGGGGTTGCATGCCTTGGGTTGCAGGCCGGCATCGGGGAAGAAGAAGAAGAAGAAGAAAGGGGGTTGGACCGGTAGTTCAGAAGAAAATAAAGAAAGAAAAAAAATGGTGAACCAGACCGGCTAGGAAAAAAGAATAAAGGGGATGCGACGTGGGCCTGAGACATACAGGAGGAAGGAGGGGAATTGGGCTGAAGGGCTAGTTGGTGCAGGTCGGGGGAAGGGAAGGAAAAAGAAAAGAAGAAGGAAGAGGAAACGAAGAAAAAGGAAAGAAAAGGAAGAAGAGAGGAAAAAAAGAAAAAGGGAGAAGGAAAATATGTGGGTTGGTGTATTTAAAATATTTTGGTATTTTAGGATATTTAAAAATAATAATATTTTAATAAAATAATAATTAAATTTTCCTTTTAGGTTAATTTAGGATTTTTGAGAGATTTTTCCTAAATTCCATTTTAATTAGCACAACACCCTAATTTTTCCCAATTAAATTATTTATAAATTTTCTCTTGATTTTGCCCTAATTACTCCCTCTTATTTTAATAAAATAATTTATTTAATTAATTTTCTTAATAAATTCTTATTTTACCAAATTTCTAAAATTAGGGTTTTGGGGTATTTTTATAATTCCTATAAGCTCAAGCTACTGGAAGACATGGGGAATATCTCCAACACCTTTAATGTAGGAGATTTACTTCCCTACATCTATGATGAGCCTTTTGATCTGACCCAAGAACCTTTTTCAGGAGAGGGAGAATGATGTAGGAGCAACCCCTTAGACACTAAGTACTTACAGTGGAACACCATGAGAGTCGGGGCCAGACCAATTCACCGGCATAATAGCGACCAGGAGTGTTTTGCCATGGAGACCGATCCACCGGCATATAATAGTGGTTAGGTGCGTTCTGCCCTATAAGTGACTGATCCACCGGCTATAATAGTGGGGTTCCCGCACTCTCATGGAGATTATAATCCGAGATGATTGATTAATGTTGGACTGATGGCCTTAAGGCCCTAAAAGTATCAATTATTCAGTATGGCCTATTAATATTTGGTTGACATGTTAAGTATGCGAATGTACAAAAGTGAATGTTATGTGTACACCATTAATATCTGATTGACTTGTGGAATATGTGAATGTATGGGTTTGAATATTATGTTTACACCTGTCGTTATAGTAGTATAACATGTGTTACATTGCATACCTACTTTTAAGTGCGTTTTTAAAGGGTTAATCAGTACCGTAGTACTAAAGGGTTTCATTCGTGGGGCCCCTGCCTATTCAATCGGCAGTATCCCTTGCAAGTCGTATTCGGTGTTACTCAAGTGGGCCATTGGGAAGGAGCGTAAGGAACTATCCAGAACTGTTAGGGTTGTACTCCATCTCCTTTAAATTCACAGTTTCTATGTATTTGTTGTCTTGAACCACCCTTGGTGGATTATATTCCTATATAATGTTTACTTGCGCTACTCTGATTTAAATATGTTTGAATTTCTCGTAAATTGTGTTTTACTCTTTTAGCCTTAGCACTTAGTACTAGAACGGCAGGAGTGAATCGGTTTGGTACTAAATGTGATGGTAATATCCCCAAAGTTCACGGCTTATTAATTTGCTTCTGCTAATTTTTTGTTAATTAAACGAAATTTTTCAGTAGTGAATTTTGGGGGTGTTACAATCTCCCCCTGGAAGCAAATAAATGGAATCGTTGTACTAATTAAAAGGGAAAACACTAATCATGAAAGAAAAAGACGATTGAGCTGGGCCCATATGGATTGTATCATGTGTACCAGCCTACAGGTTATAATAGTGTCCCAGGAGCTCTTTGTCCTGGAAGATGTATATGTGTACCGGTCCACCGGTTATAATACTGGCCCAGGAGTGCCTTGTCCTAGAAGATTTATATGTGTATTCCGGTCCATCAGCTACAATAGTGGAAGTTCCGAGTTCAATAAACCAAATCATGCATGTGAATAAATTTTGAAAAAATACTAATCACTCATAGTTGAATACTGTATGAGTTAGGGTCATACCGATCCACCAGCGATAATAGTGGCCACGAGCCTTCTGTCCTAGAGGCTAGTTTACTGGCGAATAATAGTGGTCAGGCGCGAGTTACCCTATATGTTTCTGATCCACCAACTATATTAGTGGGATTCCCATACTCACATGGATATGATTCGAGAGATGATGATTGAATAATAATAATCATTAATGGCTTAAGGCCAAAAGTGTTGATTCTCTTTATGATCTATTAATATGACCTGATTTAGCTTCAGTGCTTGTTTTGGCTTGGGTATGTGATGGCTTTGTAAGTACATGAATTTGTGTTATGCATCTCTCATTGAATGTGGCATCACCTTGTGTATTAGTCTACATGTTATCTCCCTATATAGTTTTTGTATTATATGTTACATGTGAGCCTACCTTTCACTCTGGTTTAAAGGGTTACTCAGTACCATTGTACTGGAGGGTTTCATTTGTGGGCCCCTACCTATTCAATGCATAGTGTCCCTTGCAAGTCCATTGCAGGTGCTATTCAAGTGGGCATCAGATAAAAGCGTAAGGATTGTCTGGGAACAATTTAGGATTTTCCCTGTTAACTTTTATTCTTTGTTAAAATGATCTTTGTTATTGTATCCACTGGTAGTGGGTTTTATTCTTATAAAGTATTTATCACACTACTCTGATTTAAATAAATTCTAATTATGAAGAAATTATATTTTGATCTTTTAGCTTTAGCACTTAGTACTAGAATGGTAGGGGAAGGCCGGTCTGGTACTAAGTGTGGCAGCAATATCCCTGAAATTCATAGTTTTGTTTTCTTTACTTCCGCTATTTCCTTTAAATAAAATAAAAATTTTCAGTAGTGAATTTTGGGGATAGGGTGTTACATCAACACCTAGTAAGACCCAAGTTGGATATCATATGCATCATTTTCTAATTTAGTTGAGGTTTATTTAATTGAAAAGGTTTAATTTTATTCTCATAATAATAATAATAATAATAATAATAATAATAATAATAATAAATGGTTAATAGTTTTATAATTATTATCATTATAATAATCGTAATAAATATATTTATGGTCTTAATATTTAATATAATAATTGATTACAATAACAAATAAAATTATATTTATAAATTTGTCATTTAAAAATAACTATTTGAGTATTTGTATGTTGGCGTCATATACATCAAATATGCTATTTTATTTTCTCTCACTCTATCAAGCACCTTAATTATTTAATAAATATTTTCAACCTCAAATCCTTAATTTATAAATTAATTAATGAAACATTAACAATATGATTAATGCCATTTTTGTTAACCTTTTTATTTAGTGTTTTATTAGTTTTTATTATACATAAAACTTGTAAGTAATTTAGTATTTAATGTAACCTCTAACCTTACCATATTGTTTTTTCCTTTTATCTATTTCTCTACTATTTTTGTGCATCTTTAACATTATTTATGTAAAAACTTTATGTTTTGTGTAAGACAATAGTTTGACGATCACTTTTGTTTATTCTTTTTATGTGTTTAGTTTGTCATTTATTTTAGTATTAACTAAACTTTTTAACTGATATGTTACCTATGCTTGATGTATAATATGTTATTTTCTTTACTAAACTAGGTCAATTTTAAAATTTGATTAAGAGAAAAAATAGACAAATTAAATTACTTTTGCATTTCTTATTTAGTTGAGGTTTTTTGAATTGACAAAGTATAATTATTAGTTACATATTTATTAACATATTAATTTTTAATAATTAGCAATAACAAATAATTTTGTAATTATTATTTTAATGATAATATTAATCTTAATAATTATATTTATTATAGTAATATTTAATATAATAATTGATTACAATTATAAATATAATTGTTATTATACATTATATTTTTGTAATTTGGTATTTTTTTATTATTTTACAAATAATTTATATTTTATTCAATATTTAATATCATCAAGGCAACAAAAATTTCAATAGACTTCTTCAAACCTTTTCTTCACCTAATTTACTTTTCTTTTTCTCCATTTCTATACTATTATTTATCATATATATATATATATATATATATATATATTTTATTTTATTCAAATATTGTTTAACAATATGAGTTAGGTTTAGTTAGTTGATTAGTTTTATTTATTTGTTGTTCTTGGTTTGTCATTTATTTCATTATTAACTAAAGTTATTAACTAATTTGTAAGCTATGCAACATATGTAATAGGTTACTTAGGGACTAAAATAGGTCAAGTTTAAACTTTAATTAAGGAAAAAAATAGACAAATTTCATTAGTTTTTATGTTTTAATTTAGTTTTGGTTTATTGAATTGACAAAGTACAATTATAATTTCCTATTTTTGAAAATAAAAATAAAAATAATAACAATGATAAATAACTAGTTTTTTATAACTATTATTATCATTATGATAATCTTAATCTTAATAACTATATTTATAATATTAATATTTATGTGAATAATTTATTAAAATTAATAATATAATTATAATTATACAATCTTAATATAATAACAACTGTTGTGGTGCTTATATGTCGGTGAGATGTACATTAAGTTTTCTTGTTTATTTTCTCTCACCTTATCATACTTGTCATTGATTTTGTAATTATTTTCAACCTCTAATCCTAAATTTATAAATTATTATAAATTAATTATTGAAACCTTAAGACGGTGATTGAGGCCATTTTTGTCAATATTTTTATTTAGTTTTTTTTTTCATACATACAACTTATAAGTTATATAGTCTTTAATATCATCAATGAAGCATAGCTCATGATAAACTTCTCCAACCCTTATCCTCACCCAGTTTATCTTTTTTTTTTCATTTTTCTTTTTTTATCCAACTATTGAAAAACTTTGTTTTATATGTTAGACAATGTAAGTTGGGTTTAGTCTATTGATCACTTTTGTTAATAATATTTGTATTTTTCATTTGTCATTTATTACATTATTAACTAAAGTTGTAGCTGATATGTTAGATATACAACATGTGTAATAGGTTACTTAGGGACTAAAATAGGTCAAGTTTAAAATTTGATTTGGAAACAAATAGACAATTTTAATTAGTATTGAATTTATAATTTAGTTGGAGTGTGTTGAATTGATAAAGTATAATTATTATTTTAACATTTATAAATGTATTAAGTTTAATAATTAATAATGATCGATAATATTGTAATTATTATCATTATGGTAATCTTAGTAATTATATTTATGATAGAAATATTTATTATAGGATTTGACTACAATTATAAATATAATTGTAGTTGTACAATCTTAATATAATAATAGTCATTGGGGTGCTTGTATTTAGTTGAGATGTATATTAAGTTTGTTATTTTAATTTCTCTCACTCTATCATACTTATCATTTATTTTGTAATTATTTTTGAACCTCTAATCCATAGTTTATAAATTAATTATTAAAACCTTAAGATGATGATTGGTGCCATTTCTCTCAACCTTATTATTTTTTTTGTACATAAAATATATTAGTTATATAATCTTTAACATCATCAAAGGAGCATAACTCATGATAGACTTCTCTAACCCCTATCTTCACCTAGTTTATCTTTTTTTTTTCAATTGTCTTTTTATGTTTGTGTTTCTTTTTTCTTATTTTATCTAATCATTGAAAAACTTTATTTTATATGTTTAATAATGTAAGTTAGGTTTAGTTTGTTGATCACTTTTGTTTATTATTTTTGTCTCTTTGGTTTGTCATTTATTTCATTATTAGCTAAAGTTGTAACTAATATGTTAGATATGCAACATGTGTAATAGGTTACTTAAGAACTAAAATAGGTCAAGTTTGAAATTTGATTTGGAAAGAAAACAAAAAAATTTAATTATTATTGACTTTATAATTTAGTTAGGGTTTATTTAGTTAACAAAATATAAATATTATTTTAACATTTATAAATATATTATGTTATTTATAAATATATTAAGTTTAATAATTAATAATGATTTATAGTTTTGTAATTATTATCATTATGATAATATTAGTAATTATATTTATGATAGAAATATTTATTATAGTAATTGATCACACTTGTAAATATAATTGTAATTATACAATCTTAATATAATAATAGACATTGGGGTGCTTGTATTTAAGTAAGATGTATAATAAGTTTGTTATTTGAAGTTCTCTCAATTTATCATGCATGTCCTTTATTTTATAAATATCTTCAACCTCTAGTTCGTATTGTATAAATTAATACAAATTAATTGTTGGAACCTTTAGACAATTATTGATGCCATTTTGTTTACCTTTTTTTTTATTGTACATATAATTTATAAGTTATTTAGTATTTATTGTCATCAAGGGAGCACGTCTCTTGACAAACTTTTACAACCCCTCACCCTATCCCACACAATCCATCACATTCGGTCATCACATCACAAATGCCCATCGTCATTGTTCTGTTGAGTTTCATGTGAGAGTGGTGCATGAGATTCATGATCTTTAGATATCTCTTAAGCTTAGAACTCCTTGACATGGACATTCCCTTGTGTAGCGTCTAAATCCTTTTGCATTTGAAGCATTGCTTGTTGAAGATATCCAAAACTTTATTATGTCCTTTCTCTTCATATGCTGGACCTTACCTTTTCTCCACATTGGTATTACTTGATTTGGAACTATACTTTAAGTAGAGACATTCAAATAAGTCTTTGAAATAGTCAGAGCATTTGGTTTGTAGGCCTTAGTAGACTTCCCATGCTTTTTCGAATTTATACCTTTATCCTCATGGTGTGTATTCAATGGTTAGAAATGATATGGCCTTCGAATTCTAATTGAACCATTTGATGCATCTCCATCGTCACCTTCATCTTACTCCATCCTTGAGTTCATATGTCCTCCCTTTGCTTTAACCACACGTCTAACCATGCTGGCTTCCATGGTGTTTTTCATGTGTATCAACATCTCTTGATTAGCTGTATATGCCTCCATGTATTGGAGTTGACTTTACATTGCTAGAATTTGTCGGAGTTGAGCGTTGTATGCGTTCATGTTGATGTTGAGGACTTGGATTGCAGTAAGTATGGAATCCATCTTATCTTTTTTTTCCATGGTGGTTTTAAAGAAGATAAACACAGGGTATTGGTGTTTCAATGGAAACCAAAAGTGTAGGGGTGTTGGAATAAGGAAACAGAGAGGTGTAGAGGGTTTATTTATGGAGTTTTTGAGTTTCAGATGGAGACTTACTAAGAAATGAGAGATGGTGATAACCAAGAGTGGTTATTGGAATTTGGAGTTTGAAAAGTTTGGTTCTTAGACAAAATGTAGGGGAAAGGATGATGTAATATCGAGGAATAATTTTGAATGGTGAATGATGGACTTTCTTCAAGGGGGTTGAAGATATAATGTTGATGATGATTCAAATGTAACAAGAGTTGAATAAAGATATGGTTCGAATATTGGAGGGTAATATTTGAATATGTTAGGAAAAACTTAGTAAGATCTTGCTTGAAGATAATAGGAATTCAAATGGAGAACTAAAGAGGGGTTCAAATATGATAGATTGTATTAAAAAAAAAAAGACTAGAAAAGAATGGATGATAATAGATTCTTAAAGGAGTTTGGTGGACAATCGAAGATAGATAGGAGGTGATCGAATATTGCATTTAATTATAACACCTTGGTTTTTAAAAATCTAAAAATTTAGTTTATAGAGTCAAGGGCGGAAGTGAAAATAATAAAAATAACACGTATTACTACAACTCTTGGCACAGGTCTGGATTCTATTACCATTCTCATACCAAGTATTAAGGCTAAAATCATTACTTAGCTTACTTTAATAATATTATTATAAGAATCATAATAGAGATAACATTAGATAAATATCATACTAAATAAAAGCAACATCAATGGTTATAAAATTCAAAGAGAGAAAGTATAGGAGAACATAAGGGTCAAGCTGTAGCTGGAAACAAGATAGAAAAAGAAATACTAGATAGTTTTATGCTCTCAAATCTGAACTACCAACTTTCAACAGACCTCAAAAGTTGACCTACAAAGTCCACCGCCTATTGAATAGACAAATGCCCATGAAAATGAACCTTTTATACCAAACTAATATTAAAAACCAACATAGAACATACACAAGGCATCAACAAATAGGCTATATGACATTTAAATAAACATATGAAGATCGAATACAATAATCATTTAGATAATCAATTACCATCAAGGACACATACTACTCTTTTTCATTCATCTAGAATAGCATATTGGAGATGTTCTCTAAAGTATGATTAGAAACAACCTCAACCCAATAACCATAAAGGCATCATACTAATACATGGTATAAACATTCAATACATACATGGGATTATTATCATACAATAACTATGACAGGTAAATAACAATCAACACACCACATATCGTTCATGCTTGTTCATTTAGAACATAATAACACTTACCAACCAAGTAACTAGAGATGCTCTATGAAGTAATAATTAGTCTCAAACTCCAACACAACAACCATAACCTCCACAACATAACTTATATCTCAACATTAGTTCCAAGAAAATCCATAACATCATAGGTAAGGCTCAAGGCCACAATACCAAATACAGGTAGGTATGTAAGATGCTATAGAATCATAGGCAAGCACAAAGCCTACTATAGAAACACAAGTAGGAAAAAAGGATGTTATTAAAACACAGGTAGACACAAATGTTACTATCGAATAATATGTAGGCACAAAATTTACTACATAAATACAGGTAGGCACAAAGGCTACTACTGACCAATCTAATTAACCATCAAACATTTCCATTTTTATTCACTAAAGGGGACATCACATTGAACCTGAAGACATTAAAGTACTCCAGTCATACTGGTGCACGAAGGCAGTATAATATCCTACCAACAATCAATCCAAGGACACAAAGGTACCCTAGTCACACTAGTACACAAAGGTAACACAATACCCTACTGACAAAGACACCTAATCCATAAGTATGCATACCCCCAATCAGTTCACATAACATAACATAGTAAGATATAGGGCCTGGTTGGGGTACTATGTAACACCCCCAAAAATCACGGTAATTTTTTTTAATTAATTGAATCATATATAGCATGGGGGTGCTACCTCCATGATCAGCACAAGCCTAGCCCCCAACCACTCTCGTACCAACCATAAGGCTAAGAATAATTTCACAAATATTAAACACACTAAAGACAGAGATCCATAGAAAACCTAAATATTCATAACAAGGGAATCAAAGTGCGTTATTAAAAGTCATTACAACTAAAAAATGTTATATAGTCAACGCCCCCAAGGGGATAAAATGATACAATACAATAAAAAAAAGCAGAGATAAGAAGAGTCTGGTCTACATCGCTCTTGGGCCCCTATGCTAAGTCTCCAAAGGTTAACACTCAGCCCTACCCGATGCCTCATATGTGTCGTAGGCATTGAAAATGGCATCTCCTACCTGTACAAACTCAGAAGGGACCTTTACTCATTAGAATGAGTAGCACCTATGAAACGGGTGATCAGTACGCTATATACCACGCAAGGTAACCATGCAGGTAAGGCCATGCATGAAAGACAGATAACACAAGCAGGTAACTATCCAGATGATTCATACATGAAATCAGATAGTACAAGCCATGATTCAGCCTAGTTAAACTTAATCATTAGATATCTAGTCAATATTCCCATTTCGCACCATTCTTATTATCAATCTATGCAAGTATGGGAATCCCATAGTTAGAGTCAGTTAATCGAAAAACACCCAAGGCATAATGCACCTGGAAAAGAATGGATGATAATAGGTTCTTAAAGGAGTTTGGTGGATAATTGAAGATAGGTAGGAGGTGGTCAAATATTGGGTTTAATTATAACACCCTAGCTTTTACAAATTGAAAATTTTAGTTTACAGAGCTAAAATAATAAAAATAAAGAGGTATTACTACCACACTTGGTACAAGTCCGGTTTCCTTTACCATTCTCATACCAAGTACTAAGGCTAAAATCATTACAATTCTTACATGATTATTATAAGAATCAGAATAGAGAGAAAATTAGATTAATATCATGCTAAATAAAAGCAACATCAACAATTATAAAATTCAAAGAGAGATGAAAACTAACCTAAACGAATATATCATAGATGTTCTCTAAAGTATGATTAGAAACAACCACAACCTAATAACTATAAAGGCATCATACTAATACATGTTATAAACATTTAATACATACATGGGATGATTACCATATAATAACTATGACAGGTAAATAATAATCAATGTACCACATATTATTTATGCTTGTTCATTTATAAGACAATAACACTTACCAACCAATTATCTAGAGATGCTCTCTAAAGTAATAATTAGTCTCAAACTCTAACACAACAAGCATAACCTTCACAACATAACTCATATCTCAACATTAGTTCCAACAAAATCCACAACATCATAGGTAAGGCTCAAAGGCACAATACCAAACATAGGTAGGCATAAAGGATGCTACAAAACTATAGGTAGGCACAAAGGTTCGAATTATTAATTTAATTATTTTGTAGACCTTTGATTTATAAGAGTATATATGATTTTTCAATAAATTAAATAAATATTTTACTATTTTATCATACTCTTTTTTTGAATAAATTAATTTATTAAAATAATTTATAGCCCTAATTCAAAATATTATTTAAATTTTCTTTTTCTTTTTCCTTTTTTTCCTTCTCCTTTTTCCTTTTCCTTCATTTCTCCTTTCCTTGAGCCGATCAACCCTCTTCCTTCTTTTCCCCCCCACTGGGTTACTAACCTTCTTCCCCCTCCTTGGCCGTCCAATGTTGTGATACCCCAAAATCCTAATTTCCGAAATTTTGGCCAAATAAGGAATTATTAGGAAAATTAATTATATAAATTCATTTATTAAAATGTAGAGAGTTAATTAAGGTAGATTAAGAGGAAAATAATAATGAATTTAATTGGAAGAAAATTTGGGTATTTTCCCTAATTAGCATGGAGGTTAAGGAAATTTATCTAAAATGGTCTAAAATAAGAAAAAAGGAATTTATTTAATATTTTATATATATTAATATTATAAATAACCCAAAAATACCCCAATTTCCCCATAAGTTATTTTATTTATTTTCCCTATCCTATTTATTTCCTATTTTTCCCTTTCTTCTTTTTTTTCTCCCTCCTCTTCTTTTTTTTCTTTCTTCTCCCCCCCGGCTGGGCCAGCCCATCGGCCCAAACCCCCTTCCCTTCCTTCTTTCCCTTCCCGCGGCCCAGCGCCGTTCGACGTCTCCCCGTGCATCCAAACGCAGCGTTTCGGCCATCCTTCCGCGGAGACGCTGCGTTCCGATTACTGAAGATAGCCGTTGCCAAACGGGCAACTCGACGCAGCGCTCTGTCCCCCATACTGTTAAAACGCCGCGTTTTGGTTCAAACCTTATAAACGTCGACGAACCGGCCAGTTTCCCCCCTTCTTTTTCTCTTTCCCCTGGACCACCGGTCCACCCCGCCCTGTCTTCTTCCCTGACCTGCACCCGGACCTGCAACTCGATCTTCGCCGGCAGCCACCAGCGCCGACCGTCCTCCCCTGCCTCCCTGTCATTTGCTTTCCCTTTTTCGACCCCAAAAATCCCTGCAGCTCCATCCCCACGTGCCCATCTTCTTTCCTCTTTCTCCCCCTTCCCGACCTAACCTGCCATGGCAGGACCTGCACCACCTGCCACCGGCCGGCCACCTGCACACCTGCCCCGCACGCCTCCTTCTCCCCTTGTCATTTTTCCCTTCCAATTGCCTATAAATACCCCCCATTGGCAGCCCCGATCAGCTCCCTTTTCAATTTTTTTGCCCTGAAACCCTGCCTCTCCGCCGCCTCAAAAAGACGGGCTTTCCGCCGTCACTAGAGACCGCCGCCGCCACCTCTGCCCACAGTTATCATCCCTGCAACTCCCTCGAGAAAACCAAGCCACCACCGCCCTCTGCCTTGCCCTGCACGTGCCACCCTAGCCATGCAAAGTTCCTATCCCGAAAACCACCACTCCCAGCCTTCGTCGCCCTTGCGCCGCCTTCCACCGCTAGACCAGCCTCCACAAGAGCCTCCTCCACCCCCCAAAATGCCCAGCAGACCTCCCTCTATCTTCCCATACCTCCATCTTCCCCTGCCTCCCTCTCCTCCTTCCTCCCTCATCTTCCACCTCTCTCCACCACCCTCGGCCGCTGCCGTCGCCGCCGCGCGCCGCCACCCCTTGCCACGCCACCACCCTCACTCCACTCCCCTTCACCTGCTATTTCTTTCCCCACCTCAAACTCCTCCTTTTCCCCTCCCATCTAACCACCACCTCCATCTTTTCCTCTCTTCTCCACCACCACCGCCGCCACCGTCGCCGCCACGCGCCGCCGCCAAACCACCACCGACCCTAGGTGGTTCTCCACTTATCCAAACCCTAATCCCCTTTTATATAGCTGCTACTATTTTCTACTAATATTAATACTAATATACTTATTATTATTATTATTATCATTATTATTACTTTTATTATTATTATTATTATCATTATTACCATTATTATTGTCTCTATTATTAATGTTCTTATTTTCTTACTAATACTAACATCCCTTTGAACCCTAACTTTTATTATACTTAACTTTAATCCTAATCTTTATAATTATTACTATTAACATTATTAATAATATTGCTATTATTACTTCTATTATCCTTACTACGGTTATTATTGTGGTTGCTAAACCTTACTTGGTTGTATTATTGTTATTATCATTACTCCTAGGAGTATTATTATTATTATTATCGTTATTATTAGTGTTATTATTATTATTATTATTATTATTATTATTATTATTATTATTATTATACTTAACACCCTTATCATTTTGTTAACAATAATACTACTTGTTCTTATCCATGTTACTTAATTCAAGCTAGTAAATATCATGTGGTTATTAACTAAGAAGAGTACTTAAACCCTTATTACCATACCATTTAACATTAACCCTAACCTCATTACTAGGACACTATTATTAGCTATTACTATTATTACTACTATCACAACCTTATTATTGTAACCAAAGGCATTTGAACCCTTGTGTTATTCAAGACTATACAACTATTATCATTATCACCCTTAGGAATAGTTACTTGTAATATTGTGACCTTATAATATTATCATTTTAAATAAAACACCATTAATAGACTCGGCCTTAAAACGCTAGGGTTCCTATCACTAGACATTAGTGTCATTATTTTATTAATATTAACACTATTTTCCTAAAGCTGGCATAAACCCTATCACTACAAGATTAGAACTAATGGGTTTAATAAAATAAGTGTAACAATAAGTATCAAAAATAAATATATTTTGACTACTAATATTTAGTATACTACTTCTAAGGTAAAAACCCTAATCCTAAACTAGAATAAGGGTTGATGGTACTTGCAAGGGAAACTAATACTTAGCATTTTCCCCTTTTATAGGTAACCCCGACCAAAGCCTTAAGGAGTTATAGGAGCGTACTCCAAGCCCGGCGCCGCCTTAGGTAAGGATGAAGATATGGCCTTGTGCTATGTGTGATGTGTTGATGGATGATGAGTAGCCATGTTAATGTGTATTTATGCATGTGTTGTGAATAACCTATTTTGTGTAGCGCATCATGGATAATGAGGTATGTTGTGTGTGCCTTATTCTAGACGTGTATGACATGTTCCATGTTTGATGTTGATGTTGATGATGTGACTTGTTATGGCCCTCTAGGACATGCATGCTAGGGTTTGGGGTAGCATGGAATGATAATAAAAGAATAATGGGGAAGTGGACGTTTGGGAAGTTGGCATGGGGGACTAGACCTTGCATGGGCATGACCCTTACATATGAAAAGTTGATTTGGGTTGTAAGTAAGATCTTGGGAGAGTCTTGGAATGATTGGAGAATTATTATGAAAAATAGTACGTAAGTTAGTGCATAAGAGACCTTATTAGGGTTTTGTGTGTAAGTGGGTGTTGGGGAGGCTGCATGGAGTGTTTAAATTGTGCATGGGAAAGAATCTTACGTGAGGAAAGTTGATTTAAGAAGTAAATAAGATAATGTCAAAGTTACGGGTCCATTGGAGACTTGGGTGCAAAATTTCACGTGGGTCGAGGTAAGGGTGTCTAAGGGATCCAATTAGGGTTTTTGGGAGAAAGTGGAAATTTGGGAAGTACAAAAGTAAGAATGATTAAGGAAGGGTGGAGTATGGGTTAGAGTGAGATTTCATTTATATAGAAGGTGAGTATGGGTTCCCATGTGGAAGAAGAGACTTTGGGATGAAAAGAGAGAGGTTACTTGTGGGAGAAGAAAGGTACTAAGGTTGAGGTGATCAACTAGGGTTTTCATGGTTATGTGCTGAATCGGAAGGTAAAGTGATATGTTTTGGGAGAGAATCAAATTGAGGTAAGATGTGGGGAATTAAATGAGGTAAAGGTAGCGTAAGTGGGAGAAGGTTGAGCCACATCGGCCTAATTAGGGTTTTCAAGGGAAAACCCTAGGGGGTGATAGGGGAATGGAGTTGATGTCATGAGTGTAGGGCCTAACCCACGCCTGTAGGGGTTGGCTCTTTCATTTAAAGGTGGAGTAAAGGGAATGGATGTCGGGGGTGATAAGGGGTGCATGAGTCTCAAGATATAGGACGGGCCCCCCTTGGGGAGGATAGACGTAGAGGGTAGTTGATATGCATGAATAAGACATTAACTACTTAAAGAGTAAGATTGTTGAGCCGGGCCCAGACCGATCCACCGGCATAATAGTGGCCAGGTGTCGGGGTGCCCTGGAGACCGATCCACCGACGTATAATAGTAGTTAGGTGCGTTCTGCCCTATACATGACCGATCCACCGGCTATAATAGTGGGGGATCCCCAGCTCAACAAACCAAACAGTATGTTGTAATTAAATCATGGGAAAGATACTATATACTTACAGTGGGACACCATGAGAGTCGGGGCCAGACCGATCCACCAGCATAATAGTGGCCAGGAGCGTTGTGCCCTGGAGACCGATCCACCGACATATAATAGTGGTTAGGTGCGTTCTGCCCTATAAGTGACCGATCCACCAGCTATAATAGTGGGGTTCCCGTACTCGCATGGATTATCAAAGATTATGGTGTGAAATGACTTATAAACAAATAATGGAAGGATACGTTATAATCACAGTGAAACACCATGAGAGTTGGGACCAGGCCGATCCACCGGCATAATAGTGGCCAGGAGCGTTCTGCCCTGGAGACCGATCCACCGGCATATAATAGTGGTTAGGTGCATCCTGTCCTATAAGTGACTGATCCACCGGCTATAATAGTGGGGTTCCCGCATCCTCATGGATTCATAACGATTATGACGTGAATATACTATATTTACCAGATATCTAAAGAATGAGTCTACCCGGACCATAGCCGGCTTTTATTATCTGTATTACCCCATGCTGCTTGTGCATAATGAGTTACTTTACATTCTGGTCATAACACCCTTATATGTTTCAATACGATGTTACACATGTTTCATATGTTAGTATATGGGTATGGTAGGACTTGTGATGTGGGTTTTGAGTATGCGTAATAGTGTATCAACGTATTGTACCATGATTTAATATGCACTTGATGATATCTCTCCTATAAGATAGGGTAGTGGGACTTACTCAGTATTGGACCCGTACTGATACTACCTTGGTTGAATGGGTCCTGTGATGATCCACCGATGGTGGGGAGCAGACCCCTTGTGCAGGTTGATACTGTGTTGGGGTGGAAGGCTTGGCTTGAGTGAGTAGGCGATCCGGATATTGGTCCCTTGGGACCCGTCTTATTAACTATATTTTGTACTACGCTTCTTGCATCGAAACCGTACTTTTAAGTTGCAATCTTAACGATATTTTAGCTGTTGTTGACTCGTGGTTTTCGTGAATGGTCTATGTTAACTATGGACCTATGTTTGGATGAATCTTACTTAATGATTGTTTAGTTTAGCTTTAGCACTTAGTATCGGAACGGTAGGAGTGAACCGGTTTGGTACTAAGTGTGGCGGTAATACCCCCAAGTTTATGGTTTTAATTCTTTCGCTTCCGCTAAAACCTTTGTCTTAAACGAAATTTTTCAGTTGTAAATTTGGGGGTGTTACAAATGCCCCCTCCTTTTTTTTCCTCCCTGATTGGGCCAACCCAACCTTTCTTTTTCTCGCCACCTGGCTAGCCTACTTGCCTCCCCCTTCTTCTTCTTCTTTGTCCTTCTTCATCCGTTGAACTCTAAAAAAAACCCTCCCCTATGCTTGCATCTACCTGCAACTCTTCCCCCATGACCCTACCATTGTAGCCATGCCTTCTCCCTCTCTCTCCAGTCCCTTTCTTTCCATTTTTAGCTTCACACATCCCCTACACAACTCCCTCGCATTCCCTCCTTTCCCCCCTTCTTCTTCTCCTCCCTTCCACCACAAGCCATGCACATGTAACCCCCTACATCCCCCACCTAACTCGATTGAACATGCCCTCCTCTCTCTCTCTCTCTTATTTTTATTCTTCTCCTCTGCCCATTTTCTCTCCTCGTTGAGCCTCCTTCTCCCCCTATCAAGCCTTCTCCTCCCTTCTTTCCTCTTCTCACATTTTTTTGTTTTACCGCCCCAAACCTCTATCTCCGTCATCCAACCAACCACCAATCACTCCCTTCCCTCCCCTACTTCCTCCTTACTAACCACCCAGTAATCACCACTCTGATGTGGTTTTTTTATCAAAGTAATGGAAGGTTGGATCGAAATTTGTAGTAGAAGTTGTCAGCCATGATCTAATGCAAAAAGAATGAAGTGAATTGGTGGATTATAGACGAAGAACTTGATGTTATAAGATGAAGGTGTTTCAGCAGATTTGAAGGTGTTCAAATGTGTCAACTTGAAGATAGTATTGAGGAAGGATTATCCCAGATCTTCCTTGCTCAATGTAGAACCAAAAGGGAGGATTAGACTTTATCTCTCATGCTTAAAGTTTTATCCAAATTCTTATTCAATATTCTACATACAAACCATGCTCACAAAGGTATATATAGGAAAGAATAAGTTCGATGGTGAGCTTCCTTAACCAGCCGAGTTTACCCACCTAATCCAGCCCATTAATCACGGTTGAATTAAGCCCATATTAACCTTAATCCACAACATAATATCATTGGTTAAATGATACTAAGGATTAATATTACAAAGCTATACAATAGACTAAGATACATACATGAAATTATAGTCATACCCTAACTTACATAAAATATACTTAGGGTTAGGGTTTACAACAAGTTTATACAAATAATAAATATCATCACTCTATCTCTTATTGTAATGTATCATCCCATGTATTTCATAGTCTTGCATGCCTTGGAATACTGGTACACATCAATATGTATGAACATCGTCTTCTTGCAAATATGTAATATACCTACAAGAATAACTTGAATGTTTTTCAATGTCAAGCATATAAGAATTATCAAGAATATTTAACATAATAGGCTCCAACATTAAGAAAGCTAAATCATCTTCCTTACCTTGAGGATTAGAATGAATATGATAATCATTATGTTCAATTGATGCTCTTGCATCATACTCCCCAAGTTGAGAAGAATTTGCCCTCAAATTTTCATTAGAATAATAAGGAGACAAATCACCAACATTAAAATTTCTTGAAATTCTTCCATAAGATTCTGGAAGTTCAAGTTCATAAGCATTATCTCCAAACTTCCTAAGTATTTTAAATGGACCATCGGCTCTTGGCATTAGCTTGTTTTTACGTAAATTAGGAAATCTCTCTTTACGTAAATGTAACCAAACTAAGTCACTAGGAGAAAACACATAAGAGTTTCTATGCTTATTCACTTGAGCTTTATACTTGGCATTCAATTTTTTAATATTATATTTGATTTTCTCATGAAGTTGTTGAAAAACGTTTATTCTCTCTTTAGCCTCATAGTTTTGCAATTCACCTTTTTTCAAGGGAATCATGTTAATAGGCATGTTAGGATTCACACCATACACACTAAGCATATTCCATAAAGTTTTCCAAAAATATGTCATAAACTTGACATAAGCAGTATTTGAAAGTATTATACAAAAACTCATATTTTCTTTTACGAATCCTTTATCCATAAGTTCTTGTATTTGTTTTTGTAATTCCTTTGCTTTTTCTGGGTTACATCTATAAGTCGGTTTATTAGGGATAGGCATAATAGGAACAAGATAAATAGCATGTTCTATACCTCTTTTAGGTGGTAATCCAGGAGGTAAGTCATCAGGAAATACATCATTATACTCATCAAACAACTTAATCAAATTAAGATTTTCAAGTTGTTTTTCAGGTTTAGAATCTTTAGAAACTAGAGCATTACAAATTCCTTCTTCTTTTATACATTTCTCCATAGCCTTTTCATGTAAAAATAATCTCTTTTTATTATCACTCAAGGGCATATGATCATATAAAGAAGGTTTGAGCCTATACAACTGTTTTTCCTTTTTCACCACATATTCATTAGTTACCCCATCATGAGTTGCTTTTATATCAAATTGCGATGGTCAACCCAAAATTAATCCACAAGCATCTATAGGTAAAACATCACATAGAACTTCATCATGATAGTCTATAATAGAAAATGTGATTAAATCTCTTTTGTTTACTTTAGCTCCCTTATCCTTGTTTAACCATTGTAAAGAATAGGGTTTAGGATTATTAGTAGTTTCCAAACCAAGTTTCTTAACCATAGCCTCACTAGCAACATTAGTACATGAACCACTATCAATTATGAGTCTACAAATTATATCACCTATTTTACACTTAGTTTTAAAAATCTTTTCTCTTTGAGTAGTTGTAATACTAGGTTGTATTTGCAAGACTCTTTGAATTACAAATTAGGGGTCTCCTTCTTCTTCTTCTTCCATATTTAATATTTCATTAGGAGATTCAACTTCTAATTCATCATCACTACATAGTTTCATGTTTTCTATTTCATGTAAGGTTAAGGCTCTTTGGTTAGGACAATCTCTAGAAAAATGTCCATATCCTCTACATTTAAAAAATTGTTTATTAGCCATTTCAACCTCCTTATTTTTACCTTTATTCTCTTTTTTATTCTTTTTATCATATGAAAATGTTGATTTAAGTGTAAAGGTGTTAGAATAGGGTTTAGTCGAAGTAGAAGCATTAGACTTAACATAGGCTTTTGTTGTTTTGGTTTGTCTTTCAATTTTCATAGCCAATTTTATCAAGTAATCAAGAGAATTATAAGAGTACATATCAACCTTGTCTCTTATTAAGTTATTCAAGCCACCTAAGTATCTACCACATTTTTGTTCCTTTCTTTCATGAACATCACAAATAAGGGCTAGTCTTTCAAACTCTCTAGTGTATTCTTCTACACTAAATAAGCCTTGCCTTAGAGTAGTCATTTTAACATACATATCTTTTTCATACTCTCTTGGCACAAATTTCTTTCTTAAGTGCTTTTTAAGTTTTTCCCAAGATTTGATTTTAGACTTCTATTGTCTTTCTCTAGTTCCCTTTAAGTTATCATACCAAATTCGAGCAAACTTTTTGAACTTTAGAGTAGCTAATTTACACTTTCTATATATAAACTCAAAAATAGCCTCAATATCATGCAACCATTCAAAAAATGACTCCATGTTCAAATCACCATAAAATTCAGGAAGTTCAAGTTTAATACCTTGATCTTCATGGTGTGGATTTCTTACATGGAATGTAGGTGCTCTTCTTTGGTTTCTTGAGCCAAAAGAATTTGCATCCTCTTCTCCATCTTCATAATGAGAAATATTGAAAGGTCCACATCCATTCTTGGCATGGTAAATCGGCTTCATTCTCCCTCCACGCTATCATGTGTAGATTCCATTCTAGGTTTCCATGGTTTACACTTCTCTTGGTTGGCCAACTTAGCTTCCACACTTTGGAGTTGATTTTGCAGTGTGTTTTGATTTTGTAGTTGGAAATCCATGTGTGTGGTGAGGCTTTTGATGGACTCAACCAGGGCACACACCTCTTCACTAGCCATGATGAAGGTTGACACACAACCTTTCTTGATGCACACAATATATCTTCCACAAATGTAGGTGTTGGATTTGTTTTGCCTACAACCAAACAAAGCACAAACCAATTTCTAATTCTAAAAAATATCAAACACTAAATGCAGTATTTATCTAAGCACAAAGGAGATATTTAAGCCCCAAGAATAGGCACTGCACGTAGGTACACATAAACAATGAAAGGTTAGGAATAATAGTTGTGAAAATGATTCACATAAAATCATAGAACATGTTTCTGTGTTGTCAATAAAATCTTATCTTCTAGTGGGATTTTCATGTTTAATTATTCATATAAAATGTAGAGGAGATCCATAGGTAGATTATGGAATAATTTCTTGAGAGAAATTGGTGAGAAATGAATCAAATATTGGGCTTTCAAGTTCCAGGTCAATCTCAGACTTCACATAAAATCAAAGAACATGTTTCTATATTTTCAACAAAAACTTGTGTTCCAGTGGGAGATTCGTGTTAAATTCTTCATAGGACATGTAGAAGACATCAAGAGATAGATGATGGACTAATTTATTGAGAGAAATTTATGAGAAATGAATCTAATACACGGCCTACAAGTTCCAGGTCAGTCTCGGCGATTGAAAACTGTCCAGGGATGTCGAACACTTTGAGGCTTCTTCGCTTGCTTGCATGAAGAGAACTTGAATGGGGTTGTTGTAAACTTGATCAAACACTAATAGAGAGTAGAATAAAATATAAATAAAGTGTTGGAGAGACACACACTATCGTCAAACAGACGAACCAAACTGGTGCTGCTGAAATTCGAACTCTGTTGGTATTTTATGTCGAAAGTTGAGGGAAAATGCAACAAGATCGTTGCAAGATTACAAGAAATTCGAGCAAGAACTTCAAGAAAAATTAAATAATTTCATCAAGAATCAAGAATTGAAAGAAATGGTGGAGTAACCGTGGATTTCTTGGTGAAAGAACACAACATGATTTTAGGTCAGTAGAAATCACTGGTTGTATAAGCTTCGAACAAATGAAGCTTTGATACCAAAAATGATGTCGTTTTTATCAAAGTAACAGAAGTTTGGATCAAAATTTGTAGTAGAATCTATCACCCATGATCTAATGCAAAAAGAATGAAGTGAATTGGTGGATTATAGACAAAGAACTTGATGTGATAAGATAAATTTGTTTCAGTAGATTTGAAGGTGTTCAAATGTGTCGACTTGAAGATAGTATTGAGGAAGGATTATCCCAGATATTCCTTGCTCAATGTAGACCCAAAAGGGAGGATTAGAATTTAGCTCTGTTGCTTAAAGTTTTATCAAAATTATTATTCAATATTTTGCATACAAACCATGCGCACAAAGGTATATATAGGAAAGAATAAGCTCGGTGGTGAGCTTCCTTAACCAGCCAAGTTTACCCACCAAATCCAGCCCATTATTCACAGTTGAATTAAACCCATATTAACCTTAATCCACAGCATAATATCATTGGTTAAATGGTACTAAGTATTAATATTACAAAGCTATACAATAGACTAAGATACATACATGAAATTATAGTCATACCCTAACTTACATAAAATATACTTAGGGTTAGGGTTTACAACAAGTTTATACAAATAATGAATATCATAAATCTATATCTTATTGTAATGTATCATCCCATGTATTTCATAGTCTTGCATGCCTTGGAATACTTGTACAAATCAATGTGTATGAACATCGTCTTCTTGCAAATATGTAACATACCTACAAGAATAACTTGAATGCTTTTCATTGTCAAGAATATAAGAATTATCAAGAATATTTAACATAATAGACTCCAACATTAAGAAAGCTAAATCATCTTCCTTACCTTGAGGATTAGAATGAATATGATAATCATTATGTTCAATTGATGCGCCTGCATCACACTCACCCTCACAACCCACTTTCTCCCTTCCTTCTATTTTCTTCTCCTTTCGACCCTCCTCCGTATATGCTCTTGAAGCCACCCCTCAACCACCTGACACCTCCCCTACCACCTCCCTACCTCACCTTGCCTGAAATCCCCCACATCCTCCTCCTCCTCCTCCTGCACCTTACCACTACCCCAACTCCCCTTCACCACTCTCTCAAATGCCCTTACCTAAGACCACCCTTCCAACATCATCTAACCCTCCCTTCACCCATTCCTTCCCCTTCATGTATGCAACCTATATTGCTCATGCAGCGTGAGTGTTGTTGCACCCTTTAAAGTTTATTTTACTAAACTTTGAGTTATAATATAATTAGTATTAATATGTAATTAATGATCCTTTTGATAAAAAATTATCCTTTTAATCTTCTACTACTAATATTCTAATTTTGATATTATTTCTAGGTACACATTTTTACTAATAAATATTAATATTTTAACCATGGTACTATAAAGTAATTACCAAAAATAAGGTAACATTATACCCTACTAAAATGTGTGGATTTATGTATGTTAGCACATTAAGGTTAAGCAATATATTTTGTGTGTATATTATGTTTTGTTAAGCACCTTATGTTTTTTAATGTTATGTTGGAAGATTTAATGAAAAGCATACTATTGTATGAAATGAGACATGTGTGGAAATAGTGGGTTGTGTTGTTAATAATGATGTCAGATGCACATACATGTTATGATAAGTAAATATGGTCATTTGTAGTAGAGATAATGCTAATATATATGAGACATAGGAACATTTTAGTAATTTTACTCATACATAGGTTATGACCTAAATAAATGTGCATGGTAGGTAATAATGGGCATCAATAATGAATAATAAGGTTTTATTTTGTTAGATGATGCATGTGGACCATGGGTGTTAATATTTCATGTGTTAAGGGTAGTTTGGTAATTTAATGAATAAGGTTATTTTGGTAATTTTGGCATGAGAAAGGGGTAAATTGGTAATTTTATAAATAAAAAGGGTAATTTGGTAATTTAATAAGTAAGAATGGTATTTTGGTAATTTAAGCATGAGAAAGGGGTAACTTGGTAATTTTATGAATAAAAAGGGTAATTTGGTAATTTTACAAGTAAGGAGGATAGTGTGGTAATTTTGCATGAGAAAGGGTTAATTTGGTAAATTAATAAGTAAAAATGAGTGTTTGGGTAATTCAATAAGTAAGAAGGGTAAATTGGTAATTTAATAAATAAAAAGGGTATTTTAGTAATTTAACAACTAAAAAGGATATTTTGCTAATTATACAAATATGAAGGATATATTGGTAATTATACAAGTATGAAGGATATTTTGGTCATTATACAATATTAGAGGGTATTTTGGTAATTCTACAAGTATGGAGGGTATTTTGGTAATTATACAAATATGAAGGGTATTTTGGTAATCATACAATTATGGAGGCTATTTTGGTAATCATAGAAGTATGAAGGGTATTTTGGTAATTATACAAGTATAAAGGATGCTTTGGTAATTATACAACTATAAAGGGTATTTTGGTAATTTAATAACCAAGAAGGCGTAATTTGGTAATTTCATAAGTAAAAAGGGTAAGTGGTAATATAACACCCCCAAAATTCATTACTAATTTTTTTTTATTTAAAGAAAATAATAGAAGCAAAAAGCAAAAACCGTGAATTTCGGAGATATTACTGCCACACTTAGTATCAGATTGATTTTCTCCTACCATTCCAGTACCAAGTGTTAAGGCTAAAAGATTTCTCAAAATCAGACTTTATTTAAATTATAGTAGCACAATGAACACTTTACAAGAATAAAATTTACCAATAGTAGTTACAAGAATCAAGATCATTTACCAAAGAATTTAAAAGGTGGAAGAGAACCCTAAAAGTATTCGGATAATCCTTACACTTGTACCCGATACCTACTTCAATAGCACCGATAATAGACTTGCAAGGGACAATACCCGTTGAATAAGTAGAGGTCCACAAAAAGAACCCTTTAGTATTATGGTACTGAGTAATCCTTTATACCAAAATGAAAGGTAGGCCGGCATGCAACACATAATACATGAACTATATAGAATGATGACATATGGACTAATACACAAGGTAACACCTCATACAATAAGAAATGCATAATAAAAAATCTAAGTACTTAGCAAATCCATCACATACCCAAGTAGAGACAAGAACTAAAGCCAAACTCATGTCATATCAATAGATCATAACATGAAATTGATACTTTTGATCTTAAGCCATTAATTAATCATTATTCAATCATCGTCTTTCGAAGTATATCCATGCAAGTGTGGGAACCTCACTATTATAGCTGGTGGATTGGAAACATACAGGGCAACATGCACCTAACCACTATTATTTGCCAGTGGATAGATCTCTAGGGCACCCTTGGCGTGGCCACTATTATTCATCGGTTGACCGATTTGAACCTGACTCTTATAGTGTTCCATTGTAAGTGATTAGTGTCTTCTTATAATTTATTAATATCCAATGTTTGGTTTATTGAGCTTGGGATCCCCCACCATTATAGCTGATGGATCGAAAATATACAGGGCAGCACGCACCTGCCTAATATTATTCGTCAATGGATCGATCTCCAAGGCATCTTGCACCTGGCCACTATTATGCCTGTATATCGGTCTGGGCTTGAATAAAAAATCTTTCACTTTACATAATTAGTACTTTATTCATGCCTTATTCAACAAACCTATTTATTTAATTCGAGGGAAATGATGCGGGAGTAGAGTCGCATGACACGGCACCAACTAAGATGGTTACGCTACTCCACGTAGATGCATGAACATGGAGGTGCCTACATGGGCTGCATGCAACGTTCTTTAGTTAGTGTAAGGTTTATTATTAATTCATTTATTATTATTTTTATTTTGAGTCAATTAAGGTTGTTAGTAGCTAGATCATTTAATATCTTCTAGCTAGTCTTAAGTCATTTATTATTATTTTTATTTCGAGTCAAATAAGGTTGTTAGTAGCTAGATCATTTAATATCTTCTAGCTAGTCTTAAGTTATTTATTATTATTTTTATTTTGAGTCAAATAATATTTTTAGTAGCTAGATCATTTAATACATTCTAGCTAGTCTTATGTGATTTATTATTATTTTTATTTTGAGTCAAATAAGGTTGTTAGTAGTTAGATTATTTAATATCTTCTAGCTAGTCTTTGGGAATTCAATGTTTCTAGGAAAGATTAGTGGCAAGATTATTGTAATCTTTGAAGGGAGGCTCAACAACTTTTGGCTATTTAAAGCCATAGAAATCGAGAGAAAGAACACAATTTGAATGAGAAGAAAAACCTTAAGCTTGCTTAAACCCGAATTCTGTGTGGATTCATCTCGTAACAAGTCCAATCTGTGTGAACGATTTGTTTTGAAAAACTTTAATCTTTATTTCTGTGTGGCCTAAAGATTAATCTATCCTTCTATTTTTTTTATTTCGCCACCTCTATTTTTTTCCACCAAAAACCCTACTCCAAACTGTCACTCCATTCGTCCATCCAAACCCTTTTCACCGCCCTTCTATCTTTCCATCAATCCTAAACTCCCTTCCACCTTTCCTTACCCTAAACCATCGTTTATCTTACACCCAAGCCTGAGACTCTAACCAGACATGCATCAATTTGGTATCATAGCTATGGTTGTGGTTAGAGTTAACAAATTGATTAAGGCTAACCATGACATGTCAAGAAGAAGAATTGAGAGATATTCTCAAAGCCCTTGCGGAAGATCTTAAGGATGTCAAGATCCATATGGGAAGAATTGAAGCTTCCTAAGCACAAGGGTCAGATGTGGAACAACCCTACAAAAGATAGCCAATCGAAGTAGAGTATATGAGGAGAACAACACATCGGTTGGAAGAGGAAGAAGAAAGCGTAGGAGACTATGGAAGGGCACATGAGTCCTCTAGGAGGACATATGACGGCTTAGAGAAGGGGATCTGTTTCGACTTACCCTAATTTGAGGGTAATCTCGACCCAAAGTTGTTCCTTGAATGGTTGCAAAATGTGGAGTTGATCTTTGAGTGTAAGGAGATCGATGACAAGAAGAAATGTCGTATAGAAATCTTGAAGTTGAAGAAATTTGCTAGGGTATGGTATGACAATCTGAAACGGAGAAGAGAAAGAGGGAAAACGAGAATCTGATTGTGGGAAAAATTGAAGAAGCATCTAAGGAAGAAGTTCATTCCGAGAGAATAAGAGCAAGAGAACTTCATCAAGATGACCACTCTTAGGCAGGACCTACTTGGAGTTGAGGCTAACGCTTGTATGTGACGTGCAAGAATGAGAAGAGCAGCGATGTGCTCGGTTCATAGGAGGTTTGAATATGAATCTCCAAGAGAAGGTAGAAGTGTACCCATACGAAGTTTTCGAAGATTTAGCTAAACTAGCCATCAAGTTCGAAAAATAGTTGTAGCGGGGTAAGGTTCCAACTAAGTCCATTAGTATTCCATACGACTCGAGCTTTAAAGGGGGATCCAAGCCACCAGTGGTGCAACCCACCAACATGGATACTGTTAGAAGGTTCACCCAGGAAGAAAAGGGCAAGGAGAAAGTAGAGGATATGGTACGCAGGCAGTGCTTCAAGTGCCGGGGATATGGTCACTTTGATCGGGATTGCTCAAACCAACGGGTATTGTCCCTAAAGGATATCGCCAACATGGAAACATGTGAGGAAGACGGAGACCATGAGGAAGATGATACTAATGAGCTAGAAGACGCCTTGGAAGAAGGAACCATGGATTGTTATGTGCAACGACGAGTCCTCCAAGTGAAACCCCGACCTCTACCTACTCAGCAAGAAAGACTTTTCAAGGCCAAATGCCGAGTGGGAGAGAGAGTATACGAGATCATCATTGATAGCAGCTCGTGCACCAATGTTACCGGCGAGAGGATGGTCAACAAACTTGGATTGGAGACAACGAGTCATCCCAGGCCATATGCATTTCAATGGCTCAACCAAGACAAAGGCATAAGGGTAACAAACCAATCCCTTATCTCATTCAAAATTTGAAATTACGTAGATACTATTTTATGCGATATTCTGCCTATGGATGCTGCCATATTTTGCTGGGGAGGCCATGGCAGTATGATAGGAAGGTTGCACACGATGGGGTCCTCAATGAATACATCGTATGTAAGGATCAGAAGAAGTATAAGCTGAAATTGAACGAGGATGAAGAGAGTTCAGTCAAGGAGAAAGAAGAGAACTCGAGTAAGCAATTACTGATTCTAAAGGAGCATGAGATGTTGGAGTCTCTTAAGGGAGAAGAGATGTGCTACACCCTAGTAGCAAAGGAATTCTAGAAAAAGGAGGTTGTCAATAGTGATCCTAAGCTGCAGCAGGCATTGAAAGAATATGCAGATGTGTTCCTAGATGAGCTGCCAGCAGGGTTACCTCCTTTGAGAGGAATTGAGCATGCTATAGACCTCATGCCAGGAGTTCCACTGTTAAACAGACCAACTTACAGATGCAACCCGGAAGAAGCTAAGGAGTTACAAAGACATGTACAGGAATTGCTAGATTAGGGTTTCATACGAGAGCATGGACTCATGCGGGGTCCCAGGATTATTGGTGACTAAGAAAGATGGCACGTGGAGGATGTGTATCGACTCTAGAGCAGTCAACAACATCACGATCAAGTACAGATTTCTAATGTCGAGGTTGGATGACATGCTAGATGAGTTGCATGGAGTTAGGGTATTCTCAAAGCTTGATCTTAGAAGTGGTTATCATCAGATGAGGATCTGGGAAGGAGACGAATGGAAGACCACTTTTAAAACCAAGTATGGGTTATATGAGTGGTTGGTAATGCCCTTTGGGTTATGCAACATACCAAGTTATTTCATGCGGTTGATGAAAGAAGTACTATGACCTTTTCTTGGGGTATTTGTTGTTGTGTACCTAGATGACATCCTGGTATATAGCAAGACGGATTTCAAACATCAACAACATCTGAGGTGGCAGTTTGATAAGCTTAGAGAGGTGAAGCTCTATAGCAAGATGGAGAAGTGTGATTTCATGATGCAGAGTGTAGTATTTCTTAGCTACATAGTGAGCAGAGACGACATCTGAGTGGATCCATCCAAGGTAGAATCTATCCAGACCTGGTCAATCCCTACCAATGTGCACGAAGTTCAGAGTTTTCATGGGTTGGCTTCTTTTTACTGAAGATTCATCAAGGATTTCTCCACGATTGTGGTACCAATGACACAACTAACGATGAAAGGATAATTTCACTAGGATGATAGAGCAACGAAAGCATTTGAAGAGTTGAAGGAAAGACTCTCCAACGCACCTATATTGACTCTACCGTGATTTGACAAGTTGTTTGAAATGACTTGTGATGCAAGCTATGTGGGTATTGGAGGAGTGCTGTCTCAGGAGAGGAGGCCAGTAGCATTCTTTAGCGAGAAGTGGAATGGTGCCAAACTCAACTACTCGACGTATGATAAGGATTTTTATGCTATCGTGTGGAGTTTAGAGACGTGGAGCCACTATTTGAGGCCAAAAAATTTTGTACTTCACTCTAATCATGAGAGTTTGAAGTATTTACATGGTCAGAATAAGGTAAGTCCGAGGCACGCCAAGTGGATCAGCTTATTGCAGACCTTTGTCTTCTCTACACGGCATGTGGATGGAAAGGAGAATGTGGTAGCAGATGCCCTATCTTGAAGAAGTATGACACTTACCGTGATGGAAGCAAAGCTACTGGGGTTCGACATGCTCAAGGGACAGTACTCAACAGATGAGGATTTCTCCATGATATTCAGGGATTGCAAGAAACAGGGACGCCACGGGGCCTACTCTCTTCAAGATGGGTTCTTATTCAAGAACAATAAATTGTGTGTCCCTAAAACCTCAGTTCGAGAATTTCTCATCAAATAGGTACATGGAAGCGGAATAGCTGGGCATTTTGGAGTCAACAAGACTTTAGAACTACTATGGGAACACTTCTATTGGCCAAGGATGAAAAGGGAGTTATAGCTATGGTCACAAGGTGTTCCATGTGTCAGAAGAGTAAAAGCTTCTACCATAAGGGAGTATACTTACTGCTACCAGTGCCCACTCAACCATGGGAAGGAGTTAGTATGGATTTCATACTAGGGTTGCCCAGAACCAAGCGCGGAAAATATTTTATCATGGTAGTCGTGGATCGGTTCTCAAAGATGGCACATTTTATCCTGCGTCATAAAACCGATGATGCAACCCATGTTGCGGATTTGTACTTCCAGGAGGTCGTGAAATTGCATAGGGTTCTGAAGACTATAGTCTTGGATAGGGACATAAAGTTCCTTAGCTACTTTTGGAAGACTTTGAGGCACATGCTAGGCACAAAGTTTCTATTCAGTACTTCACACCATCCCTAGACCGGTGGATAGATAGAAGCAATGAAACAAACGTTGGGAACATTACTAAGAGGCTGGTCAGTAAACGCACAAAAGACTGGGATGTTAAGCTTGCACATGCTGAGTTTGCCTACAATTAGAGTCCTTCTACTACCACAAGCATTAGTCCTTTTGAGGTCGTATATGGTATTAATCAGTATATACCTATCGATCTGGTAGAATTAAAGAAGGGGGAAGTGAGGAGCTATGATGCTAAAGAGAGGGTGGAGTTCTTTCAGAAACTACATCAGCAGGTCAAGTCCAACGAGAAATATAAGGCAAAGGCAAATAAGCACCGAACACAGCTAGATTTCCAACCAGGAGACCGCGTATGGTTATACCTATGGAAGGAATGATTTCCCAACTTAAGGAAGAACAAGCTCATGCCTCGAGCAGATGGCCCCTTTAAGATCCTTCGGAGATTTGGAGAGAGTGCCTACGAGCTAGAGCTACCTGATTCCTACGGGGGAATGTCAAGGATGTTCAACGTTAAAGACATCAGTCCCTATCATGACAACGCAAATTTGAGGGAAAATTCAAACCAACCCGGGGAGAATGATGTGGGAGTAGAGTCGCATGACATGGCACCGACTAAGATGGTTACGCTACTCCATGCAGATGCATGAACATGGAGGTGCATGCATGGGCTGCATGTAACATTCTTTAGTTAGCGTAAAGTTTATTATAAAGTGATTTATTTTTATTTTTATTTCGAGTCAAATAAAGTTGTTAGTAGCTAGATCATTTAATATCTTCTAGCTAGTCTTAAGTCATTTATTATTATTTTTATTTCAAGTCAAATAAGGTTGTTAGAAGCTAGATCATTTAATATCTTCTAGCTAGTATTAGAGAATTCAATGTTTCTAGGAAAGATTAGTGGCAAGATTATTGTAATCTTTGAAGGGAGGTTCGACAACTTTTATCTATTTAAAGCCATAGAAACCGAGAGAAAGAACACAATTTGAATGAGAAGAAAAACCTTAAGCTTACTTAAACCCGAATTCTATGTGGATTCATCTCGTAACAAGTCCAATCTGTGTGAACGATTTGTTTTGAAAAACTTTAATCTTTATTTCTGTGTGGCCTAAAGATTAATCTATCCTTCTATTTTTTTTACTTCGCCACCTCAATTTTTTTCCACCAAAAACCCTACTCCAAACCGTCACTCCATTCGTCCATCCAAATCCTTTTCACCGCCCTTCTATCTTTCCATCAACCCTAAACTGCCTTCCACCTTTCCTAACCCTAGACCATCATTTATCTTGCACCTAAGCCTGAGATTCTAAGCGTACACGCATCAAAAAAGATCACAAATCTAGAGACACAAATATATACTGTCATAGGATCAAGCATTCCATATTAAGGATCATGGCATACTCCAAGCCTTAACACATACTTCAACATATGCAACACATATTTCTATGCATACTTACAAACCAAGCACCTCTTACATAATTATGAGATAAACACTACATCAAACCCTTAATTATCCATCCAACCCTAAGTTATGCCCTACTCTTATGAGACTCACTAACTTACCAAATACTCTTACCTTATTATTCACTATTACTTATGTTTGATTATGAAACTCATTTAATCCATTGACCTGTTAAACACAAGTTACCGAATTACCCCTATCATCTTTATAAAATTACTAAAATACCCCTTATCTGCAAATTACCAAGTTAACCCTCTTCATTTTCCAATTTACCATATTACCCTTCATGTTTGCATAATTACCAAATTATCCCTTGCATGTATTAGATTACCAAATTATCCTCCATACTTATTAAATTATCAAATTTCCCTTTTGATTGGCTAAATTACCAAATTTCCTTTCTCACTTATTATGATTACCAAATTTCCCTTTTGACTGGTTAATTTACCACTTTACCCTTCTTAATTATTAAAAATTACTAAATTTCCCTTTTGGTTGGTTAAATTTTCAATTTGCCTCCCTCACTTATTTAAAATTTGCTAAGTTACCCATTTTCATTGATCACATTACCATTTTACCCCCTTACTTTACATAATTACCAAAATACCCTTCCTCTATACCAAATTACCATTTTACCCTTTTACCTTACATCATTACCAAAATACCCTTCCTCTATACTAAATTTCCATTTTACCTTACATAATTAACAAAATACTCTTCCTTTATAAGAAATTACCAAAATGCCCTTCCTTCATACTAAATTACTGTTTTACCTTTTTACTTTACATAATTAACAAAATACTCTTCCTCTATACCAAATTACCAAAATATCCTTTCCTTTACAAAATTACCATATTACCCTTTCCTTTATACCAAATCACCAAAATGCCCTTCTTCTTTATTAAATTACTATGTTATCCCCCCTTTCCATGAAAACTCACTAAAATGCCCTCCTTACTTATCCATTTATCATTTTACCCCCTTTACTCTTATAATTTACCATTTTTCCTTTATTATACCACTTTTACCAAAATACCCTCACTATATAAAATAATGGTATACACATCATCCAACTCAATCAACTATTATTATTTAACTTTAGTGCACATTAACACCTATCACCCATACTCATTTAGGCTATGCTTTCATACACAAGAATTTACCAAAATGCCCCTAGGGCTTACATTAATATTATCTATGCAACAAATGGCTACATTAGGCATATCATGCCATACATGTGCATTTAACACAATCATTAATAATAAGGCTCCTTCCCTTAAGCATTATTTCTACATATGGCACATAAATTATCATGCCTTTCTTTTCATCAACCAACATATGTCACTAAATACATTATACTTAACAATATATATCATGCATATAAACATATTAAAAATCCTAATGTGCTAGCAAATGTATATCCGTAAGTTTTAGTAGGATATAACAATTACCTTATTTTCCACAATAATCAAACCTTACCGGTACCCCGATTAAAGGCTTAAGCTTTGATTAGAAAAATCAATACCGAAGAATAATATCAATATTTATCATATTAGAAGTAGAAAAATCAAAAGAATAAGCCTTTATCAAAACTTAATTAAATATATACTATTATTAACCATTATTATACCTCAAAAATTAATCCAAATAAGATTGAAATGAATGCAAAACTCACGTTGCATGAGCAATGTGAGCTACATGCAGAATTGAAGAGGGAGAAGTGGGAATAAGGGAAGTGTTGGTTCGGATGGAGTCTTGGGAGTTAAGTAGGGGACTTTTGGAGGGGAGTTAGGGTAGTGGCTGGGTGTAGGGGGTGGTCAAGAGTGGATGATTGGTGGCCTAGGGTGGCGGAGGTGGTGGCTGTAGGGCTGCAAAAAATGGTTACAAGCTTGGAGGAGGAGAAGGAAGGGAAAATTAGAGGGGAAGGGAGGACCTACAGGGATGGGTTTCGGCTAAAGAGGCAAAGCGGTGGTGGGGGAGGTTCAAGGGAGTAGATTGGTGGCCGTGGTGGTGACATAAGAGGCAGAACGGTGGTGGATGGTGGTGGTGTAGGGTGGAGGCCGAGAAGGGGGAAAGAAAGATAAGAAGAAGGAGGGTAGGGTGGTGCAAGGAGGTAGGTGGGGTGTTAGGGAGGTGGTGCGGGTGGATGTTTGGGAGTGGCATCGGCGGTTGAGGGTGGCGGAGCCAAAATAGGAAAGGGGAGAACAGGGGAAGGAAGGAGAAAGAAGTCTTGGTAGGGAGGTGAGGAAGCTCGAGGTAAGAGGAGAATAAGTAGGAGAGAAGAAGAAAAGAAAAGGGAGAGGAGAGGAGGCAGGTGCCAACTAGGCAGTGGTAGTGGTAGGGGGAGGTGTGTAGGTTGACGGGTGTAGGGTGGTAAGGAGAGGGAAAGGAAGAAAAAGAAAGAGAAGGCCATGCGAGGGAGGCTATGTTTGGCTCAAAATGGAAGGGAAAAGGACTAGGGAGAAAGAAGGAGAAAGAGCAGGGCTATAGGGGGAGGCAGGTGGTGGCAGGTGGCTGTAGTAGGCCAGCCATGGCGGGTGGTTGAAGAAGGAAGAAGAAGGGAAGAAGAAGAGAGGAGGGGTTGTGGGCTGGTCAGGTGAGGAAAGGAAAGAAGGGACTCAGCCAGCCTTGTGTGCGAGGGAGGGGGAGAGAAAAAGGACTGGGCTAGCTCAGTTAGCGGAGGAAATGAAAAGGAAAATAAAAAGAAAAGGGAGGGAGAGACGGGTTGGATAGTCGCATGGGAGAAAAAGAGAGAAGGGATGGGCCAACAACCCAACACAAGGTGAGGGGGAAAGGAGAACAAGCCGAGCGGCCTAAATAGGAAAAAGAAGAAAAGGAGAAAGAAAAAAAGGCAAAAGGGAAAAAATAATATAAAATAATTTTTGAAATAATGGCATTTAATATTTTTGATAGATAAATTAATTTAATAATGTAAATTATTATAATTTAACATATTGGTTTAAAAAGGTTAATTTTTGTAAAATAATTGTTTGAAAAATTATTTAAATAAAATGAGTATGATAAAATAATAAAATATTTATTTTAATTTATTAAATGTTCATATCTATTTTTATATGCTCAAAAATCCACAAAATAATTAATTTAAATAAACTTAAAACTTAAATTACCCCAAATGAGGGTTATTTATTAAGTTCTAGGTTTTAGATTTTTGGGGTATTACAGTGAATCTTAAACTAATATTCATACAAGCAAGGGCTAAACTTTGAATGTTTCTTCAAGTAAAAATTTAAAGGGTTTGTAGATGGGAAATACTGGCAATTTCTAAGGAGAAGATATTATCTCACACACAAGAGAACCTTAGCCACATAGACATATAGCATGGTCATAAAGATGATAGAGGAATCTTTCATTTTATATTAATGTCATTATTTCCTTTGTCAACTAATTTGAGCCCTATAAGCTTTTTTTTTCATTCATTAACCTAATCCCTATCATGATCCCTACACCATATGGACTAGTGGAGAATTATTTATTTATCATCATAAAGTGGATCTATGGAAGGAAATTTTATGGAAAACAATTGGCAAATATGGCAGTTGTTGTGCTTGAGAAAAGGAGAAAGAAAGGTGTGAAAATCATTACAAAATCAAATATCAGAAAATGAAAGGAGGAGAAAGAAAGGAAAAAAAATAAATTCAATATCAAGGGGTGAAAGGAAGTAAGGTGAAGGGAGAAAAAGAAAAAGAAAAGAAAAGAAAGAAAAACCAAAATCAAGAGGTGAAAGGGGGGAAATTGTGGCAGTGAAAATATTACGTTATGATGGAAAATGATTTGGTGTGAGGATATTGTGTCGATGTTTATTAAAAAAAATCATTCCTCTAAGTTCCAAGATATTTATTTGTACCACAACCCTAAAGTTATTCTAAATAATAACTATAATCATTCAAACCGTATACTCATTGTTTTTTATGCATTTTCTTCTTCAAGTTGTTGTCCTTGGCCCCATTTATTTTTATCTTTTCTCTACAATTCAATTTATTTCACTATTCCTTATATCACTATTTGATTCATAGAAACCATATTATTTATTATTTTATTTGATAATGTTTTATTTAAAATGGTAATTAATATATTTGTATTATTCAATTTTGTTTCTTCAAATGAGCCATATTACATGAAATTAGTTAATGATAGTGAACTAGCTCATAATTGTGCTCGCTCCTCTATCTTATTTTCTCTGTTGCTTGTATCTATTTGATTCATATTGACCTATTTATTCATGTAATTTATTATTATTATAACTTCATTTGATATTAATTATGTTAAGGGCAGTATTATATTTACCTCAAAAAGTAATGAGTCACATCATTTTAAATTAATTAATAATATAAAAATAAATAGGATTTTAGAGTACTAGATTCTTTTAAAATAAAGTACTTGTTTATTATTTCATCGGTCATAATTGATTATTTATTTTAATTTCTATTTATTATTTCATCTACATTTATCTTCTATTATTGTGTGTTTCATTGGTTATGTTATATATGATATCTAATATATGTAAGCCTCTAGTTATTGAGAAATTTTAGTATGTTTCCTAAGTATGGAATATTTATATAGAATTTTATCATCCTTCATTTTTAAATGAATATTAATAAAAATAATTATTTAAATCCTAGTATTTTATATGTTGCATGCCATAACCTCAGATGGATTCAACTACAATAGTTGTTGGTTTTATACCTCAATTTTCTTATTCATCATGCTTGATAATTTCTTTGATTCTTTGTAAAAATTTGTTGGGGTACTATTGAAGGAAGTGTGAGATGAAATTTTCTATATGGGTTTATGACTTTTGGGTAATATTGTGCTGGCATTTAGGGATTTTTTTTTATTTGTTTCCCAATGGAAGGTAGTGGGGCTAGGCTGATTGGTTATGTTCTACGTCAATGTTTTGTTCTCTTTCTATGGATGTATGTATTGGAAAGGGGCTGACACGTAAAATATGTTATACCTCTTTTCATAATATTCTGATACAGGCCTAAAATAGTGCATTGGGGTGTTGAGAGTTTATTTACAAAAATCTCAATTTTAGTTATTCATTTTCTTAATTAAGAAAAAGCATATGAATTTGGTCCGTAAAACTCCATATCTTATTTTTTGAATGGATAATTTGGTTGATGATTTTTCATTTCTCAATATCTAAATTTATATTCCTAAATTTTTTTAAGCTTAGATTATCACTTTTGGGTAAGCATTGAGATTAGTTTTAATTTTGTTTTTGTTTGATTTATTTATCTTTTTGTATTTGGTGTTATTAGATTAGAGATCTTACTTTATTTTAATTATAAGGCGAGCATCTATAATAAATATATAAAAATGCTATTATATGTTGTTAATAGTGGTGGTTCTAGAGCTATTATATGTTGTACCGCTCTCTATTGACCATAAGGTAAGTTATTTACTATAAAATAATTTCTTCAGTTTATTTTCTTGGTCCATTAGTATTCAAGAGCACCAATTTTATTTTTCAGCATGACATACCCAATAAACAGGCTAGAATTGAAGCTATAGGTGGGAAAGTGATAAACTAGAATGATAATTGTGTTTTGGGTGTCCTTTCTACTTCACAATCCATAAGTACATTCATTTACACCAACTCTACTCACTAAAAATTCCAATTAATAGGTTAGAAATTTAGTTGATGCTGACTTTAACTTCCCATGGTAGCCTTTGTGACTCCCCAGCTTCCGGTGGAATCCGATGCTGCTCTACCAAAGAAAGGAAGGGGATGTGGAGTTCTTGAGAAGAAAAGAATGTATGGTAATGGGATTATGTGTATCATCATAGAACTCTCATCTTGAGTTTGGTAACAATTGGTCACCATCTACTACTGTGTCAAATTATTTATATTCTGGGGAATTTTGCTCTTTAATGAGCTCAGCTATTGCTTTTTGAGCAAAGTACCTTTTTTATTTATTTTTTATGTTTATTCTTTTTAGGGTGAGGTAATGCGAGAGGAATAAAGAGTTATTTGGGGGCTAGCTTATTAAATTTTATTTGAGAGCTAATGTATTGAATTTTACTTGTCTCTTTGAATTAGTGTTTATATTTTCCTTGTTGATATATTTCAGCTTTTTCTTTAGGCTAAGGTATTTGAGCCCATGAGTTGCTGGAGTCAGATGGTAATACATTATTTTAATATCTTACTATGCTTATGAAATAGTTGGCTCTTTTGTATTTATTGTGATTTATGCATCAAGTATGTTTTCGAACCATATCCTTGTGGAGAAGAATGCAATGTAGGTCATTACCTTGATAGTTATGAAGAATAATATGCTTATCTTGATATCATATTTGGTATATATGTTGAGAGGTAACTATTTATTCTCATCCGACTTTGGCTTTGTAGACTTGTTGATTATATTTTTATATATTGATCTACTACCATTGACTCAATTGGTTGTGAGTTGAATGGGAATCCTCTCATAGCCCTGATTAAATATACAATACCTCCAGTATGTTTGATTTACTCTATGGCTATTTAATTTTTTGGATGGTAATTAGATGGCGAGGGTAATATTATTAATTAATTTCTTTTAATATATAGGGGTTTGATCATAGATTTGTTACTTTTGGCATAAATTAATGAACTTCTCATCCGTTATTGATAAATGTCACTGGGTATCCTAAATTTTTGTTTGATATTTTATAGGTAGAGATTTTGGTTATCATCGAAAAATGATTGCTATTGTACTTATTTGTTAGGAAAGGAAAAGCAAAAGTAGAGATTTAGGTTTTAATAGAAATAACATGCATGCTTTGTAAGCAAAAGAAAAACATAAAGATATAGTTACTTTTCTAGTTTGTGTTGTCAACCTACTAGTATATTTGTGTTCCTACACCTATTTGGTCAAATATAACATGAATGTCAAGTATTCTGGCTAGTGTGTCATCTGTTCCAATCAACCTGTAAGACTAAAGAGGGAAAATTAATTTTTTTATTTGGGTAGATTAAAGAGACTAGCAAATAATTTCTGTGTTTTCATGCTTAGGATGATAGGAGTTCAGTCCATTACCGTTCACCTTGCATCAGCCACTTCATTTACTGATCCGACACACACCAACTACTCTTGACTGTTCATTTTTAAAGTATGGCTAGTCTCTCTCTTCTCGATTCTCAATCCTACTCTAGTTATTAAAACTTTAATTTGTTATATCATATATTTTATTATTATTTTGGTTTAGATTTGAAATGTCAAACTTCTTGTTGACCTTTCTTTAAATGCTTTAGGTATTTGATTTTACTATCTTTTGCACCAAACTCTGACCAAGTGAAATAATGCTAGACACGATTGCTCCTAACCACCAATGTTTCATTTAATTCATATTATGATATCTTATAATTACATTTTTAATGCCCTTGAATTGGGATTAATTAAATTGAATAGTTTTATTGAGTTACGAGTTATCTTGAACATATGTTGCATTCCTTATAATTAAGTTACTTAAATACATGCATTCAATTTCTCTCCAGTTTTGGTCACTGATTCTATGGTTGTGGTAGATAAGGTATGTTTGCCTTATCAAAGTGATACTCATCATAATTATGGTCTTGTGACTTCTATACATAATTAAGTAGCCTTGGCCCTTCAACATGCCAAAGTTACAAGCTTGATTCATATGTGAGGATGCAAAGCGTGTAAATTATGCCTAGGTATAGATGCAAGATTGTATTGTTAAAAGGACATAAAACCATCTATAAGTACTCCAGGAACAATGAACTACCCAATTATTTTAATATCATATCCATCACTATACCTTTATTTGTGTTTGGGGGAAAATATTTTCTTCATCCAGCACTGGAGGGTTGAAGTCCTAAGTTTAGGAATTTCAGTTATATTTCAAAGATTATTTTATTGATATGCTTGGCCTACCTACCAAGAATTTGAGTTACTATAAAGAAAAATGTGTTTGATTCTATTAAACTATACTCTTTCATCATATTTACATTTAAGTAATATATGCTTGATTGTAAATTATATAGATACAATTTCTAAACTGTGAATTGTATAGTTTGGATACATTGATCTATAAGGATAGTTTCTTAACTGAAGATGACACTCTTTTTTATTTTAGTTTCTTGCTAGTGATTGACTCTTCCTCCTCTGCCTTCAAGCCATTAAGATGGTCATTTCTCTATATAAGATGAAGGTGCCTCTTTTAGATTCATGCCATTAAGTGGTAACATCATTCTTTCTTTACGTATAAATGTATAATTATCCACCCTAAATTAAAATGCTAGTTTTTTCTATTGTAACTTTAGATATTTTTGACATTTTGGGTTATGATTGAAAAAATATATGTTTATGTCTTAAGGGAAACGTGATCTTTGTATGCTGCTTGACATGACCTTATATGGATGGATGCTGGTTTTGGACCTCTATTTTCTTATTCATTCTACTGGATCTTTGTTTTGTTTCTTAGCGAATATTTGTTGTACTACAACTCAAGAAGGTGAATGAAATAGAGGTACTGAAGGTTTGTTAAATGAGGTATTTTCTATAATGGGGTTCTAACTTTATTAGTTTGGTGGCTTTGAGGATTTGTTTGATTTGTTTCCCGATAGGAGGTGGTGGTGCGAGGTTGTTTTTTGTGCTCTAAGGAGTATCAGTGTTTCATTCTCTGTCTTTGGAGGGTATGTACAGGAAAGGGGTTGGTAGTTAGTCTATGCTGGACCTGTTTTAATAATGTTTTTTTGATATAGTGCACCAGGGAGTTAAGAGTTTATTTTCAAAAACTTAATTTTATTTATTCATGTGGTTAGATAAAAAAAACATATGAATATTGTTTTTTATATTTATGATTCTTGAATATTTTTTATTTTATAATTTTTTTAATGAATAATAATGTTGATAATTTCTTGCAGCCCAATATTTAAATTTATATTCCTAGATTTGTTTAAGATAATGATGATTAGTTTTAGACAAATAGAGATTAGTTTTGATTTAATTTTTGAGTGATTGTTTACTTTATTTATCCATATGATGGCTAATATTAACAACGGCTACTTCCTACATGAGATTGTTATTTTGTTCCTATTCTTTGTCACAATTGATCAACACAAAAATCTAATATGGACACATTATATATGTATCATTGATGGTAGCTGACATGGAATGGCCACTACATCTTCTTTGCAATATCAACTCCCTTGTATTCAATGAGCTTGTTAAAAGATAATTTTCACGATATTTCCTCTATTTGATTTTCTTTTCAAAATTGGTGTGTAAACATGATTGGCCACCTCTTCAATGCTCTTATTGGGGATGATGTAATGGTAGTTGGAGCGGGGACTCTGGGCTCATAAGAGGATATTATGCTTGTAGGATTAGCATTCAAAAGGAAGTTGTAGCAGAAGCAAAAAGTAGAAGGCAAACCTGACAATTCACTAGAGCAAATGTATAGGTCAGTTTGAATTTTCAACTCTTTTGGTCTTCACTACCCCGATGAACTTTATATGCTATTTAATTTACTATTAATGGCTCTCTCAAATTGTATGTATTGACATGCTTTCCTCTATATATATATATATATATATATATATATATATATATATGCATGTATGTATGTATGTATATATATTTGCATCCATCCATGTATAGGTTTGTTGGGAGAAATTTGCAAGGTAATTTGAGGTGGAGCTGAAGGAAGTAAAATTGCGTGATGGATCTAGATAATGCCATGGAAGTTGTTGATGAGAATACCATGTCTGTTGCAGCAATGCTAGGTTCAACCTTAACAAGCGAGATTGAAGATGTCAAGCTTCTTAATGACCTACTCATAAAGAAGGAGGAAATTGGATATGACCCACCAATTCATGTTGATGATGTTAGTGGCCAATTCATTGCTCCATTCCTTTACCCCAAGCTTGAATGGGGCAGTATATGCTAGTGCCAGTTAGGTTTTGTGGAGAAGCAAAGATGATCTGCCTGATGAACTTATTTTTCACATCAATTATTTGTTATCTAATCAACCAACTTTCACACTCAACTTCTCTAAAGGTATATGATTATCTTTACAATATTACTTACTTTTAGTCACACTTAAACAAAAAATTATATAATATTATTAATAAACTATTTATTTATGAGTAGAAACTATTAATTAGTAAATTTAATCTAATTATATTTAATACATCTACCATATACTTTTTCTGTCTATATTAAGATAATTATTTTTTCTATTTTAGTCAAAATCTTAATGTGTGCTTGAGAGAGCTTTGCACCTTTGACTAGGACCTTCTAAGTTGTGGGATGCTTTATAATGAGTTGTTTTATTTGTGGATTGATGATGTATGGAGTTATATGGTTAATCCATTTTTTTTATTTGATTTTGTTGGAGTGCTTGGAAACAAGGGAGATATATTACTTTATCAAACATGTCATTTTTTATAAAAATAATATCAACCACTCATCCTAATTTATAGATTAATATAAGCTAATTACGGAAATGTTCATTTTTTCTAATATTCCGTCTCTAAATATATTGGCATTGTAACTCCCAACCCTCACCCATTTCATTTGTCATTTGTCTCCATTTCTCTATTATTTTCATATATTTGTTTGTTGTTTTATTGAAACTTAGGGTATATAATATAGTTTAGCCTTTATATTATTATTTTGTGTGTTTGGTTTGTTAATTTTTTGATTATTAAAGAACATTTTTTGTCATTACTAAACAAAACAAGTTGACTTTTAGCCTATTTGACCACTTCAAACAAATTTATACTGTATGTTACTTTATAGATGGCTTCTAAATTATGGCTTATGTCCTATTTTTATTGTCTATGTTTTCTTAATAGATATTATGTTATATGACATAATATCTAATTTAAAATTTGATAAATTTATGTCTCATTTTTTTTATGAAAGATATATATAATATAATATAATATCTAGCAACTATAATTACACTGGAATATATACAAAACCATGAGCTTAGAGTCCCTATAAATGAGGGTATTATTCTAGCCTTATTCTCGGCCATCAAGAAAAGAAACCAAAGTAATAATAAGAAGAAACAAATTAACCCTTAAACCCAACCATCAAACAAACTTAGAAGGTTATGGAGCCTTGATTTTTTCTATTACCTTTACAATCATTGCATCAATATCATTCTCCACTCCACTTTAAAATTTGCAAAATTCCTAGCTTGCCAAACTTGATACATTGTTGATTTTTGTACTAATGTTCCAACCTTTTTGTGTTATGAAACTCTCAGATGTTCCTAAAGGTGATATCCATAATATTGCACCAACTAGTTTGCCCAATAATTTCTTTCCCTTATTTCAAACAAGCAGTAAAATCGTACGCCATTTATTATATATATATATATATATTTAAAAACGTTAATTTTAATTATTAATAATTATTTTTTTAATAAAAAATTGATTAAATAATATTTTTTAATAAAAATATTAATTAAATAATTTTAATATAAATTTTCATGTGGAAAAGTTTCTGAGAAGTTTCCAGGACGGGGGACGGCACCTAACTGCCGTCCCTGTGCTTCACTGATAGGCAGTAGCATAAAGGCAGTGCTGAAAATGAGACAAAGAAAAATAAGAAACCGACCGACATCAATCGCAAAGAAAGATTAAGGAAAAAATGAGGGGTTACATGGAATTCCATGAATACCAGTTGTGAGAGAGAAAAAAAATAGAAAGGAGAATTAATTTTATCTGAAATAAATTATTAAATATTCATCTATAATTAATTTTGATTATTTCTTTATCTATTTTTTATTTATATTTTGAATATATATTTTTATGTAATTAAGTCGATCATTATGACTGACTAATTATTTATTGTTGGGAAATAGATTGAAACCCTAGATTATGGTTTGAGATATGATATTATTTTCTTTGTTTCATGAAATTGTTCTTTGACTCTATTTTAATTGTTATCGTATATATATATATATATATATGATTTGTCAAGCATAATTTATATGGTGCATGCCTTGTTTTGATAGTATGTATGATTATTTTCCTGCTAGGTGATCATATAAATATGCTAGAATTTATATGTATAAATTACATTTAGGTTACATAACAATTCACCTAATAGTTTTGTGAGTCTAATCAGAGTAGTGGATCGTTTAGATATACGTGGGTCAAAGTAGAGAAATACAACTAGACATACTTATTATACTATTTTAGGTACTTAGATTGACATCTTGCCAATTGTATTTAATGTATTAAATCTAGTTAAATATAGAAGCCATTACTTGCTACTATACTATTAGTATTTAATAGGATTAATATTACCACTTTGTTGTTTTAATTATTTTAGGGAAGTAATATAAGGCGTATAGACCTACTTTTGGCTTACAATTTAGTTGATATCCTTATCATAATTAAATATTAACCTAAAAATTATTATTATATTTTGATCTAATCTGGTGGTGGATTTTGATTTTCTTAACATATTTACCATATTTGAAGCTATCCATTATTTTATTATTTTATTTATTCTTTTTTATTATTTCCTATTTTTAAAAACCCATATTACTGTATTTTTATTTATTTTGTGTGATTTAGAGTTTTTATTTATTAATTTATTTTCATTATTTTTTGAGCTATTTAAATAAAGGTGAACCCTTTGAATCTTCTACATAAAAAGATATAATTATTTACCAATACTATAATTGTCAACAAGAGGGTTTAAATTATATACCACTACAACCACACCTTATAATGGTTACTAAAATCTAGCAAAAAAGTAAAAACAATGGTATTCTACTAAATATTATGGAATCTCTCTAATTAACTTTTGTACCTAAAAATAATACCAAAATACCAAATTAATATTTTAACAAATAAAATAATACCTATAATAATAAAATATTTATTTTTATAAAATTACCAAACTACCCTTATTGATTAATAATAGGTACTATAATTTAATAAAACCAAATTTCCTCACACTGTACATGTAGTGTGAGCTCACACGAAGGGGTGTGGCTAGCCTTGGTGGAAGGGGGAGATGGTGATAGTGGTGATTGTTGGTCGATGGTCAGTAGGTGATGTGGTGGCAAGCTGGTAGTTGCAAGGTGGTGGAGGTTTGTGCTGGAAGTGATGGTCGTGGGTGATGGTGTGGAGGGGTAACACGACTAGAGTTGGTGGAGGTCGTAGAAAAGGTTAGGGTTGGGTCGTGGTTGGAGGTGGCTGTGGGGAGCCAAATGGAGCAGAGAGAGGGAGGTAGGAAAAGGTTATGCGGTGGGAGTTGGACTACCTAGGAAGTGGGGGCTACTGGGTTAGACAAGGGCTAGGTTTGATGCATGCATGAGCAAGTAGGGCTGGTAGTGGTGGCAAGGTGATGTTTGGGTGGGCTAAAAGAGAAGCATGACCAAGAAAGAGGGAATGCATGAGTCTATGGCAGGAAGTGCATATTCAGGCCAAGATTTAGGAAGGCACACAGGTAGGCTATGTGAAGGAGGCACGACTGTAGGCATGTAATGCACGCCCAAGCAAGAAAGAATAGGGGGCATACTAGCATGTGTAAGGCTATGTGTGGCCTGTGCGAGTATGCATGGGCGAACTATGCGAGCATGCACAAGTATATAATAAGAGAAAAAGATGGTGCACAGATGTGCAAAGGACTGTGCATAAGTTGTGCGCCTCACAAAAACGTAACAATGAGTGAGGAAATAAGAGGAGAAAGCTGTAACACCCCAAAATTCACTACTGAATATTTTTTTTAGAAGCATTTAAATTAAAACTTGTGAATTTCAGAAATGTTACTACCGTGATTAGTACAAGATCGGATCATGGCTGTTCCCTTACTAACCACAAGGCTAAAAGAAATTTAGTAACCAACATAAATCAAACCCAAGTAAGGCTTCAAATAAGCAGGAAACAATTATAAGGTAGAAATCAAAGTGAGTGAAAAAGAGTAATAATCCAAAGTACATAGTCAAAGTTCCTTAAATGAGAAAAGGTCTATAAAGTGATAAAGGTTTAGTTTTGGAAAATCCAATACAAAATAGAAAATCATAAAGAAGAAAGTCTGGCTATGACTTTCTCGATCTCCATGCCTAGCCCATGTTCAACACTCAGCCCCGCCTGATGCCTCGTGAACATTGAAGGCATCGAAAAGGGTATCACCAACCCGCACAAAGTCAGAGGGGCCTTCTACTCATGGGAATGAGCAGCACCCATGAAACGGGTAGTCAGTACGCTACGTGCTGAGTAAGGTAACTATGCACTAAGGCTAACACACAAAAGAACATAATCTAAGCAGGATAACATAACATCATACGATCACTTCAGATAAATAAATAAAGGCCAAATTATAGTAAAGATAACTTAATTATTAAATTTCTGATTGGTACTCATTTCACACAATGCTTTTTATTAATTCATGCGAGTACGGGAACCCCACTATTATAGCTGGTGGATCAGTCACTTGCAGGGCAAAACACACCTAGCCACTATTATATGTCAGTGGATCGGTCTCTAGGACAAGATGCTCCTGGCTACTATTATTAGCCGGTTGACCGGTCTAGCCCTGACTCTCATAGTGCTCCACTGTAAGTACTTAATGTCTTTTATGTGTTTTATAAAACTTAGGGTTTGGCTATTGAGCTTGGGATCCCCTACTATTATAGCCAGTGGAGCGGTCACTTATAGGGAAGAATGCACCTAACCACTATTATAATCGGTGGAGCGGTCACTTATAGGGTAGAATGCACCTAACCACTATTATATGCTGTTGGATCAATCTATGCCCGGCTCAATAATCTTCCACTTAACATGATTAATGTTTTACCATGTCTTACTCAAAAGTTTGTCCCTAGACATGCATAACTAACTCCATCTATACTTATCCTCCAAGAGGGCTCGTCCCATATCTTGAAACTCCTACACCTCCTAACTTGCCCCAACATCCTTTCCTCCTTACCCTAACTCACACTAGAGGCCTAACTCCTAAGTTTATGGGTCAAGGCCCACTACCTTACACCTCCAAGTCCACTCACTGCCTCACCCTAGGGTTTTCTCCAAAAACCCTAATTTGGGCCTATGTGGCCCATTCTTCTCCACCTCACATAACCCAAACTATTTTAACACCCCACACATCACAACCCTCGGATTCGACCCTCATTATCTCACTTTACTCCCCAAGTACACATGTGACCATAAAATCCTAGGTGGCTACGCCAAACCATAGCATCCTCATTTCCACATGTCACCCCTCCATTTCTCACCTTTCACTCTTATTTTCCCATGAAAAACCCTAGATTCTCCCATACAAAACCTTAGATTCTCATATGTAAAACCCTAGAGTCTCCCATGCAAAACCCTAGATTATCCCATGCAAAGTTCATCTACTTTAGTTTGCTTTAAGTCCCCTTTTATTCTTTCTCTCATAGATCATGGGATGTTTAGGTCAATCCCACATCCCTTGGTCAGCTTACTTCCCCATTTTCCCTTTTCATCCTTTCACCCTATATCATCACATTACATATCCTATCATGCATGTCCTAAAGGGCCACAACACATCACATCATAATCAGAACGTATACATATTATACATATGCCATAAGATAACACATGAGCATACCTCAACTCCAAGCTACGCTACACATAAAATAGTTATAACGATAAGCATAAGATACATAACATATCATGATATATGGCATACAAGGCATATAAGGCACATAACACACATAAGGCCTTAGCTACACCCTTACCTAATATGTCACCGGTCTTGGAGCATGCTCCTATGCCTCCTTAGGGTTTTGAATGGTTTTACTTATAAGAGGGAAAACTAAGGATTAGTTTTCCTCCTGCCAAAATATTACTATTTCCTATTTTATTTTAAGATTAGGGTTACTATTGTCAAAGGAAACTTTATAAGTGAAAATAAGTTTTTTTAATGATATTTATAGCTATATTTATATTAATAAATCTAATAGCTTTATTTCCTTTAGTAATAGTACTGACACTAGTTATAGCAAAAATGGCGATATTAATAATAATAATAATACTAATACTCCTAGTAATAGAAACCCTAGTATTTTTAATCCTAAGACTAATAATAGGGTTACGGATAAAATAATAATATAATAATAGTAACACTAACAAAATACTAATATTTCTAAGGATAATAGTAATAATAGTAATATTTGAAATGATGATAATATAAGAGTTTGAATATTTTTTACCATAATAATAATAATAATAATAATAATAATAATAATAATAATAGTAAAAAAAAAAAAAATAATAATAATAATAATAATAATAATAATAATAATAATAATAATAATAATGGTATTAATCGAAATAATGTAAAATAGGGTTTTGATCTTTCATTGTAGTAGTAGTAGTAGTCGTAATAGTAATAACAATAATAATAATAATAATAATAATAATAATAATAATAATAATAATAATAATAATAATAATAATAATGGTATTAATCGAAATAATGTAAAATAGGGTTTTGATCTTTCATTGTAGTAGTAGTAGTAGTAATAACAATAATAATAATAATAATAATAATAACAATAACGATAATAATAATAATGTTGACGATGATGATGATGATGATAAAATAAGGTTTTGGCTCTTAATAGTAATAATGATAACAATAAAATAATAATAATAATAATAATAATAATAATAATAATAATAATAATAATAATATAATTAAAATGAATAATGTCTGAATAATTAGGATTTAAGGGTTGAGAGGGTTTAGGGTACCACCTAGGGTTGAGAGGGTTTAGGGTACCACCTAGGGTTGGTGGTGACTAGTGGCACTGGTGGCGGTGGCTACAGTAGGGAAAGAGGGAAAAGAGAAGGTTAGTTGAGTGTTGGGAATAAGAGAGGGGGAATAAGGGTGAAAGTTGGGTTGGTTGAGGTTGTCCAAGTTGAGAGGGTTGGAATGCAGGTGGTGGTGCAACGAAAGGCGGCGGTGATGTGGTGGCCGAGAGTGGTGGAAAGAGAGAAAGGGAGGAGGAGAGGGAGGAAAGGGTAAAGGAGGGTAGGGGAGGTAGAGGAAGGTGTGTAGGGAAATTTGGGAGGTGGAAGAGTGGTACTTATGACAGGAGTGGTGGCAAACGGATGTGTAAAGGACAACAGAGGTGGAAGTGTGTCTGCTTGGGAAGGAAACTTTGCACGGTCGAGGTGGCTCATGCAAGGCAAATCGAGGGCGGAGGGTGGCGTAGTTTGGTAGAGGGTGATGTAGGGAGTGGTGTTGTGGGTGGCTCGAGCGACAGCGCTAGACAATGGCGACGACGAGGGCGTCTGATAGAGTAGTGGTGCACGAAAGGGATTTTATGCGTTACAGGAAAGAGTTCGAGTCCGGGGTTGGTTATGGGGTATTTATAGGGCCAAAGGAGGGGGATAAGGTTAGAGGAGAATGAGAGAATAGGGGTAGGTAGGTGAGGGCACATAGAACGATAATGGCAGGTTGCGATTGGCTAGGGAGGAAGAAATGGTGTTCAAGAAGAGGGGAGGGTTGGTTGGGTCAAATGGCAGATGGATTAGCCAGAAGAGAGAGGAGAGATGGCCAGTTAGTGAGCGTGGTCAGCAGCGAGATTCATGGCGCAGGTTGGGGGAGGTTGCAGGTCGCGACGGGGGAGGAATAAGAAGGAAGAAGAGGAAGGGGAGTGGACCGGGTTGTTCGGGAAAAAGAAAAGAAAGAAAAGGAGGGAATTGGCCAAGCGGTTGGGAAAAAGAAGGAAATGAGGAGCACGGGGTTTGGGCCATGCTGAAGGAGAAGAAAGGGGAAGGGGGTTAGGCTGTAGAGGAGTTGGACCAAATCAGGGAAGAAGAGAAAAAGAAAAGGAGAAAGGAAAAGGGAAAAGAAGGAGAAAAAAAGGAAAGAAGAGAAAAAGGAAAAGGAAAAATAGGTTGGTTAGGGTATTTGTAATATTTTGGTATTTTAGGATATTTAAAAATAATAATATTTTAATAAAATAATATTTAATTCCTTTTTATGTTAATTTTAGATTTTTGAAAGATTTTTCCTAAATTTCATTTTAATTAGCAAAACACCCAAATTTTCCTAATTAAAATATTTATTATTTTCTTCTTGATTTGCGTTAATTAATTCCCTTTTATTTTAGTAAAATAATTTACTTAATTAATTTTCCTAAGAAATTCATAATTAGTTATAATTCTTAAAATTAGGGTTTTGGGGTATTTCAAAAGCGACGACGATGGGCAACGATGGTTAGGGACGATGAGGAGGATTGATAGGGTGGTTGGTGTGATTGATTTACAAATCCATGGATATGTTTGTGGTTGGTGGTTGTGTGTGTGTGATTGTTGGCAGTTCTATCAAATGCAACAAATCAAGAAGAAGAAGTAGAAGAAGAAATGCCTGACATGCTGGTTGCTCAATAAAAAATGGGCACTAATTGAGGAAAATAAATGAGGATGGAGAGAGGAGAAGGTAGTATATATATGTGTGTAGGGTGGTTTGCAAATGTAGAATGGAAGGCGAAGGTGCCGATGCCGATGGTGATAAGTTATGACAGAGGTAGAAGAAAAGCATGGCTAAGGTGATGGCAATGCATGAGGGATGGCAGGGTGAGGACCAAAATTCATTGGGATGAGATGGAAGATCATGGTTGAGATAAGAGTTGTGTGTTCCGTAGGTTAAGGAAACACACACGAGATAAGAGAAGGAGAAGAAGAAATCGACGTAGAAGAAGGAAGAAAAAGGAAATGGAGAAATAAAATAAAAGGGGAAAAAGGCTTAAGTTAGGATTTAGATTAAATTTGATTAGCTAAAGTAGGTAAGATTAATGATATCTGTCAACCAAGATTAAGGTTAGAATTTCTTAGGTCAAAGCCTAGGATTAGGCTAGGCTTTTAGGATAAAGGAATTAGGGTAAGGCTAAAATAAACTTATCTCAATATTAGAATTAGATTATAGTATTAATTATACAGATTAGGTTTATCTAAACTTTGGAGTATTACATTAATATTCTAATGTGTTGGGTTGAAGAATAGGGGATCCTCAAAATTTGATTTTGAAGAATCGAATAGAGGGATAAAGATGTACTAGAGGATGTTTGAAGATGTAATATCAAGGCATGCTTGAGATTAATGCTTGATATTGAAGATCAGTGTGGATGAACATGATACATGTGGGCGTGCATGAAAGAGACGTACTTGCATGGGAAGTAAGATGAAGGAAAGGTTAGCAATTTGATTTTGGGGAAGAGCCAACCTGGCTTTGATGCCAAAATGATGTGGATCAACTTGTTATTCACATTTTAGGATGAGTTTGAAGGTCTTCAACAAAGGTTTGAAGGCCTAAAGAAGGATTTTTGTTTGGGTTTTAAGATTTCATGAAATGATTGTGAACCTTCCACCAAGATTCAACAAAAAAAGGTTTGAAATTTGGATTTTTATTCAATAATACATTCAAAGGGGTTCTAGATAGGATTACTCCAAGCAATTCATAAGAAGAAGATGTTATCTTAGAGAGAAATAAACTTAGCCAAAGCTTAGCTTGATTATTATTCAACTCATCAATATCATGTACAAGGGAAGACAATGAGTATATATAAGAGTTATGCCAAGTTGTTTAACCAATCTTAACCAATTAATAGCCAAAATAGCTATTAGGAAACCAACCTATACATTAGCATAACAAACTAATTGTTTTTGGCTTAGTTAGTTCTAACTACTTGAGATAGTTCCTACTGATTCCACATGTAGCCATTAGTTTTTTTATTAGTTAATTTTAGTTGTAAAACCCCTACAAAAGCTACACCTAACTAAATGGAATTAATTATAACATTATAAACATTAAAATGGAAAATACACATACATGAAATAACAAGCTACGAAATCCTAATTTATATATGATAACCTAGGGTTTGCAAGTTAAAAATATAAGGCATTTGCTTAAACTTGTTTTCTTTTCCTCCTTGTGTGCTATAGATTGAATGTTTGAAAGCTTTATATGCGATAATGTCTTAAATATCTGCATGTCTCAAGTGTAATCTTCTCGCAAATAAGTAACATACCTATAAGAACATTTTAAAGTCTCTTCATTAGCAATAGTATAAAATATTAGGAAAAAGGTCTAGGATGACTAGTTCCTTTATTAAGTATGTCAATTCCTAATTATCAAGAGGATCATGACATGCTCCTAGCTCAAATAATTTCTAAGAAATTAGAGAGGGCAATAATCGAGCATGGTTGGTGAAATTTGGTATTAGGATGAGGTGATTCTTGGATAATATCTGAGAGTAGTGTGCTCTAATTGGATGAGTGAAATTTAAATTGTAGATGAGGATGAATCTTCAAGGATTGAAGATATAGGATGATGATAAGTTGAGTATAATAGGAGTTGAATAATAGATGAGGCTGAGATGTAATATGGTTTGAATATGAGAGTGATATTCAAATATGTTTAATAGAAATGGGTGGAATCTTACTTGAAGATGATAGAGATTTAAATAGATAAATGAAATGGGGTTCGAATATGGCAGGCTATATTCAAATTGTTTTAGGAAAGATGGGAGGATAATAGGTTCTTAATGAGTTTGGTGGATGGTTGAAGATAGAGAGAAGGTGGTTGAATATTTGGAATGATAAAATTTGATGATGATGGGTTGAAGTATAGAATATCTTCAAACTTCAAATTTGAAGATTAAAAGGGAGGATGAAGATATACTAAAGGTTGGTTGAAGATCTACTACCAAACATTATGAAGATTACCTATAATTCACATTGAAGATCAATGTGCATGGGTTAATGTAACTAAAATATTGCTAACAAGATGAAGGGAAGGGATGGCAATTTGAATGAATTGAAGAGACAACCAAGCTTTGATACAAAAAATGATGCAGATCAACTTGGAAACCATGAAATTGGATTGGATTTGATGATCTTCAAAAACGGTTGGAAGGATTGAAGATGGGTTTGGTTGGTTTGAAGGTATGGATGAAAATGGAGGGTGTGAATCTTCAACCAATATTCACACAAGAAAGGGTTAAATTTGAATTTTTACTGAAGAACATATTTAAAGGGTTTCTAGATAGGAAATACTCTAATTAATTTCTAAGAAGAAGATACTATCTTACACAAGAGAGAACCTTATCCAAAATTTCTTGACTATCATTCCACTCACTAACTATCGTGTCCAATGGATCATCATGATTATATATAATACTCATGACATGTTGTTACATCAAATTACTAACTACCTAGCAACTAAACTAACTGTTACTTAATAAATATACACATTGGCAACAACCCTAAAGCTACTTGCCTTAGTTTTTTAGCAACTAAATAGATTTTGTTGTAAATGACCTAACCCATGGTTTGTTTAGGTGTAAAAATAATTAGAAATAGTTATAACACACTAACAATTGTAAAATATGCCATTTAATTAAATGAAATTAGTTACAGCATTACAAATATTAAATTGACAAATACGTATACATGAAATAATAAGCTATGAAAAATTAATTTATATATGATGATAACCTAGGGTTTACAACAAGTTATACAAAATAATGAGGTTTTTGCATGAACTTGTTGTCTCCTCCTACTTGTATGCTATGCCTCAATATTTAAATGTCTTGTACATGAAAATATCTTAAGTATCATCCTCTTTCAAATATATAACATACCTACAAGAACATTTTAAAGTATCTTCACCAGCCATGGTAGAAATATTATAACAAATATCAAAGATGATTGGCTTCATTGTTATGTATACCAATTCTTCATTATCGAGAAGTTCATGAGATGCTCCTGCATCATCCTTATTATCTTATTTGCAATATAGTTTATATATTTTTACTTTTTTTTAATACAATTGGCATATGTCATGGGTTGATGGTTTTAGTTTACCTCTTAAATTTAATTTGGCATTATTGTACACTAACAATCCTTTTGGATGATTGGATTATTATTCTTTTTCTTATCTTTCTTTTGTTTTTAGTATGCTCTTTTTCTTTTCTTTTTTTTTGTGCCCTTGAAGTGATGAACTTTGCTCCTCCATTTCTAGGGCATTTATTAGCTTCTCATTATGTTTGTAATGCTAAAATCTAATCACACCTTGCACTATATTTATGAACTTAATTTACATGCTTATGGTCTTGATTATTATAAGAGATGCTCAATTTTTTCTCCTCAATTTATATTCATAAGAGGGGGTGGAATGGAAATTTATTTACCATTCCACATAGTATTAAGGTTTAGGAAGCATTTGATCTTTAATTTTGACATATTTAGCCAGCTTAAGCAAAATAGGATAATGCGTAAGAAGAAAAATAGGATAACACTCAAGAAGGATGGAGTCCTAAATGAGGATGAAAACTCTTGGTAGAAATAGAATAGACTAGTTTGGATGCTATTAATGGTAATTTATATATATATATATATATATATATATTAATAATGTCATATTATTATGTATTTATTATGATTATTGATGTTAATTTGTGCAACTTTTTTTTGTTTTTATTTAAATCTATGTACCTTTTTAATTAATATTATTATTAGTATATATGTATTTAAATTTTAGGGGGGACTAATGTAGTTTTGGACTTTTTTTTCTTTGGGAAAATCAAGAATTTAGTCATCTGCGGAGCCTATTTCCTAACCAAAGTTTTCACCACCATCCATTTTAATTTTTCTCTATCTCTATTTCTCTATTTATTTCATGCATTGGTTTGTTATCTTTTATTATTATTATTTATAGGCTTACCATTATAAATTATATTTTATTTTATTGATCACTTTTGTTTATTGTTTTGGTCTATTTGGGTTGCTATTTTTTTTAATATTAAAGAACTACATTGCTTTGTTCTTTTATAATGTGTCTATGATATTATTTTCATGGTACATGATATTGGGTAGTTTGATGTGCATATATAGATAGAATTTACTTTGATGAATACGGTATATACAGATAATTCCTTTTTTTTTGGTAATTGTTTGGCTAGCTGAAAATGTTATAACGATCTTTAACCTATGAAGACACATTTCATATTCTCTAGCATAATCCCTGAGGTGTAGGACTGTAAATGAGTTGAGTCAAGTCAAGTGAAACTTATGTAAGAGCATCCCCTTGATCTAATCCCATTTCGAACACCCTTCTCCCCAAATTAGATGACCCCAAAATTCTTCTAATTTGGGAAGGTGTCCACTAAACTTTCTCCCATCAACTTTCCCTTCCCAACCCCCTAATTTTTTTTGTACACACTATGGGAAAACAAAAACATCCCAAATCTACCAACTTATTATGTGAGAAAAAAAACACCCATGCATAAGCCATGCATGAGCCATGCAAAACGTCCTCCCAAGTCACAAAAATTGCAGCCATATTTTAGCCAATCTTCAAGCCTTTTTCAAGACACCTTTGATGTCATCAAGCTAAGCCACCTTAAAGTCATACTTAGCCACTTTTTCTCCTTCATTCTAGCCCCTACATTCGAAACTTTACAACCCAAACCCACATGCCCAAACCCTATCTTTTTCCAAACTATAAAAGTACCTTCCCTTACCACATTTTCCAACCTGCTCAACCCCATCCTTGCCATCTTTTTCAACATTTTGCAGCCTCAAAATCCCATGCACACCTTGCCATTCCCAGCCTACAAAAAACACCTAACACTACCACCTTCTCTGGCCTACACAACCCACTACCCCTACCATCCTTTTTAGTCTGCATGTCCAGCCCCTCCCTCCCCATGTTGAAGCTTGCAAGGAAAAAAAGGAAGGCAGTAGTCTTCCATGGTGCAGAATTATAACCTTTTTTTATACCTTGTAATCTCCACTTGTACTTATGGAAGCCCCTTCTTAAGTTAACTTTAAGGGTTAACCATTTTTATTATTATTTAAAATCATGTAATAGAGTGTACTTTAGGGGATAACTTATACTCTACTAAAATCAGCCAAAGTAAGGGCTAAATAGAAGAGGGGTGCACATCCTCCGGTTGGTTGGGGAAAATTAGAAAAGTTAACTAATTAGTAATTATCTAGTTTGGTTTCTAATCAGCTCTGGTTTAATTGGATTGTAACTAAACATATTGTAACACTATATAAGAGTAAGAAGTGATGGTTATAGGGGGTTTATGGTCAATCTTGATTCTCTCTTTATGAGTGAAAATTACCTCCTTAGTTAGTGCATACCATGGTTGATTTATCTCAAAAATCTTATGTCTTTTATCTTAAGTGCTGCATAGCTTAAGTGGTAGATTCAAGTGTGTGAATTAAAGATTACATAATTCGTATCTTCAACACTTCTTCTCTTCTCTAAATCCATCATTTATATGGCCTCTTACCCAGCCATAATTTTTAGCACCAAATTTAACCCACTTTGTATCCACTATACATCAAATTGGTATCAAAGGTTATATTGTTATAAATTAGGTATCATTTTCATTCTACCATCAGCCCTACATCATTTTCCAAGCCAAACACTCACAGTGTTTTTTGTTATCATAACAGCCCTTGAGGTCGTTCCCTATGGGAAGAAAGAAATTTCTTCACTTTGTAGGCCATTTAAGCCCTTAAGTTGCAATATATATATATATATCCTCACCATCCAGCCCTTTCAACCCCTCAATTTGTAAAGAAATTTTTTTTTCTTCACCACCCTACCCTTTCAAGCCTCTAATCTGCAAGAAATATTTTCCCCCAAACCTAACCATTTGAACCCTCAACATACAGAACACAAATTCTCCTTCACCTTTACACTTTTTTCGAACCCATTTTATATATAAAAAATAACCCTATGGATGATCATCTTGTACCTAGGGGTTTAAATTTCAATGAGGCACATGATGACAGGAGGGATCGTGTTGTTGATGCCCTACAACATGACATTTAAATAATAGATCACATGTTGGTAGCCTTACAAGAAGAAATGGGACACATCTAAGCTCTTTTACAACAACTTATCCCCAACAATCCATCCAAACTGAACCCCCATGGTGTTGAAAACCTTTCAAGTGAAGAAGACTCTTCAACAAGTGAGTCATCCCGTGAACCAAAAAGAATGGGAAAGGAAAAGGGAAGAGACTTCAGGAATATCAAAACTAAAATCCCGAATTTTGAAGCCCAACATAATCCAAAAGTATTCCTAGAATGGGAACTAAGATACTCTAGGAATTTTGAGGCTAAAAGGTACAAAGATGATAAAATATTCAAAGTAGCCACCTTGAAGCTTAAGGGTCATGCCTCTATTTGGTGGGAGAACCTTACCAACCAAAGAATGAGGAAATAAATATCAAAAATTAAATTATGGCAAATGATGAAGAAGCTCATGCGAGAATGATTAGTGCCATCCTCTTATACTCAAGACTTGTTCAACAAATTATCCTCACTATGGCAAGGGTGAAAGGAATCAAGGTGGAGGAAGAAAAAGAAAAAAAAATCCGAAAGGAAAGAAAAGAAAATTAAAAATCAAAAGGTGAAAGGGAGAAAATTCTGATAGTGAAAATATAATGTTGTGATGAAAAATGAATTCACCTGAGGAGATTGGGTTGATGTTTTTTCAAAGAAAATTACTCCACTAGGTTCCAAGAATTTTATTCACACCACAATCCTACAGTTATCCACTACCTTAAAGCCTAGACCCATTACCACCTAATAAGACCTCTTTGATTTATGACATGCATGTGGTTGTACAAGTGGTACAGAATGAGAATCACCTCAAGATTATGGTAAATCATGTTCACAGGAATGATTTGTGCAAAACACATACCATATAAAAAACACGAGAGTTAAATGTTCATTTTTGTGAGAATCATTTATGTTTCTCTCAGAGCTAACCCTGGAACAGTCCTAGTATTGTTCCCATCCTTCCTAAAACTAGTTGTAAAATTCACTATTTAAAAAAAAGCACTTAAATTAAAACCCATAAATTTTGGGGATGTTACCGCCATACTTAGTACTAGACCGGTTCACTCCGACCGTTCCAGTACCAAGTGTTAAGGCTAAAGAGGATTATTTTCAAACTTAAAACGAGATTTCATAAAAAGAACTAGAAAGATCATAACATAGAAATCAAAGTACGTATAGAAGTTTGTAATTAATTATAAAATAGAAATCAGAGTGCGAAATCAAAATTCTTCAGAGGGAATAATGTGTACAAACATTAATATTTAATTCAAGAAAATCGAATACAGGAATGAAATATCATAAAGAAACATAATGACATAAGAGAAGATCCGACCACGTCACTCCAATCATCGAAACAAACCCAAAATCAATGCTCAGCCCACCTGACGCCTCATGGACATCAAAAGCATCATAATATGCATCGTCCACCGGCACAAAGTCAGAAGGGCCTTCTACTCGTGGGAATGAGCAACACCCATGATGTGGGAGCAGAGTCACATGTCACGGCACCGACTAAGATGGTTATGCTACTCCACACAGATACATGAACATGGAGGTTCATGCATGGGCTGCATGCAATGATCTTTAGTTAGCGTAACGTTTATTATCAAGTCATTTATTATTATTTTTATTTCGAGTCAAATAAGGTTGTTAGTAGCTAGATTATTTAATATCTTCTAGCTAGTCTTAAGTCATTTATTATTATTTTTATTTTGAGTCAAATAAGGTTGTTAGTAGCTAGATCATTTAATATCTTCTAACTAATCTTAAGTCATTTATTATTATTTTATTTCGAGTCAAATAAGGTTGTTAGTATCTAGATCATTTAATATCTTCTAGCTAGTCTTAAGTCATTTATTATTATTTTTATTTCAAGTCAAATAAGGTTGTTAGTAGCCAGATCATTTAATATCTTTTAGCTAGTATTAAGTCATTTATTATTATTTTTATTTTGAGTCAAATAAAGTTGTTAATAGCTAGATCATTAATCTTCTAGCTAGTCTTAGTGAATTCAATGTTTCTAGGAAAGATTAGTGGCAAGATTATTGTAATGTTTGAAGGGAGGCTTGACAACTTTTGGCTATTTAAAGCGATAGAAATCGAGAGAAAGAACACAATTTGAATGAGAAGAAAAACCTTAAGCTTGCTTAAACTCGAATTCTGTGTGGATTCATCTCGTAACAAGTCAAATCTGCGTGAATGATTTGTTTCAAAAAACTTTAATCTTTATTTCTATGTGGTTTAAAGATTAATCTATCATTCTATTTTTTTTTACTTCACCACCTCTATCTTTTCCACCGAAAACCCTACTCCAAATCGTCACTCCATTTGTCCATCCAAACCCTTTTCACCGCCCTTCTATCTTTCCATCAACCCTAAACCGTCTTCCACCTTTCCTAACCCTAAAGCACCGTTTATATTACACCCAAGCCTGAGACTCTAACCGTACACGCATCAACCCATAAAAGGGTGATTAGTACGCTATGTACTGAGCAAGGTAACTGCGCACTAAGGCCAGCACATAAAATCACATAAACCATGCAGAGAAATAAAAAGAGCATAAAGTCCAACATGATAACATATTATCGTACGATCATTCGGTTAAATACATAAAGGCCCATTTTTAGTCTGGATTAGTTAGTTAATTAATCTTTTATGAGAACTCATTTTCACGCTATATCTTTTTATCAATTCCTGTGAGTACATGAACCTCCCACTATTTTAGCCGGTGGCTCAGTTATATATAGGGCAACATGCCCTAACCACTATTATAGCCTGTGGATCGGTCATATATAAGGTGAAAACCTTAACCACTATTCCTTACTGGTGGATCGGTTTAGTTCCTGCTCGCATGGTCTTCCACTATAAGTACTTAGTGTCTTTTATGTGTCTTAGCAAACTCAGGTTTGGTTTATTGAGCTCAAGATCCCTCACTATTATAGCCGGTGGGCCGGAAACACATAGGGCATAAAGCTCCTAACCACTATTATTCGCTGGTGGATCAGACACTTATAGGGTAAGATAACCTAACCACTATTCCTAACCGGTTGATTGGCTGGACCCGGCTCAATAATCATTTGCTTTAAATGATTAATGTCTTAAGTGTCTTATTCAGAAATTTAACCCTAGACATGCATGACTAACTCCCTCTACGCTTATCCTCCAACTAACCTGTACCATATCATGAGAACCCTGCACCTCCTAACTTTCCCCGACAACCTTTCCTCTATACTCTAACTCACACTAGAAGTCTAACTCTGAAGTATGTGGGTCAAGGCCCACTACTATGCACCTCCAAGTCCACTCATTATTTTACTATAGGGTTTTCCCTAGAAACCCTAGTTTAGGCCTACATGGCCCGTCCTACTCCACTTTACACAACCCAAATCATTTTAATACTCTACACATCACAACCTATAGATTCCTCCTTCATCATCACACTTTAATCACCAAGTACACACGCTATCATGGAACCCTAATTAGCCACACCAAACCCTAGCTGGTCACACCAATCCCTAACTCGGTCTCCTACGTACCCTTATATTATTCCATGTATTACTTTCAATCAAAGGTGTTCAAACACCCAAACAACACTTACATTACCTTCCTCACACCCCAAATCAACTATCCCTACATAAATTTCACTCCCATGCAGACTTTACACATCCTATGCAACCTTTCGAACTTTTCGTGCAAAACCCTAAAACTCCCATGTGTGGAAGATTCACCCATGCAAACCTATATCCATCCATGCAAAACCCTAGATTCCTCTATGCAAAACCCTATATTCCTCCATGCAAAACCTTAGCTCCATCCATACAAAACCTTATATTCCCCCATGAAAAATTCTAGATTCCTCCATACAAAACCCTAACTCCATCCATACAAAACCCTAGCTTCCCCTATGCAAAACCCTAGATTATGCCATACGAAACCCTATATTAGATTCTCCTATGCAACACCATAGATTAGATTCTCCCACGCAAACCATAGATTAGATTCTCCCATGCAAAACCATAGATTAGATCTCCCATGCAACACCATAGATTAGATTCTCCGATGTAAAACCATAGATTCTCCCATACAAAACCATAGATTCTCCCATGCACAACCATAGATTCTCCCACTCTTTTATTTTATTTAAAAATCCCTTTTTTATTCATCCACTCATGAACCATTAAAATATTTAGGTCAACTCACACCCCTTGGTCAACTTATTTCTATTTGGTCAACTTACTTCCACATTTTCCTTTTTCATCCTTTCCACCTCACCAACCACATTAAACATCCTCACATGCATGTCTTAAAGGGTCATACCACATTTCATCACATTCCACAACATTTCACCACATATACACATCAACATATAAAATAAGAAGCCACTTAAGCATACCTTAATTCCAAGCTGCTCCATACATAAAATAATCAACTAATAGCATATGATACACAACAAGAAATTATATAAGGCATCAAAGGCATGTAATACACATAATACACATAACACACATAAGGCCTTAGTTACATCCTTACCTAAAACGACGCCGGTCTTGGAGCACGCTCCTACGCCTCCTTAGGGCTTTGACTGGTCTCACCTATATGAGGGAAAATCTAAAGGTTAGATTCGCTCCTACCAAAATACTATTATTTACTAATTTATTCTAAGACTAGGTTTTTGATAAAATAATAACATATCAATAAAAATTTCATTAAGTAATTACTAATTTTGCTAAAAATATAAGAAATAATAGTAATATTGTAAGAGTTGATAATATAAGGTTTGAAGACTTTACCCTAATAATAATAATGATGATACTAAAAAAATAATGATAACAATGATAATGGTAAAAAAAATAATACTAATAATAATAATAATAATAATAATAATAATAATAATAATAATAATAATAATAATATGATTCAAAATAAATGGTGGAATAAGGGCTTCAACCCTTTACCAAAATAATACTAATAATGATGTTAGTAACATTAATAATAAAAATAGTAGTAATAATAATAATAATGATACTAATAATAGCATAAACCTAGAGTAAAGTAAAGTAGGGATTCAACCCTACTTGAAATAATAATAATACTAGTAATAATAATAATAATGATGATAATAATAATAATAATAATAACACACTACTACTACTACTACTACTACTACTACTACTACTACTACTACTACTAGTAATAATAATAATAAGAGTAGAATAGGGCTTCAGCCCCAAAATATAAATAATAATAATATCATTAGTAGTAGTAGTAGTAGTAATAATATATTTGAAATAATTGAAATAAATTAAAATAAAATAAATAAGGCTTGTACAAATAGTAAAAAAAGGGTTGAGAGGGTTTAGGGTTCCACCTTAGGTTGGTGGTGACAGGCGGCACTGGCGGTGGTGCACATTGGTGGCGGCGGTGGCCGAAAAAAGACAAGAAAAGGGAAAAAGTTGAATGCAGGGAAAAAGAGAGGTAGAATGAAGGTGGGAGTTAGGGTGTTTAGGGTTGCCTAGGTGGAGAGGAGTAGAATAAAGGTGGCGGCGTACGACGATTGTAGTGGTGGCCGAAAATGAAAGAAGGAGAGAAAGAGATGAGGAGGGAAAGAAAGAGGAAAATAAAGGTAAGGGAAGATAGAGGGAAGTCTGTAGAGGCTTTTGGAAGGTAAAATGGGCAGTGGTGTAACACCCCCAAAATTCACTACTGAAAAATTTCGTTTTATTAAAAGATAATCGCGAAGCAGATTAATAAAATGTGAATTTTGGGAAGTATTACCGCCACACTTAGTACCAGACCAGTTCACTCATACCGTTCCAGAACCAAGTGCTAAGGCTAAGAAAATGAAATACAGCTTGAAAGGAATTCAACACACACAAATCAAAGTAGCGCATCAAATCGTTTACAATAATAAAATCCACTAACGGTGGTTATAGTAACACATAAAATTAAAACCAGAAATTTAAAGAGAAAGAGAAAACCCTAACGATATCGGATAACTCCTTACTCTATTTCCCGTAGCCCACTTGAGTAGCACCTGAAAATACCTACAAGGGCACTGCCCATTGAATAGGTAGGGGCCCCATAAAGGAAATCCCTTCAGTACTACGGTACTGAGTAACCCTTTAATACCACACTTAAGGACAGGCCCGCATACGGCACACAATGCAAGCTACACACATAAATAATGAGAGGTGCACACATAACAATAACATGCATAATAATTCATAAATCACGATCGATACTTTGGGCCTTAAGCCATGTCATAGTGTAAGATCAATACATTCAGGCCTTAAGCCATTATTCCATCATCATTCAATTAATATCATATTTTATATCCATGTGAGTGCGAGAACCCCACTATTATAGCCGGTGGACCGGAAGTCAATACACAGGGCAGAACCCCTCTGACCACTATTATTGCCGGTGGACCGGAAGGTAAACACACAGGGCAGAACGCAACTGACCACTATTATTTACCGGTGGACCGGTCTGGCCCCGACTCACATGGTGTTCCACTATAAGTGATTAGTATTTTTCCATAACCTTATTCACATACATAACTGATTTTATTGAGCTCGGGACCCCCACTATTTTAGTCGGTGGACCGGAATATATATAAAATCATCATCCAGGGCACAACGCTCCTGGCCACTATTATAATCGGTGGACCGGTACTCATAATCACATACAAGGGCAACATGCTCCTGGACCACTATTATATCCGGTGGACCGGTACTCAATATCACATACCAGGGCAACACGCTCCTGGACCACTATTATAACCGGTGGACCGGTACTCAATATCATAATCATCTGGGCCCGGCTCATTAATATTCCACTTTCAATAATAGTATCTTTCCTTTTCTTTAATCAGCACATCAATCATATTTATTTGCCTTGAATGGGAGATCGATAACCCGGGACACAAAGGTACACTGGTTGTACTGGTGCATAAAGCTAACTCAGTACCCTACCGACAAGGACACCTAATCCATAAGTATGCATACCCCCTAACAAGGTCCGTAGAGCTAGACAGAGTAAGATATAGGGCCTGGCTGGGGCACAAAGGCAAACCAGCAAATACCAGAATGATCGTGGACTAAACCACGTCCTTAGGGTAGCGACCCCTAGAGAGTCACCATTCTCGATCTCGAGGTCTTTCACTTTAAGTAATAGTGTCTTACTTAAGGTGATCACGAAAAGCACGATAATCCGATACTTATTCACTTTCAATCGTTCTGATATCATTACTCGTTTCTTATTCAGATGATTATCCAGGATATCACAGAGAAATCATTAAGGCCAGACTAATTATCAAATACTCTTACTTGGCTAATCAGCAATATTTGAATCATATTATAATGTTCCACAATCTCGAAGACATATTAGGTACAAATTACTCATTTTCCCTTTACTTATATAATTATTAAGTATCCATTCCTTCCTCGCCAAATTACCATATTACCCTTTAGGTTACATAATTACCAAATTACCCCTTATACGGTTTAGGTTACCAAATTATCCCCTACACTTTTTGAATCACCATTCACTCCTCATAATTGCTACACTTATCATATTTCCCATTTGGATGGTTAGATTACCAAATCGCCCTTTTCCTTTGTTATAATTACTAAATTGCCCTTGAGTTGGATAAATTACTAAATTACCCTCCTTCATTATCATGATTACTATTTTGCCCCTTTAGTTGGTAAATAATTATTTCTTTATCCCATAATTGGCTAAATCACCAAATTGTCCCTTTAGTTGGATAAATTACCAAATTGCCCTTCTCCTTTATCATAATTACCATTTTACCTCTCTCAATTATTTTAATTGCCATTTACACTTTTCAATTATCATAAATTCCAAATTAACCTTCCTCATAATTAATTTACCCTTCTTCATAATTGTGATTACCAATTTTACCCTTCTCCATATTTAAAATTACCATAATGCCCTTTAATTGGTTAATTTACCAAATTACCCTTCTATAGCATCATACTTATCCAATTGCCCTTCTATAATCATAATTTAATTGCTAAATTATCTTTTTTCGTTATCATAATTACCAAGTTACCCCTTACTCCCAAGTTTACCATAATATACTTTTATTTACAAAATTACCATTTTACCCCTTACATCCAATTTTACCATAAAATCCTTTTATTTATGAAAATTACCACCATACATCTTTTACTTTACGAATTACTATTTTACCCCTTCACATCCAAGATTACCATCTTTATCTTTCCTTACATAATTTCCATTTTGCCCTTCTTTTCCAAATTACCATATTACCCCTTTACTTATAAATTACCACTTCACCATTCACTTATAAAATTTACCATATTACCCTTTACTTATGAAGTTACGATTTTGCCCCTCTACCTCCAAAATTACCATAATGCCCTTTTACTTGAAAAATTACCATAATGCCCTCCTTCATCCAAAATTACTATTTTACCCCTACTTCCAAAATTACCATTTTACCCTTCTTTCTCACAACTTATAATTTTATCCTCACTTATAAATTATCATTTAACCCCTTTATTTTTAAATTACCAAAATACCCTTTTACTTATAAAATTACCATTCAACCCCTTTATTCACCATTTTTATGAATTTACTAACACTACATAAAATAATGATATTAATACTTCGTTTTTACCATCTAAGTCCATTAACTTGTCATTATTCAACATAATACTCATTAGCAACTACATACATTGATTCACACACCTCATAAGCATAATTACTAAAATACCCTTAAACAATAATATCATTCATGCATTAGCAACATGATACATTATAAACAAGCATTTAACATTTCCATCAATAATTAAACTCCTTCCTTAATTAACATACCTACATATGGCACAAAAGTTATCATGCTTTTCCTTTTTATCAAACAATATAAGGAACCATATACATATCATGCTAAGCACCCAAACATGCATAAAATCATACTAAACCCCTAATGTGCTAGCATACGTTTTTCCATATATTTAAGGGAGGATTAACGGTTACCTTAATCCTGCAAAATATCAAATCTTACCAAGCATAATTAGCAACTCAACACCTAAAAATAACATCCATCATATTTATGTTAGAAATAAGTATCCAAGCATAAAACTTTATAAATTTTAATTAATAAAACACTTAACATAAAATACCATTATACCTTCAAAATTAGCCAAATAATTTTCAAAATAAAGGGGAGCTCATGGTGCATGAGTAGCGTGAGTTTCATGCAAAACCATGGGGGGAAAAGGGCTTAAAGAGGGTGAAGGGAGCAAATTTTGTTATTTTCGTGTTAGGATCTTTAGGCTAGAAAAGAAGGTGGATGGGGGAGGTTCTAAGGCAGGGGAATGGTGCAGAAGTGAAGAGGGGGTGTAGGTGGAGGCTAAGGGTGGTTTTACGGCGGCATAGGGCGGCGGAGACGGCGGTGGCAAGGCTGTGAAGTTGGCTGCCGAGAAGGGTCGAGGGGAAAGGGTTGTGAAGGAAGGAAAAGGAGAGGGAAAAATGGAGGGGTTCAAGGCCTGTTTTCGGCCAACTAATGCATGGCAGTTGTAGAGGGGGTTGCAGGGTGTCGAACGATGGGTTGGGTGGCGGCAGAGGTGGCCGGACGGCGGCGGAAGAGGCGGTTGCAGGTGGCTCGGTGGTAAGGGGGAAAACTGGGGAGAAAAAGGAAGAGGGGGAGAAGGGGGGAAGTGTAGGGCTCGAGGGGCGGCGTGGTGGTGTAGGGTGGTCGTAGGTGGTGGCAGGAGGCGGCGCAGGGGTTGGGATTGGTGGTTCGAGCGGCGGCGGGCGGTAGTGATAAAAAATCGGGGGAGAAAATGGGGAAGGAGGAAGGAGAGAGGAGGGAGCTCGGAAAACGGAGTAGGGCTCGAAAAAAATTGGGAAATGAAGGCTTGGGAGATGAAGAAAAAGAAGAGGGAGAAGAGAAAGGGGGCAGCGGCTGGCCGGCGAGAGGGTGCAGGTGGCAGGTGGTGGTTGGGTGGCAGGGGAAAAGAGGGAAGAAGAAGGAAAGGGAGAGGAGCATGCAGGGCTGTGGTCTAGGGCCGGTTTGGCTCGAAAAGGGAAGGAAAATGACGGGGGAAGAGAGAGAGGGAGAGGGAGGTAGGTGGTGGCTGGGTTGCAAGTGGCGATATGGTCGACCATGGCAGAAGAAATGGTCGGGCGTGGGTGAAGAAGAGAGGAGAAGAAGAAAGGGATGGCGGGTGGCTGGACCGGCGCAGGAAAAGAAGGAAGCCGGCCGGTCAAGAAAAAAAAAAGGAAGGGAGCTGGGCTGGAGGGACGGCGTGCGAGGAGGAGCAGGGGCTGGGGGAACGGGCCTGTGGCCCAGCGCGCAAGGAGGGGGAGAAAGCAGGCCGAGTGGTCTGGTGGCCCAAAGGAGGGGGAAAAGGAAAAAAAAGAAGAGAAGAAAAGGAAAAAGGGAAAAAAGGAATGGAAAATGGGGAAAATAAAATAAATTAATTTATAAAATCACAAAATGTAATATTCTTGATAAATTGTTTAATTTAATAATTTAAATTATTATAATCTAATATATTAGTTTAAAAAGGATAAAGTTGGTAAAATATGAGTTTGGGAATTTATTTAAATGAAAATAATATGATAATTAGCAGAATATTTATATCTAATTTATTAAATAATATTATCCAAATTTATATACTCTAAAATCCATAAAATAATTAAAATAAATAATTTTACAAGCTAATTTTATTTCAAATAAAAGCTATTTATTAAATTATTAGTTTTCTAAAAATATGGGGTATTACAAGTGGCATCGGAGGAAGTAGTGGCTAAGGGTGGTGCGAAAGGAAGGCTGATCGAGGAAGTAACTTTGCAGGGCTAGGGTGGCTTAGGCAGGGCAAATCGAGGGATATGGGTGGTTTAGTTAGTTAGAGGGTGGTGTAGGGAGTGCTTAGGTGGGTAGAGTGGGCAGCAAAGTTGGCCGACGGTGGCGGATGAAGTGTTTAAAGTGGCAGTGGTGCACGGGAGTAAATTTTAGGGTTTTGGAAAAAAGTTTCGAGTTCAAACTGGTTAGGGGTATTTATAGAGTTTAGATGAGAGGGTAAGGTTTTTGGGATGGTGAGGGATTAGGGCAGGTAGGGTTAGGGTTCCCTGGTGGCGTCATTTAGCCAGCAAAATTCAAGTCGTGGCAGGGGCATTTGCATTGGAAAAGGAGGATCTTGCGTGGAAAGAAAGGAAGGTAGGTTGGGTCGTGTCGATTGGCGAGTCAAGGGGAAGAGAAAGGAAAAAAAATAGCCAGTCAAAACGGGCATAACAAACAACATCATTCTTGGAGGCGTTGTAGGTCGACGATAGAGGAAGGAAGAAGAAGAAGAAGAAGAAGAAGAAGAAGAAGAAGAAGAAGAAGAAGAAGAAGAAGAAGAAGAAGAAGAAGAAGAAGAAGAAGAAGAAGAAGAAGAAGAAGAAGAAGAAGAAGAAGAAGAAGAAGAAGAAGAAGAAGAAGAAGAAAGAAGACCGGACCGGTCGACTAGGGGAAAGAAAGAAAGGAAAAGAAAGGGAAGAACAAGGCTGGCAATGGTAAAAAAAGAAGAAGGAAATGCGGTGTCTTGGGTTGCCGAAGAAGAAAAGGAAAAGAAAGGAAAATGGGCCGCGGAAACGCCAGGCCTATTTCGAGGGAAAGAAGAGGAAAAGAAAAGGAAAATAGAAGAAAACAAAGAAAAAGGGAAGAAAAAGAAAAAGGGAAAAAGGGAAAGAGAAAAAAAAGTGGGTTAGGTATTTAAATTAATTTGGAATTTAAAAATAATAATATTTAAATAAAATAATATTTAATCTCCTTCTTAGGCTAATTTAGGGTTTTTGAAAGGTTTTTCATAAATTCCATTTTAGTTAGAAAATCACTCTAATTTTCTCCAATTAAATTATTTATAATATTTCTATTAATTTAGCCCTATTTATTCCCTCTTATTTAAATAAAATAATTAATTTAATTAATTTCCAAAATAAAATCCTTAATTAGCTAAAATAAAAAAAATTCCTAATTAAAATATTTTTTTCTTAATTTGCCCTAGTTAATTCCCTTTTATTTTAATAAAAATAGTTTATTTAATTAATTTTTCTAATCAAACCTTATTTAACTAAAATTAGCATTTTTGGGGCATTTCACTAGCACTATTTATCCTATAGTCTCAAAGACATGCTTATTTTTTGGATACTTGGATATCCCATTACTTTTCACTCAATCTCTACAATACTTTCTTAATTACCCCAACCTATTTGATAATTCTGTCATCATCTTTATTTTTATTGGCTCTCTGTCTAATCCTACAACTTATTACCTTATGATGAACATGGATATTCAATGCTTAGCTTGATATCTGCTTGCTTTCAACTACGCATTCATTAGATCTTTGCTAAGACATGGATGCCTTATCCTTATTTTGGCATCTTAATTTTCCTTTCCAACAATGCCAAAAGGGATCAGGGGTGTGTATTTCTATGTATTTATGCTTAGATCTAGGTTAGTTTTCTTGAATAAGTCTCAAAATAGGATCTTGTAGTTAGATCAATAGGAAGGATGCTTGTAGCATAAACATTTGCAAAGCTTTTTGGAATGAATGCTTTTGAATTGATGAAGAAATCTCTCAAGGTAAATTTTTTAAAGTAATATTTTTTATTTGTTAACTATTTACTTATGCAATTTGTGTAAACATTTAGGCAATTGTTTGTATTAATTTTGGTGAGGAAGAAGTGCCTCCATAATTGGAAGGGCTGATGACTTAAAAGTGTTTTTTTTCCTGATCCAGTTGAGAGAGAAAAAAAAAGATTAGAGCATTTAATGAACTTTTAATTTCAAGATTTTGTGCCTCTTTGAGGTCTAGTAAGAATATATATATTGTGCTCCCTTCTTTGCTTGATGAAGTGTTTATACCTTCATTCATGGCATGGGCCACAAACAAGTGAATATAATTGTAATATATTATATCTAATTTAGTATTCAAAACTTTACCAAGTAAGGCATGTTTAATAAAATAATTTTAAATCTTATTGTTATTTATCTTAAATAATAACTACAATCATTCAAACTATATGGTCATTGTTTCTCATGCATTTTCTTCTTCAACTTTTTGTTCTTGACCCTATTTATATTTTTCTTTTCTCTCGATCTCAATTTCTTTCACTATACCTTATATCATTGTTTGATTCATAGTGACTCTTTTGACATGTAATTTATTGCTTATTCGTTTATTTGATAATTTTTTATTTAAAACATAAATTAATATGTTGGTATTATTAAATTTTGTTCCTTAAAATGTCACATTACATGAAATTAGTCAATTATTGTGAGCTAGATCTTAATTGTCCTCATATATCTATTTTATTTTTCTCCCTGTCTTCTATCTGTTTGATTCATATTGACCTTTTTATTCATGTAATTAATTATTATTACTTAATTTGGTATTAATTATGTTAAAGTTGTAATAAAAAAATTAGGATAGTAGTGGATTTACTTCCAAAATTAATGAATCACTCCATTTGAAATTAATTAATAATTTAAAAATAATTCACCTTTTATATTCCTGGATAATCTTGAAATAAAGTACTTGTTTATTATTTCATCGATTACAATTGATTATTTGTTTTAATTTCTATTTACCATTTCATCAACAATTCTCTTGTATTTTTGTGTGTTTCATTGATTATGTTATATATGATATCTAATATATGTAAGCCTCCCATTATTGAGAAATTTTAGTTTGTTTCCTAAATATGGAATATTTGTATAGAATTTTATCATCCTTCATTTATAAATTAATATTGATAAAAATAATTATTTAAATCTTAGTTTTTAAATCTAGTCCCTAATGGCAACATCAAGACTGGCACATATCATATTTCTTTGCAAATGTTAAAAAGGAATCTTGTAGCATGATAAATATAGTCCCAAGCATCAAACATGTCATATTTGACAAATAAAATAATTTAGATTGAACAGATTAATATATCCTAAAACTCAGAATAATATATTTGATTAAATTGATTCCATAAGTCAACTATAAATTTAATGTCTCCCTTAAATTTCATGCACCTAACACGTTTCAGTTTTGCATCCTAAGGCTCACATAAAAAAGAGCACAATGTAATGAAGAAATAGAACAAAAGGTCACATGATCCCTCACAGAGAGTGGGGAAATATAACAACTTTAACTTATGACTTTTTTTAGCTTATAAATTTAAATTTATCTCCCTCTGTGATATCATCTGTGGTTATTGTATGCTAGAACTTGATTTGATTATCTTTGAGTCCATATAGATGTATTACATGGCTATGAAGATGATATAGGAATCTTTCATTTTATATTAATGAGTGCCACAAGCTGAAAGTAGCCTACCAATGTCATTATTTCCTTTATCAACCAATTTGAGCCTTATAAGCCATTTTTTTCCAACAACCATTAATTAACCTAATCCTGTCATGATCCCTACACCATAAGGATTAATGGAGAATTGTTTATTTATCATCATAAAGTGGATGTATGGAAGGAAATTTCATGGAAAAATTAGCGATTAAGGCGGGTGTTGTGCTTGAGAAAAAGAGAAAGAAAGGTGTGAAAATCATTGCAAAATCAAATAATGGAAAATGAAAGGAGGAGAAAAAGAAAACAATCCTAAAGGAGAAAAAAAGAAACTCAATATCAAGGGACAAAAGGAAGCAAGGTGGAGGGAGAAAAAGAAAAAAAAATCTAAAATAAAATAAAAGAAAAGAAAAATCAAAATAAGAGGTGAAATGGGGTAAATTTGTGATAGTGAAAATATTATGTTGTGATGGAAAATGATTTGGCATTAGAAGATTGTGTCAATGTTCATTAAAAGGAAATCACTCCTCTTGGTTCCAAGATTTTAATTTTCACCACAATCCTAATGTTATTTCCTACCTTAAAGACTGGCCTCGTTATAACCTAATGAGACCTCTTTGATTTATAATATGCATGTGGGTGTACAAGTGGTGAAAAATGAGAATCACCTCAATCTTGTGGTAAATCATGTTCACACGAATGATTCAAGTGAAATACGACCCATATAAAAAAACATGAGAGTCGGCTATTCATTTGTGTGAGAATCATTTATGTTGTTCTCAAAGTTGACCTTAGAACAGTCTTAGTATTGATCCCATCCTTCCTAAACTTGGTACTATTTTTCATGAACTCTCAAACACATGCATATTTTTTGGATACTTCCATATCCCAAGAATTTCACTCAACATCTACAATAATTTCTTAATTATCACTACCTAAATGACAAGTCTATAATCATTTTTATTTTTGTTGGCTTCCTATCTAATATGAAAACTTATTACCTTATGATGAACCTAGATATTCAATTCTTATCTTTATATTTGTATGCTTTCAACTATATGTTCGTTAGATCTTTTCTAAGACATGAATGTCTTATCCTTATTTAGTCTCTTAATCTTACTTTCTAAGGGTTCCGAAAGGGATAAGGGGTGTGTGTTTCTATGTAGTTATCCTTAGATCTATGTTAGTTTTCTTAATTAAATCTCAAAATTGGATCTTGTGATTAGATCAGTGGGTAGGAAATTTGTAGCATAAACATTTGCAAAGCCTTTTGGAATGATTGCTCTTGAATTGATGAAAAAGTCTTTTGAGGTAAATTTGTTATAGTAAGATTGCTTATTTGTTTATTATTTACTTCTATAATTTGTGCAAAAATTTGGGTAGTTATTTGTTTCAAGTCTGAAGAGGAAGAGGTGCCTCCAAAATTGGAATGGTTGATGGGTAAAAAGTGTTTTTTTCTTGATCTTGTTGAGAGAGAAAAAGAAAAAAAGACTAGAGCATTGGTAGTTCAAATTAACATTCAATGAACTTTTAATTTCAAGATTTTGTATGTCATTGAGGACTGGTAAGAATATATATATTGATGTACTCCCTATTTTGTTTGATGAAGTGTTCATGCCTTCATTTATAGCATAGGCCACAAACAAGTGAATCAAAATATAATATTTTATATCTAATTTTGTATTCAATACTTTACTAAGTAAGGAATTTTTTATAAAATAATTTTAAATCTTATCATTAGTTATTCTAAATAATAACTATAGTCATTCAAACCATATGCTCATTCTAAATATAAATATCATTCAATGAACTTTTAATTTCAAGATTTTGTTTATCTTTTAGGACTCGTAAAAATATATATATATATATTGATGTACTCCTTATTTTGTTTAATGAAGCGTTCATGGATTCATTCATGGCATGGACCACAAACAAGTAAATATAAGTATAATATATTATATCTAATTTGGTATTCAATGCTTTATCAAGTAAGGCATTTTTTATAAAATAATTTTAAATCATATCATTAGTTATTTTAAATAATAAGTATAATCATTCAAACCGTATACTCATTGTTTCTCATGCATTTTCTTCTTCAACATGTTGTCCTTGACCCCATTTATTTTCATCTTTTCCCTCCAATTCAATTTCTTTCACTATTACTTATATTATTGTTTGATTCATAGTGACTATATTATATATTAGTTTATTTGATAATGTTTTTATTTAAAATGGTAATTAATATATTGGTAATATTGGATTTTTCTCCTTCAAATGAGTTACGTTACATGAACTTAGTTAATGATAGTGAACTAGCTCTTAATTGTCCTCACTTCCCCATCTTATTTTTCTCTGTGGCTTATATCAGTTTGATTCATATTGACCTTTTTATTCATATAATTTATTATTATTATTATTATTTAATTTGATATTAATTATGTTAAGGGCCATACTAGATTTACTTCATAAAGTAATGAGTCACGTTATTTGAAATTAATTAATAATATAAAAATAAATCATCTTTTAGAGTACTGGATACTTTTGAAATAATGTAATTTTTATTATTTTATCAATCATAATTGATTATTTATTTTAATTTCTATTTATGATTTCATCTACATTTCTCTTCCATTTCTCATTGAATTAAAATGCTAGTTTATTTCTATTGTAACTTTAGATATTTATGATATTTTGGGTTATGATTTAAAAAATATATGTTTATGACTTAGGGAAAACGTGATCTTTGTGTGCTGCTTAACATGACCTTAGATGGATGGATGCTAGTTTTGGACCTCCATTTTCTTTTTCATTCTACTAGATCTTTGCTTTGTTTCTTGGAGAATATTTGTTGTGCTACAACTAAAGGAGGTGAATGAAATAGAGGTACTAGAGGTGTCTTGAATGAGGCCTTTTCCATAAGGGGTTTCTGACTTTATTACTATGGTGGCTTTGAGGATTTGTTCGATTTGTTTCATAATGGGAGGTAGTGGTGCAAGGTTGTTTTGTTGTGTTCCAGGGGAGTATCAGTGTTTCATTCTCTGTCTATGGAGGGTATGTACAGGTAAGGGGTTGGTAGGTATCCTAGGCTAGACCTATTTTAATAATGTTGTTTTGATATAGTGCATCGGGGAGTTGAGAGTTTATTTTCAAAAACTTAATTTTATTTATTCATGTGGTTATATATAAAACATATAAATGATGTTTTTTATATTTATGATTCCTGAATATTTTTATTTTTATTTTATTTTATTGAATGAATAATAATGTTGATAATTTCCTATTTCCCAATATTTCAAATTTATATTCCCAAATTTGTTTAACATAATAATGATCACTTTTGGACAAGTATAAAGATTAGTTTTGATTTAATTTCTGATTGATTGTTTGCTTTATTTATGTTTTCTTATTTAGTGTTATTAGACTAGATAAGTGCTTTTGGGCAAACATGGAGATTTGCTATACTAATCATGGTTTTTTCTTTACTTTTTCTTAGGAATGATTAAGTACTTCATACAATAGTAAGTTTTTCATTATTTGATTTTTGTCATTATTTAATTAAGAATAATTATTTATGCTCCATAAAAAAAGAAATATCTATTTATGATCATAATTTTTCTATCTTATTTTTAATTAGTTATTATTTATTTAGTTTAGTATTCATTATTGCATAATATTTTTTATATAGTTAATAGTATTAACTCTATAATATAGTATTATCGAAATTTATATATTATTATTAATTATTACTTATTATATTTTTTATTATTTTTATTACTATCAATTATGTATTTATAATTAGTATAATTATTAAGTTTTCCTTATTATGATTATTATTCATAATAAATTATTATTTATTATTACAAAAAAATATTATTCATCTAATACTAATTTATTCTTAATGATGATTAATATTATCATACATATTTTTAAATTATAAATTATTAGTAATATTTAACCAAAATACTAAACATTCAATTTGGCTTATAGTTGTATTGAAATATTATGACAATTTTTTTTTTATCACATTATTATTTTCACTGTGATTGATACTTAATAAATTTGGCTAAGAAAAATGACTTTATAGAGTTAAGTAAGAAAAATCATGGTAAACCATATATCTGATTGTTAGTTATTTATATTTTTTGAATTAATTCAAGATTTCAAGTTGGAACAAAGTAGTATGGCATAGGTGTCTTAGTATATTGTGTGTCTAGTTTGCAATATTATTATTAGTTATTAGTTATTGATTAAGCACAAGACTTTTTGTTATTTTTTAAATTTGTTAGTTAAATTTGTGAGGTTTGTCCAATTAATTTTTATTTTTCTTAATTTCTCTTCTCTTTATTACTTTTTTTTTCAATTATTGAAAAAATTTATTTTATATGTTAGACAATATAACGTAGGTTTAGTCTTTTGATCACTTTTGTTTATTAGGTTTTGTGCGTTTGATTTTTCATTTATTTCATTATTAACTAAAGTTGTTTTCCGATTATTACTGTCATTATGAAAATCATAAACTTATTAATTATATTTATGATTAAAATTTATTATAAAAATTGATTACAATTATAAATATAATCTTAATATAATAATATTAACTATATGGGTGCTTGTTTAAGGGTGAGATGTATATTATTTTTGATATTTTAATTTCTCTCACATTGATCTACGTCTTAATATAATAAATTATTTATTGAAACCCACCATTATTGATTCCATTTCTATTAACCTATTATTTTTATTTATTTATTTTGCAAACAATTTATATGTTATTTAATATTTAATATCATCAAGGTAATACAAATTTTAATGGACTTCTCCAAAACTTATTCTCACCTAATTTATTTTTCTTTTTTTTCCATCTCTATGCTATTGTTTCCCATATTTGTGTTATTATATCCAATTATTTATAAACTTTATTTTATATGTTTGACAATATAAGTTAGGTTTAGTCGGTTGATCACTTTTTATATTGTTTTTCTATGCTTAACTAGAGTTGTTAATTGATATGTGAGCTATGCAACACACGTAATCTGTTCTTTAAAGACTAAAATAGGTCAATATTAAAACTTGATTAGGAAATAAAATAGGTAAATTTACTTATTTTTTGACTTTTTAATTTAGTTGTTGTTTATTGGATTGACAAAGTATAATTTTATTTTCATCTTTTTGAATATGTAAATATTAATAATAAAAAATAACTAGTTTTTCGTAACTATTATTATCATTATGATAATATTAATCTTAATAGATATATTTATAATAGTAATATTTATTCTAATAATTTATTAGAATTAAAAATATAATTGTACTTATACAATCATTATATAATAGTAACTATTAGGGTGCTTATATGTTGATGAGATGTACCTTAAGTTTTCTTGTTTATTTTCTCTCAATTTATCATACTTATATTTTATTTTGTAAATATTTTCAACCTCTAATCATTAATTTATCATTTAATATAAATTTATTATTGAAACCTTAAGATTATGATTGATGCCATTTGTGTTAACCTTTTTACTTAATATTTTATTATTTTTTATTGTACATACCATTTATAAGTTATATAGACTTTAACTTAATTAAAGGAGCATAACTCATGGTAAACTTCTCTAACACTTATCCTCACAGAGTTTATCTTCTTCTTTTTTTCATTTTTTTTTTTCATTTCTCTTGTTATGTTTGTGTTTTTTAGTATTACATTATATAGTTATTGAAAAACATTATTTTTATATGTTAGATAATGTATGTTAGGTTTAGTTTTTGTATGTTTGGTTTGTCATTTATTTCATCATTAACTAAAGGTGTAACTTATATGTTATATATGCAACATGTGTAATAGGTTACGTAGGGACTAATATAAGTCAAGTTCGAAATATCATTTGGAAACTAAACAAGCAAATTTAACTAGTATTAATTTTCTAATTTAGTTGAGGTTAACTGAATTGAAAAAGTATAATTTTTTTAATACTTATAAATATATTAAGTTTAATAATAATTAATGATGGATAGTTTTTTAATTATTACCATTATTATAATCTTATTAATTATATTTATGATAGAAATATTGATTATAGAATTTGATTATAATTATAAATATAATTATAATTATACAATCTTAATATAATAATAGTCATTGGAGTGCTTAGTATCTAGGTGCGATGTATATTAAGTTTGTTATTGTAATTTCTCTCACTTTATCCTACATGTCATTTATTTTATGAATATTTTTAACCTCTAGTTATTAATTTATCAATTAATACAAGTTAATTATTGGAACCTTTACACAAATATTGATGCCATTTTTATTTTACCTTTTTATTTAATATTTTTGTTATTCTGCATACAATTTATAAACTAATTAGTATTTAGTTAATGTCATCAAGGGAGCACATCTTCTGACAGACTCTTGCAACCCCTATCCTCACCCTATTTATTTTTCCATTTCTCCATTTCTTTACTAGTTTTGTGCATTTTTTGTTATTGAAATAAATTATTCTATATGGTTAACAATATATGTTAGGTTTAGTCTATTGATCACTTTTTTTTTGTGTTTTTGGTTTGTCATTTATTTCATTATTAGCTAAAGTTGTTAATTGATATGCTAGTTATGTAACATGTGTTGGTTTCTAAAGGATTAATATAAGTTAATGCTTAAATTGTATTAGGAAATAAAAGATACAAGTGTAATTGATATTAACTTTCTAATTTAGTTTAGGCTTATTAATTTGACAAAGTAAAGAATATCCAAAGTTTTTTATACACGCTTTGACATGTTGCTTAAAATATGCAAGTGTTTGGTGATTTGCATGGGATGAATTATAAAGATTTTTGCTTAAATTATAGGTGCATCCTTGTCTCTACATCTAAATACGTTTCTTAGATATGTTTAAGATGTTTCTTGGCATTCATGGAGGTATTTTTTCATCCTACAACACTTATATATATATATATATATATCTATATATATGTATATATATAACGAGCCATAATAAGAGAATAGTTCAAGATCAAGATCCCAATGTAACCTAAAGTGACATGCAAGGCATGGTAATATATATGTCAAGCTTGAAGATGTGGAAGTTTCGATGTGAAATGACCAACATGAAATGTGGAAATAGTTGGCTGGAAGTTCAAATACAACTATACGCTAATTAGGATTTTACTTTGTGAGTTATGATATTTTGTTATAACAAATATATGGAAGTTATAATTCCACAGATTGATGATATGTAATGTTATGTTGTTAAGTGTCAAGTGACGTGTAATAGTAGCCGGATTAGATGTGTGTATAAGTAGTTATTAATAAGTAGTTATTAAAGACTAGTTTAGGTGGTTATTTTATTAGTTGTTGTATAGTTAGTTAAGATTTTGTTGTAACTTTCTAAGGTTGTTAGGACTTGGTTGTTAGCTGATTTTTGTCTGGGATTTATATCTATATATAGGGCATAATTTTGGACCATGAGAAAACATGTATGATGTATTTAAAGTTGAGTAATCAAACCTCTCTTTGTGATAATTTAAACCTTTTAATATCTTTGTGAGTTGAGAGTAGTCATTGGAAGATTCATTAAGTGTTTTTCTATTGGTTTGAATCAAATGGATTTTCTTTGTGAGTTTCTCTTTCAAATTCTTGTGAGTGATATCTTTGTGAGGTGCTTAAGAGGTATATTTCTGCATAACCCTATCCTACACTATCCATTACATTTGGTCATCTCATCAAAAACATCCATCATCATTGTTCCATTGAGTTTCATGGGATAGTGGTGCATAAGATTCGTGATCTTTGGATATCTCTTAAGCTTAGAAATCTTTGATTCATACATTCCTTTGTATGGTGTCCAAATCCTTTGCATTTGAAGCATTGATTATTGAAGATATTTAGACCTTTATTCCTCTTCATGTGTAGGACCTTGTCTTTCCTCCATATTGGTATTACTTGAATTGAAACTATACTTTGAAGTAGAAGCATTTGAATAATTCTTTGAAATAGTCAAAGTATTCAGTTTGTAAGACTTTATAGACTTCTCTTACTTTTCACACTTAAAAGACAACTTGATTAAATCCTCTAGAGAATCATAAGCATACATATCAACATTATCACATATCAAGTTATGAAATTCACCTAAGAATCTTTCATATTTTTGTTCTTTTCATTCTTTTATGTCACATATAAGTATCAATATTTCAAATTCCTTGGTGTACTCTTCAACACTAATAAGTCACTGCCTAAGCTTAGTCAACTTAACATATATGCCTTGCTCATACTCTCTAGGAACAAATTTATTCCATATGTGTTTCTTAAGCTTTTCTCATAACTTTAGCTTAGATTTATCATATCTTTCATGTGTTCTTTTTTGGTTGTTATACCAAACCCTATTAAACGTTTTGAATTTTAGAGTGTCATGTTTAGATTTTTTGTTCATCATCATACTCTTTGAATTCAAATATTGCTTCTGCCTCATATAACCACTCAAAGAACAATTCAACATTTAAATCACCTTTATCCTTATGATGTGTATGCTTTGGTTAGAAATAATATGGCCTTCGATTATAATTAAACCATTCAATGCATCTTCATGGTTACCTTCATCTTACTCCATCCTTGAATTCATGTGTAGTCCTTTTGCTTTAACCGCATGTCTAGCCATGCCTTCCACTCAATCATTATGGCTTCAATGGTGTTTTGCATGTGTATTAATGTCTCTTGATCAGATATGCTTGCTTCATGCATTAGAGTTAATTTTAAATTGCAGGAACGTTTTGGAGTTGAGCATTGTGTGTGTTAACATTGATGTTGAGGACTTGGATTGCAACATATATTGAATCCATCTTATCTTCATTTTTCATGATGGTTTTGAAGAAGATAAACATACGGTATTGATGTAATACCTTGATGGAGAAAATATGGATTGCATCAAGTATGGAATCCATCTTATCTCATCCCTTTTGTGCTTCTCCACCTTGATAGCCAAATGGAAAGCTCATCCAAGGTGTAGTACCTATGTAACTCAGCTATTCTAGCAATATTATGTCAAAGACTACTAATGAATCTTGACAAGGCATGATCTTCCAACTCTTCAAGCTCCAATCTCATCTTTAACCTATGAAACTCCTTAATATAGTCTTTGACACTCAGTGAACCTTGCCTCAAAGAGGACATATTATTGTATAGATCTTGAGCATAAGATGGTGGAAAGTCTCTCCCTCATTAGCTTCTTCATCATGGACCAACTTCTTACTTTTGAATTCCTTTTTTTTTCCTCCATTGATGTTCAAGACTCTCCCACCAATGTGATGTGTGCCTCTTGAGCTTAAGCGCCACCACTTTGAAAACTTTAACATCATCAAATGACTTGGCCTCAAACATTCTAGAGCATCTCAACTCCCACTCTAGAAATTCTTTTGGATTATGAGAATCTTCAAACTCCAGGACCTTGGCCTTGATGTCATGAAAGAGTCTCTCTTATCATGCCTTCTCCTTCTCAGTTCTTGAGAGGACTCATTCGAGGAAGATTTAAAATTAATAGCTTCATCATTTGAGCTAGGATCAATGACTTCCCTTTGTCTATGTCTAAGGAACAAAATGGGTTAGTGGATTTGGGGTAAACAAACTTATCCTTGGGTGTTACATTGACATTGATGTTTGCATCAATCAATTATGTTTATCCTTCATTCAACAACTACATGGCTCTCACATGTTTCCGCTAATCATCCTAAAAAATCATCACTATCATGAGTTAGTCAAACTCTTCTACAACAACTTACCCTTTAATAAAAGCACTTTAATGATTAATTGATATGTCAGAGGGGTTGAGATATACTAGAATAAGGTGAGGGTAGTTGAGGTTCTTAGGATTCCATGGGAAGAACATATTAAAAAAAAAAGTACATTAATTTTAACATTGGTTCCAACATTGTCAAGCTACCTTTTTTGCCGAATCTCTTTAATCATCATATTCATCTAATCTTTGAGCTCTATAATTATATCTACATTGATACTATTAGCCTTTACTCTATATGTAATACCCCACATTTTTGTAAGATGGTTGAATGAGAAATCATGCTAATTTTAGGCCTTTTGTTTTGATTTAATATTGTGATTTGGTTTGGGAAAAAATTTGATTTGAAATCATGTTAAGAAATAAAGTTTATTGAAATTTTCAGGTAAACCCATCAACTAGTTCTATGAATCAATCGATTGGTCTATCATTTCAAAAAATTTAGATTTCTCTACTAAATTAATTAACTGGTTGGGGGAAATTAATCGTTTGGTGGTAGAATAGTCAATTGGTAGACATAAATTCATTGACTGGTTTATCGAGCTGGTCATATTATTGAGCCTGATTTTTCTTTAAAAAAATCCCTTACACTCAAATAGAACCTTACCAACCCATGCTAATTTATCTCTAAGAGATTCCTAAGCACTTTCATGATGCATTGGTTTGTTAAGTTGGAGGTCAATTGGGACAATTAAGGGGGACATATGACCTCAACATTGTCTTCTTCTTCCTCTCTCATCTGCATGATTCTGAGATCAAATGTTTCGATCTTAGGCACAATTTTGAGCAATTAGAAGATTCATTCCACACCAACCTTCCATTATTTCATTCGTGTATACTAATTTTATTCTAAATACCCTACATTCTTCAGAGACACTATTTGACCTTTAGATAATACGTTAGCAGATCGTAGATAAAAATATGTCTGTTTGATCAAATTCAAATAGTTAATTATAAGGTTTTTAGTTGATTCCTGAACCTTTAGTTTTTTCCTTCAATTGGTTGGCTATAAATAGCCCTAATCATCCCTATTGTGCACCTTTCTTTTAGCCACTGAATTTATTAAGTCTCTTATTATCTCTCTTCTTTATACACTTCAAGCCTTACCAATCGATCTCTCACACTCTTCTGATCTTGCTTCTAGCTCTCTCTTTTTCCAATTTTTAAGCAAGGAAGATTTAGATTCTAGGAAAAAGGTTGAGTGGTTTATTTTAGATCTTCCTTTGTTTTTGCCTCAAGGTTCTTATTCCTCTCTATTTTTACACTCAAAATTTAATAAGGTTGTGGTTTAATGTCTTAGTTTAAGATTTTAGTTTTAAGGTTTTTAAAGTTGAGAATTCTCATAGTTGGAATTTCTAGTTTAATGGGATCTTTCCTGCATCAAGTAAGTGATTCTTGCTTCTAAAATGCTTAGTAAGTATTCCTGCATGTTAGGTGTAGATTATGAGAAAAAGGTTAAGGGGTTAGATTGAAGAAAAAGGTTGAGTTATTCAATTTAGCTCTTCCTCTATTTTTACCTCAAGTGGTATGTTCTTATTCCTTTCTATTTTTAAGTTCGATATTTAATAAGGTTTTTATGTAATGTCCGAGTTTAAGATTTTGGTTTTAACGTTTTTAAAGTTGAGAATTCATGTATTTGGAATTCTAGTTTTAAAAAGCATTTTTCCTGCATCTAATAAGTAATTCTTGCTTGTAAAATATTTAATAAGTATTCCTTCATGTTAAGTGATACTTTTAGTTGATTTCTTCATGTTGGCATGAAATAATACAGTTTGTATATGTGATTTGGATATTCAGTTGACATGATTTGAGTAAAAAGCATGAAAATTTGTAAAAATAGGTTATGATGATTCCATGTTGTAAAATGTAAGTTAATCTTATTGGAAATATGTTAGACTATGTTGATACATGTTTTAATGTAGTTAAGGATGATTTATATGTAAGAATCTACATAAAATTTATGATTTGATGCTATGTTAGGACAAATTGATCAATCGGTTAGGCTAAACTGATTAATTGGTTCCTTGAACAGTTGACTGGTTAACCCAACCAATCGACTAGTGATGTAACACACCCTTTTTTCACTAGCAAAAATTTTGTTAAAACATGTTGTGAAAGCATAAAACACCTAGAAAAATGGGGTGTTATGTCATACCTAACATAGGTTAGACATTCGCCATCTACCCCATATCAGATAAAAGGCTAAATCAATATAACATTAAAAGAACATAGTGCACAAATAATGATTTAACTGAAATGATTCTGAAATGTTTACAACAAGTGACCCTCATAAGTTCTTATCAAATCATTTTAGAATACAAATTAAAGTGTAGAATTAAAAAATATGGGTTGGGGCACTAGGCCAAAAACCAATGCCATGGTCCTCCACTAACCCCATCAAAACCTTCTGGATGTCTTTTCTCAAATGCCCCAACCCAACCGAGGTAGGTCCTTTACTATTCATGCCTAACAAGGTCTTCTACTCATGAGAATGAGAAGGTAACCGAGCAACAGGAATATCAATATGTTATGTACTAATTAAGCAAAGTTGCTCCCTCAATATACACAAGTATACCAAATTATCATATATAAAAATAGATTATAGTATCCATCAAAGATAGAAGTGCATAAAGTCATATTGTTATACATAATTCCAACAAGAAGAATACATCATGCATAGACCGACACCCTTCTCACTTAAGCATGTACATATTTAATGATAAGGAGAACCAAACATCCTCTAAGGTTAATTCCAATTAACCAAATCTTTAAGTTATACCAATAGTTCATTTATATAAGAGATAAGTGAATCAACCCATCAATATTTCATTTCATAACCAAGTATTCAAGTCAACCATTAGCTAAGTATAATAAGCAACTTTACTCATTTTTGACCAATCATACCATTACTTCCATTCTTACCAAGGATAAGCCACTCTCTTAATCATCATTTATAATTATCAATTACTTACTTAACGACCATATTTTACTATCATCGAGCAATGGACTACGCACCACCCCATGGTCTCGCATACCATGGAATCCTATCCAAAAAGGGACATAAATTCCAGGTTGAAGCCAATCACCAAGTGGAAATAAATCCATGCCGAAGCCAACCATCTAAGTAACCAGACCCTTGAGTATTAAAACCCCCTAGTATATCATCAATGTCTAGAGTAGGTAAGGTACCAATACCTCTCAGTATTTTAGCTAAAGGGACCAAAAATGCCCAAAGGCAGACTAACCCTAGGTAGCTAATAGAAGATTAGGTAACCTAAACCATACTTAACTCAACTTTCTTTAGCTTTAAGTGATTAGTATTTTATTCATAAAAATGGATGATCATACAAGTCCCATATGAGCAAATAAGGTAAATGCCCATATTAAATCACATTGATCCTTTATTTCCATTTTCCCCAACCATACCATTTATCCTTAGCTAATGAATTCTTATCTCCATATTATCACTTATCTTAGGTGAAGTACACCTTTAGACATTACATTACTCATAATATATGTCATAAGTTATGATTCATTTTAATCTCTTGATTAAGCCAATAATCTATGTCAAAATCTATATTTTATCCCATTAATAATCATAATATAGTCCCAAACACAACCCCCCCAGAATAATTGAACTACAAAGAAATAAATCATGCAAACCAACAGAACCAATCAATTAGTCTGGCCCAACCAGTTGATAAGTTACACCAATTAGTTGATCAATTCATCTCAACTAGACTATGCTTTCTTCAAATAGGCATATCTTTTTGTCAAGCCAGTCGACTCTTCATAAACCAGTCAATTAGTTTTACCAAACCAGTTAATGGGTATAAGTAAAGAGCAAGACTAAGGTCTCTATAGGCCAACTAGTCGATGGGTCGGGTCAACTAGTCAACCATTTTAGGAACTAGTTGATTGGTTTGACCTAATAGCTCAATCGGTTTACCCTAACACGGCATCAATTCACAAATTTCATGTAGATTCTTGCATAAAAATCATTCTTACTCGTTCTAAAACATGTATCAACAACATCCAACATCTTTCTAACTAGATTATCATGCATTTCTTACCACAACATCATCATAGCTTATTTTATCCATGTTCATGCTCTTTTCTCAATTGATGTCATTTAAACATGCTAATCATGCATATAAATACATTTCTTCATACCAACATGTACCAACCAAAAAAAGGTATCACCTTTCATGAAGGAACATATGCCAACATTTTAAGAGCAATAATTACTTACTTGATACATGCTAAATCCCCTTAAACACATATATAATTTAGATATTATACCAAAACATCATCAAATTTCAAAAAATAAAATAGAAAAGGAGAAGGACATACCATTAAGACAAAACTAAGAAAACTCAACCGGACCACTCAATATTTTCTCATAATATAATTCTGCCTTACTTAACAATTGAAATAATAAACAGCTAAAGATAGGATTAGAAGTATAACACCCCCAAAATTCACTACTAAAAATTTTTTTTTCTAAAAGTTTTATGTGTAAGAAATTATAATAAATGTTGGGGTGCTACCGCCACACTTAGTACTAGATCAATTTCCTTCCAACGTTTTAATACTAATTGCTAAGGCTAGAAAAAAAATTATTTAATCAAATTTCAAGAATAAATTTATAAATTAGAGTAGCTTAATGGTTAGGAAGGTTAACTCACCTTCCAAGGAAAACCCATTAATTGTGATTAAAAATAAATTATTAGCAGAAAAGAAATACAAAGAGTTTCATGAAATACAGAGAAGGACTACAAGTAGTTTCATAAACTAAAACTGGTAGTTTAACTAGAAGCTTACTTTGTTTTTAAAGCTAAAACTAGCAATTTCATTAGAAACATAGATTCTCTTTATAAGATGAAGTTTTAATATAATTTTAGAGTATTTTTATGAATTACAAGTAGTATTTTCATAATAAACTTAGAGTGGTAAGTTCAGATGAGTAATTTCATTATATGTGTTGGGTAGTTTCATATACTAAAATAAGTAGTTTATAAATTTAATAGAGTTTTATAGACTAAAATAATTAGTTTCATGAACTTGGAATGTTATCTGGGCTCCATTTTTCTAATGATGCCTTCAAATCGTTAGAAGGAGCAATTAAATATGGCATTGATGCAGAAAAAAAATTTATGACACATCAATTTTCCATTTGTAATACTGGCTCATAAGTTTAAAAATTATACTATTTTTGAGTATTATGATTAATGAGAAACATTAAAATATATAACTACCATGTCCTAATTTTTATGCATAATGATTTAATACAACATCAATCCTACATCAAATTATTTGATAACAAACTAAATTATTTATTAAAGTTTGAACATGCTATTTTAGTTGTCATAACTTCCACGAGTTCTATGAAAACAGTGATATCATCATAAGGTCACATCATAAGCGACTCAAGCTTGATATTTTTCAAGGGCATAAATAAAAAGCTACCACTACTAACAAAGTCATAATGACTATGTTGTCGTATATATCTATAGTATCCATAATTGTAAAAGAATTGTGTGGAAATAACTTATGATAGTAGCCCATATAAATAATATAATAAAAAAATATTGTGAATAAAGTAATTGAATAGTTTAATTAGAAGTTTAGAGTAGTTTTATTAGAAAACTAGAGTAGTTTAATGTATTGAAATAAACATTTTTATTAGACATTATAGCTTCAAGTAATGAAATGAGTAATTTTATTATAAATTTATATTAGTTTCATATGACAAAATAAGTGGGTTTTATTAGAAATTTGGAATAGTTTTTAAAATAAAATGAGTAGTTTCATTACAACTAAAATTGAGTAGTTTCATGTGATGGAGGTGGCATGGTCATGCAATGTAGGGCACGACCGCATAGGAAAAAGAAAAGGATAAGGGAAGAAGAAGAAGAAAGTAAAAGGAGCTCGTGTAGGTTGTTTTGGACAGAGTGTGGGTAAGAAATGACACAAACAAAAGAGGAAGGAAGGAGAGTGAAGAGTATATATATTTATATGTTTGTGTCTGTATATGTATGGGGTATACGATTAGTGGAAAGGAAAACACAAAGGATGCATGGGAGGCAGTTAATGGTGATGGCGGTAGCATAGGGGCATGAGAGGGTGGAGTGTTGGGTGAGAAAGGAAGGTTCTGCAACAAAGATGATGTGTGAGCATGTTGCATGAAAATGAAAAAAAATGAAGATAGGGGATTGGTGGTGTGTAGATCGGTAGCTCGAGGAGAAGAATATTGTGATGGATGATGGATGGTGGTGGCTATAGTAGAGGTGATGGGAGATGGTGCAAGTGGGAGGAGGTATCACACATTCAAGAAGCAAGACAAGTTGCAAGTTTCAAAAACTAAAGTCAAACTTTATGGCAAAGCTGATGGGAGAAAGGAGAAGAAATAGAAAAAAAACGAAAAAGAGAAAATGTTGGAGATTAGCTTAGATGATCTCGGATTAGCCAAAATATATAGGATTAGTGGTATATTTCAACGGATTTGATATTAGGTTACAAAATATGTTTTATCCAGGTCAAAGATTTCAAATTCGGTTAAGGTTTTAGGATTAAGAAATTTGGTTAAGGCTAACAATAGATTTTCTTGAGATTAGAATAACATTAGGGTATTAATAATATGAGATTAGGCTAAGTAAAATTTTGGGGTATTACAAAAAGAGATAAACTCAACCTTTTGCTACATATTTTTCTCTCAAAACTGAGAGTCTTCCCCTTTCATTCTCTCGGTGTTTATACCATAAGTGTTTATACCATAGGTTGTTATTGCAAGTATTGATTCAAGGGGTTACCAAGAATCAATTTTTATCCTCTCAATTCTTCCCCATTTCTTTCTTGTACTTTCATTTGTTCTAAAGTTTTAGAACACCAACACCTAGCAAGACCCAAGTTAGATCTCATATATATAACTTTCTAATTTAGTTAAGCTTCATTTAATTGAAAAATTTTAATTATATTTTCTTAATAACTATTATAATAATAATAAATAAATGATCAATAGTTTTGTAATTATTATTATCATTATAATAATCATAATAAATATATTTATGATCTTAATATTTATTATGACAATTGATTATAATAATAAATAAATTTATATTTATAATTCTTCATTTAAAAATAACTATTGGAGTGCTTGTATGTTGGTCAGATGTACATCAAGTCTGCTATTTTAATTTCTTTTATTTATCATATGTGTTATTTATTCTATATATATTGAAATATGTAATCTAATTTAAATTAATTATTGAACTATGTCATTGTTGACACCTAAAAAATACATAATAATAATAAATATTTGACCATCATGTGGTTGATCAACCTCAATTAGAGACAATTAAATAAATATCCCTAAAATTATTTAGGATTTAAAAATTAAAATAAATATTTTAATTTGTCACATTCGGTTTGTATTTTTATTAATTTGGCCAAAACATTTAAATTAGACTTAATTTGATTAAATATTGGCTTAGCTTTTATAATGGGTCATGAGTCCAAAAATAAGCTTAATAAATCCTAACTTTTAAGTCTACAAGACAAGATTGGCCGAAGCTCAAAAGACAAATGGGTCATTTCCTTTATAATTAGAGGGCTCCCCTCCTCATTTTCCACACACTGAAATTCAAAAATCATGAGCTCATAGAGATCTAAATATCCAATACCCGAAGAATGAAGATTTGAAGATTAAAAATGGAAGATCCAAGGATTGAAGAACGAAGAAAAAAGCATTCAAAATCATTGAAGTCTAAAACGTTGAAGCATTACAACTTCAACATCATCGAACCTGCTTGAAAGGATCAAGAACCACCAAATCATGCCCTTTGCACCAAGTAAACTAAATTTTCATCAACTGATTTGGATTAAGAAACTAAATTTTCATCAACTGATTTAGATTAAGCTCATTAAAATCAAGACGAGCCCTGAACAAGTTGAGTTCAAAATTTAACATTGCAAATCATAGTGATATCTAATGACGCCATCAACGGCATAGGAGATTGAATTAAAGGATATTAAATCTTGTGATAGATTTATACAGAGATTATATCTCCATTCAATCTGATAATCATTAAAGATTATATTTTGTTCTTTAATTTTCTATTTGCCAAAAATTTATCGTTAACAAATTTTGGTGCACCTAGTGGGATAGCCTCTGCCTCTCATCTCAATCTCCAACTATGCATCTTGATGAATTCAAACAAGAATCAGAGCATCTTCAATAACTCCTCAACACTCAACGATGACAGTAATTATACCGAGAGTTTGAGACAAAGGAAGGTGAAAGCCATCACCTCAAGTGATAGTGATATGTTGCTAGAAGCCCTCGTTGCTGAATGACCAATGCTACCCACTATAAGAGCTACTTAAAAATGTGCCCCACTAAATCAAGATGAAGATTCAGATAGCTCTACATGCTCAATCACTCCAGCGACGACAATTGGAGTAATTGACAAACAACTTATGGAATTAAAACAACTTGTTGACATCTTCCCTAAGGCTATGGAAGAGAAGGATGAACATATCATTGTGCTGATTCAAAAGCTTAAAGAAAAAGGTGACACTTCATCTAGCAAGGAAAAGGAGGTGGTCATTCAAGCGAGGGACCAAGATGAATCTATTAATAGATTGTAACTTCAAGAGGAGAAAGGTTGTTCCAACTCAATCCCTTAAGGAGCTTTAACTCCTAAAGGTCTATAAGAGATGATTGCTGATGTAGTGAAAGCTCAATTCAACATTGCTTCCCAAAGCATCTTCTCTTACGTGAAACCTACACAGAGAGGATCAATTGCTTGCCAATCCCCAGTGGTTATCAACCTCCTAAATTCTAGTATTTTGAAGGCAAGGGAAATCCTCGGCAACATATAGCACATTTCATCAAAAATTGTAATAACACAAGTACTAGAGGAGACTTGTTGGTGAAACAATTCAACCATTCGTTAAAAGAAAATGCTTTTGATAGTTTGGATAAGTATAGCGGAGCTTGCATACCCTAAGTAGTGTGAGAATGAGCTCGTTAAAGAGAACATCGAGCGTTAGCATTCAATGAGCCTAGATTATCAAGATTACCTCAATGAAGCATTGGTTATTGGAATGTGCATTGAAGGAATGCACAGGGGTATTGTGTACATCTTATAAGGTATGAAGCCCCAAACTTTCTCTAAGTTATAGGTGACTCACCCGAAGTAGTGCCTTCAAGGTTCAGCTGGTTGATTTAGTTTGGAAGTCTGAAACTGATTATAATATATGTCCTAAAGAGCAACAGTTCACAAACCTACACAGATGTTGCAGATCTCAAGTGACGGATGACCCTATGGAAACCAATGAGGATGACAAGGGTTGGGATTTTGGTGACAAGAAGATGGCTAAAGAGTAGAAAAACTCCAAAGCCTCAACCACATTGATGCCATAGGAAGTAGTCTAAAAGAAAAAGAATTTAAGCCAAGATAAATAAAGGGAATAAGTCGAAGCTAAGAAAGGAAAAGTCTTGCCAATTGAATTGTTGAAACAAGAACCTCTTAAGCCAATCACATAGATATAATTCTTCCCACTAGAATTATTGGAATTTTATAAAGTCTACATGACCTCCTATTATGTGGTTGAAGAAGAGGATATATGAGAGAATACCATGCAGGATGATAATTTGCTTGCTATACTTGATTTAAATAGTAACAAGTCTACTAAAACACTTTCACAAGGTAAAACCCTACAACAATTGAACATGTTACCAAAAGAGACTTGAGTAGCTATGATTAAAGCACTCTGAGGGCTAGAAGTATGAAATCATGTCGATGATGTGGTTTGTTGTGCCTCTCTCCCCTTCATAGATGATGATATGTTGCTTAGAGCTAAAGCACACAATAGACCACTCTTCATCTTGGGATATGCTCACAACCAAAGGATCAATCATGTATTAGTTGAAAAAGGGTTAGCTATAAATGTCATTCCATTATTCACTATAAAAAAACCTGGGAAACTAATGAGAGAGCTCTCAGACAGTTAACTTTTCATCTAGGGCTTCAATTTAGGGGGAGAAAAGTATGTAAGAAAGACGTAACTCAACCTCACTATTGGAAGCATGACTTCATCAACAATATTCCATGTAATTGATGCAAAGACATCCTATAATATATTGTTGGGCCATCCCTAGATCCATGAGAATGGAGTAGTCCCATCAACTTTCCATCAGTGCCTTAAATTCTTCAAAAATTGAGTGTATACTGTTTTTTCTAATGAAAGGCCCTTCAAAATGGCTGAGTCACACTTTACAGATGCTAGGTTTTACAATGAGGTGGAAGAAACACTGAGCAAGATGAAGCTACCAATGCCACTAGCTAGAAAGGCTGTAGAGACATAGCAAATTGATAAAGTAAGAGATAGAATCCCAAAGGTAAATCTAGAGGAAATAGAGAGGTCGTCAGATGATCAGGAAGAAGTGCAACTAGGTCCTGAACCCAAATAGAACTTGAGTCATGAGATGGCAAGTCCTCTAATATTGAGGCATGTCCCAAAATCCAAAAGGAAATAAGGGAAATTTCCATTTACAAGCTGTGACCATCACCTTTGTGATGCTGCCACTTCCATAAGGGAGAATTTGAAAATCTTAAAGAAGAATCTCAAGATTCCAGTCACAAAAATAAGTCAAATGATGGTAACTAAGCCCCTATTGCCATGTTTTGAGAAGTCACCCTCAATGTTAGCAAAAGATATCATCATACCAGTGTAAAGAATAAATGGGGGTTTTGGTCCAAATGCATATAAATTGATGGTACAATGTGGTTTTGATATCTCTACTTTCAAGATAACAAACAAAAATAATGGGAGGCATGTAGAAAGCACATGAAATGGCATGAATAACACCCAAGAGAAAATGTTGACATCAAATCTTGGTGTTTGATAGATTGGATCACCAGACCAATGCAAAGCCTTCTGTGTTGTCTTGAATAGGGGAAAGGCCTTGGAAGAAGGAAGCTCAACTCAGAATAAATCCTCTATGTTCTCATGCCTTGGGGTCACCAATCATTACAACAAGATTTGGAATAGAAAAAAAATGCTTCATTGATTCTAGATGAACAAGGGAAAGTGAGGAGTCTCATATCATCACAAATGAGGTGCTATACCCATCTACTAATTATCATAGCCAAGAAGCATATCATTATTGACACTAGGCAAAATCAGTAAGGAAAGAAAGATTCCACATTGGACCAATTAGTAGCTTCCACCAACCATATAACCATTAAAGATGACTCAAGCTAAGAGATGGTAGAATAGGAAGTGCCTTCAAACCTTGAAGATGGGGGGCAAGCTATTGTGGATGAATTGAAGGAAGTCAATTTAGGTACTATAAAGGAGCCTAGAGTAACCTTTGTCAGTGCTCTACTAAAACTTGATGAGGAAAAGGAATATTTTGAGTTACTTGAGGAATATAAAGACATTTTTGCTTGGACAGATTAGGAGATGCCTAGACTTGACCTAAAGATAGAAGTATATGAACTTGACATCAAATCTGAGTGGAAACATAGACCGGTGAAGCAACCATTATGCCGCTTTAGCTTAGAGCTCATTCTGGAAATAGAGAAAGAAGTGAATAGTTAAATTAGGTCAGGGTTCATTCAAGAAGTTAAATACTCCTCATGGATCACAAACATAGTCCCAATTAGAAAGACAAATGGGAAGATTTACCTTTGTGTACACTTCAAAGATCTGAACCATGCATGCCCAAAAGATAGCTTTCCTATCCCCATCACATAATTGGTGGTGGATGCCATAACAAGACATGAATTATTGTCATTCAAGGATGGATATAGTAGTTAGCATCATATTCACACGGCTCTTAAGGATGAAGAATGCACTAGCTTTCTCACCCTAAAAGGAATATTCAACTATCGAGTCATGCCTTTTGGCTTGAAGAATGCTAGGGCCACCTACCAAAGGGCTATGTATAAAATCTTCATCAACATGTTGGATAAGGCCATAGAATTTTATGTCAATGATTTGGTAGTTAAGTCAAGATAAAGAGAACCACATTCAACATCTCAAGATAGTGTTTGATCGACTGAGAAAGTATAACTCAAGATGAATCCATTGAAGTGTGCATTCGGTGTTACTTCTAGAAAGTTATTATATTTTTTATTTGATATAGAGGAATTGAAATTAATCTATCAAAGATTAATGCAATCTAGAAGATTTCGTGGCTAACAAACCATAACAAACTTCGAAGCCTACAAAGTCGATTGGCTTATATATGAAGGTTCATCTAGAACTTAGAAGGGCATTATCAACAATTTAGCCATCTCATGATAAAACAGGAACCTTTCAAATTGGGTAAAGCTTTTGATGATGCTTTTGAAGGTATTAAAAAGTATCTCTGTAATCCACTTGTCCTAGTAGCACCTCTACCAGATAGAACGCTCTTGCTTTATGTCGCACTGTAAGAATGCTCCTCGGGTTGATGCAAGAGAAAACACTAAAGATTTGTCATTCATCATTATAGAACAAATTATTCTTCATTTAGAAAGGATCTCTCATAAAAATAAAGATAAATGAATGGTTACATTGCTAGTTATAGATAAAACATACTATACAAGCTTCTAGGAGTATATGGCATGTGCATGGCATGCATGGATAGCATGGCTACGTTCATAGGAGGAATAAAAGGCAACTTGGGTGTTCATATTAGTTGGTTTAATCAATTAATTAATTAAGTAGTTGAGTTAAAGATTAGCTAGAGAATAAAGTAGCACAAATCTCACTTTTGAAGAATATTCTATCTTCTAATATCTTTCAGCTAATAGATGGCAATATCTTATATAAAGTATTAAGTGACCTTGGCTATATAAGCCATAGAACCCATGTTGAAGAGGATATTGATGATATTGAATTGAATTTGATTGAATATTGCAAGTATTTCTTATTGAATTTTGTGTGAGCTTATCTCAAATTTAATCGAATCTGTGTGAATGATTAATCTTGAAACCCTTAATCTCTTCATTTGTGTGAATTAAAGATTAAGTACTACATTTCTAAACTCCATAATCCACACCATTCTTGCCATACTCATCTTCCCAATTCATCACAAATTGAAACCCTAATTTAAAAATCCCTAACCCTAATTTATGACACCCAAACCCTAACCCTAACCCTCAAAACCTTCTACTTACAAACTCTTATTACTGAATCATCATCATCATAATCTCATCATTGTCAAAACATCATCATCATTATCAAATATCATCACCATCTCATCATTATCAAATCATCATCATCTCATCATTCATCCACTACCATCGAACCATCATCATCATTATTCCACCATATTCAAATATCTTCATCTTTAATTCAATACTTTTGAATCTTTATCTTCCTAATTCCAACATAATCGAGCCTTAGGTTTATATATTTGGTAATTCCACATTCCCACACACATCAATTTTGGTATCAAAGCTTTAGGTTTCAATCTATTGTGTCAAGATCCAATCTATCTTCAAGATTCTTGCAAGAATGTGTCCTTAATTCAAGATTCTTCAATGAACATGTCTCTTCTTTAAGATTCTCCCAAGAATTCATCATGAACATACCAAAATCCAAGCACTTGGAGGCATTTTCGGAGAGCACCACTCAGTTGGTGAAGGGAGGAGATGGCAAACCAAAATGAGGACTTGAGAGATATTTTCAAGGTCTTGTTGGACGAAATCAAGGAGGTAAAGCTACATGTAGGGAGAATAGAAGATTCCCAAGCTCAAGGGTCGCATGTACAGCCACAAACCAAAGGGAACAAGTAGAAGAAGATCACGTGAGAAGAGCATAAAATTGAATGGAGGAAGGAGAAGAGCGTGTGGGAAATTATGGAAGACCATATGATAACTCAAGAAGAACCGACGATTATGTGGAGAGGGGAATCCGATTTGATCTACCCAACTTTAAAGGTAATCTTGATCCAAAATCTTTTCTTAAATGGTTTCAAATTATGGAATCTATATTTGAGTATAAAAAATTTGCTAGAGCATGGTACGATAATTTGAAAAGACAAGGGAGAGAGAAGGAAAATTAAGAATTAGGCCATGGAAAAATTAAAAAGAAAATACTTGAAGATGAAATTTGCGCCTTGAGAATATGAGCAAGAGAATTTCATAACAATGAATACTTTGAGGCAAGGCTTACCTGGATTTGGGTAATACATTAGAGTGTTTGAAAGGTTAGCTCTTATTTGTGATGTCTAAGAAAGAGAAGAACAAAGATGTGAATGATTCATTGGAGGGATAAATATGAATCTTATAGAGAAAGTATAGGTGTATCCTTATGAAGTATTTGAAGACCTAGTTGGTAGTTAGCAATCAAGTTTGAAAAAAGATTAAAGAGAATAAAGTCACCAAACAAGTCAACCAATGCTCCATATGGTTCAACCTTTAAGGGGGTGTCAAAGCCACTAATTTTTCAAGTCACAAATCAATACAATGTTAGGAGGTTCAGTTGTGAAGAAAAAGGCAAGGATCAAGTGGTTGATAAGGTGAACAAGTAATGCTTCAAGTATAGAGGTTATGGATACTTCGCTTGGGATTTTCCAAACTAAAGGTCATTGACTTTAAAGGAGATATCAAGTGTGGAGGCTTCTGATGAGAATGAAGATCTTGATGGAGACCTTGAAAACGAAAGTGATAGCTTGAAGGATGCTTTGGAAGAGGTCCAAGTGGATTGCTATGTGTTGCAAAGGGTGATCCAAGTAGAATAACAACCTCTACTTACTCAAAGGGAGAATATTTTCAAGTCTAAGTGTAGAGTTGGTGATATAGTGTGTGAAGTCATCATTGATAGTGGTTCATGCACTAATGTTGCTAGTGAGAAGATGGTGAACAAGCTTGATTTCGAGACCATGGGTCATCCAATACCATATTCACTCTAATGGCTCAACAAAGACAAAGGTGTAAGGGTAACTAAAGAAACTCTTATCTCTTTTAATATTTAAAATTATTTTGATGATGTTTTATGTAATATTCTACCTATGGATGCTTGTGACATTTTATTGGGGAGGCTATGGTAATTTGATAGGAAGGTTGTGCATGATGGAGTCCTTAATGAGTATGTGGTGTGCAAGGGATAAAAGAAGTTTAGGATAAAACCTAATCTATATAGGGAGGATTTGGTTTTGAGAAATGAAAAAGGGGAAGGAATTGAGAGCATACAACAAAAAAGGAAGAAAAAAATAACAAAGATGTCGAGTGTAGGAGGGGAAGAAAGAAAAGTAACATAGAGTTGTTGATCCTTAAGGAGTGTGAGATGATTGAAGTTATCAAAGATGATAAGTTATGCTATGAATTAGTGGTAAAGGAAGCCAAATGAGGGGAGAATGCTAATATGGATCCAAAATTGCAACAATTATTGAGAGAGTATACCGATATTTTTCTAGATGAGTTTCTAATTCGGTTACCTCCTTCGAGAAGTATTGAGCGCTCTGTTGATCTTATGCTAGGAGTCTCATTACCAAACAAGGCATCTTATAGGAGCAATTTGGAGGATGTTATGGATTTATAGAGATAAATGCAAGAGTTGTTGGACCGAGGCTATATTCAAGAGAGTATGAGTCCATGTGGTGTTCTAGCTTTGTTGGTGCCTAAGAAGGACGGTACATGGAGGATGTGTATTGATTCGATATCAATCAAAAACATCACAATCAAGTACAAATTTTTGATACCAATATTAGATGACATGTTAGATGAGTTGCATGGTGCAGAGGTGTTCTTGAAGCTTGATCTTAGGAGTGATGGCTATATAATGCACCTAGTTCTTCCATGAGATTGATGACCAAGGTAATTAGACCCCTCCTTGGAGTATTTGTTTTTATTTACCTTGATGATATCTTAGTGTATAGCAAGAGTGATTTAGAGCACATAAAACACTTAAAGAGGATATTTGACAAGCTTAGAGAGGTGAAGCTCTATGGTAAGATGGAGAAATGTGATTTTATGATGGAGAGGGTGGTTTTCCTTTGTTATATTGTGAGAGGAGATGATATTAATTTGATCTGTCAAAGGTGGGAGCTATCCAAAAGTGGCATATTCCTACTAATGTCCATGAAGGTTGAAGTTTCCATGGGTTGGCCTCTTTCTATAAGTTGTTCATGAAAGACTTCTCCACTATTGCAGCACCTATCACACAGTTTGATGTGTATGGGAATGTGGAATTATCAATTATGTAAAATTAATGCTTGATTATGTTGTAATTAAGAAGAATAAGTTTTTAAAGTGTTGAATTAAGAATGATAATATTCGAATAGGGTAGAATAATGATGATGACGATGATTCGATGATGGTGATGTTGATTCCATTGTGTTGATGATTCGATGATGATGATTTGAATTTGATGGATGAATGATGAATATGATTCGACAATGATGAGATGATGATGATGATGATTAGGGTTTGATGATGGATGGTTTTGGGGGTTAGGGTTTAGTTTCAAAAATTAGGTTAGGGTTTCAAATGGTAAATTAGGGTTAAGGTTTTTCAAATTAGGGCTTTGATTTTGGGATGCTTTTGGATGATGAATATGGATAAAAGGGCATGGGTTATCAAGTTTAGAAAAGATAGTACTTAATCTCTAATTCGCACAGACGAAGAATTTAAGGGTTTTAAGATTAATCGTTCACATATATTCGATTAAACTTGAGATAAACTCTCATAGAATTCAATAATTGAAATTTTCATTCTACTTCAATTCATTCAATATTCTATCTCTAATCATGATTTCTATGGCTTTATATATCCAAGCTATTAATTACAAGATACTAGCTTGAAGGTATAATTCTTCAAAAGATACCTAGCTAAAAGATACTAGAATATAGAATATTCTTCAAAAAGGTAGATTTATGCTACTTTATTCTCTATATAATATTTAACTCAACTACCTAATTAATTAAACCAACTAATATGCATATCCAAGCTGCATATTATTTCCCCCATGCACGTAGCCATGCACTCCATTCATGCCATCCACATGCACTCACGCCTAATAGCTTGTATGGTATATTTCATCTATAACTAGCAATATAACCATTTGTTTGTCTTCAATTTTATGGGAGATACTTTCTCAATGAAGAAAAACTGGTTCCATAATGATGAATGCCAATTCTTGAGTGTTTGCTTCTGTATCACAATTGATGAAGAAAGGAGAGTTTTATTGGAATCATGAAGCATCAAAGGCTTTTGAAGACTTAAAGGCAAAGCCCTCAAATGCACTGGTATTATCTTTAACTTATTTTGATAAATTTTTGAAGTAATATTTCATGCTAGTGGTTTAGGTATTGGGGTGTGCTCTCACAAGAAAGGAAATTTATTGCCTTCTTTAGTGAAAAGTTGAATGGTGCAAGACTCAACTATTCAACCTATGGTAAAGAGTTCTTTGCTATTGTGCATTGTTTAAAGACATGGAGCCATTACTTGAGACCCAAGCCATTTGTACTTCACTCAAATCATGAGAGCTTTAAGTATCTACATGGTTAAAAGAAGTTGAGTCTAAGACATGCTAAGTGGATAAGCTTATTGCAAACATTTGTATTATCTATAAGACATGTGGATGGCAAGGAAAATGTTATGGCCAATACATTATCTAGGAGGACCATGGTACTTTCCATGATGGATGCAAAGCTTTTGGGGTTTGAGATGTTGAAGAGTCAATTTTCCATGGATGATGCTTTTTCTAAGATCTTTGAAGATTGCAAGAAACAAGGAATTTATGGAGCGTATGTTGTTTAAGATGGATTCTTATTCAAACACAATAGATTATGTGTGCCCAAGACCTCAATTTGAGTCTTGCTAATAAAAGAGGTGCATGAAGGAGGAATTTTAGGATAATTTGGAGTTCATAAGACTTTGGAGTTGTTGCAAGAACATTTATATTGGCCGAGAATACAAAAGGGAGTACAAGTCATGGAGGCTAAGTGTGCTACATGCCAAAGGAAATCGAGTTTCTTCTACAAAGGGTTATATGTGCCTTACCCGTGCCTAATCAACCATGGGAAGGTGTTAGTATGGATTTTATTTTGGGATTTCCTAGGACACAAATAGGAAAGTATTCCATTATGGTTGTGGTAGATCAATTTTCCGAGATAGCTCATTTTGTTCCATGTCACAAGACTGATGATGCTACTCATGTTGCTGATTTATATTTCAAGGAGATTGTGAGATTGCATGGGATTCCAAGGAGTAATTTAGATAAAGATGTGAAGTTCCTAATTTATTTTTGGAAGATGTTATGGCACATGCTAGGAACAAAGATTTTATTTAATACATTGCATCATCCTTAAACGGATGGAAAAAATCAAAGTTACTAATAGAACTTTGGATACTTTACTAAGGGGATTGGTGAGTAAGAGTGCTAAGTATTGGGATGTCAAGTTAGAATAGGCAAAGTTTGCTTACAACCGAAGCCCTTCCACTACAATAAGCTCTAGTCCATTTGAGATAGTATATAGCATTAATCCATATATACTAATTGATATGGTATCATTGAATAAAGGTAAAGTGAAGAGTTATGATGCATAAGAGAGAGTGGAATTATTTCAAAAACTTCATCAAAAAATCAAGCACGGTATTGAGAAGGTGAATGAAGTATATAGGGAAAGAGCAAATAAGCATAGGAGTCAACATGTTTTTCAACCGGGAGATTTGGTATAGTTGCACTTGAGGAAGGAGACATTTCCTAATCTAAGGAAAAAAAAAGCTTTTTACAAGGGTGGATGGCTCTTTCAAAGTACTTTGAAAGTTTGGGGAAAGTGCTTATGAGCTAGATTTGCTAGATTCATATGGTACGGTGTCAAGGACATTCAATGTTAGAGATATTAGCCCTTACTATGGCTATACAAATTTAATGGAAAATTAAAGTAAATGAGGGGAGAATGATGTAGGAGCAATCACTTAAGATTTGGCATTCATCATTATGGAACCAATTGTTCTTCATTTAGAAATGATCTCCTAAAAAATTAAAGATAAATGAATGGTTACGTTGCTAGTTATAGATGAAACGTACCATACACGCTACTTGTATAAAAGGCATGTGCATGGAATGCATGGAGGGAATGGCTATGTGCATGGAGGGAATAAAAGGCAGCTTGGATGTGCATATTAGTTGGTTTAATTAATTAAGTAGTTGAGTTAAAGATTAGTTAGAGAATAAAGTAGCATAAATCTAACTTTTGAAGATTATTATATCTTCTAATATCTTTTAGCTAGTAGATGGCAATATCTTGTATAAAGTAATCAATGACCTTGGCTATATAATTCGTAGAGCCCACGTTGGAGAGGAGATTGACAAGATTGAATTTGGATGAAAATTACAAGTATTGCTTATTGAATTTTGTGTGAGTTCATATCAATTTTAATAAAATTTGTGTGAATAATTAATCTTAAAACCCTTAATATTTTTGTCTATATGAATTAGAGATTAAGTACTATCTTACTAAACTCCATACCCACTCCATTATTTCCATAATCACCATCCCAATTCATCACAAATCAAAACCCTAATTTAGCCTTAATTTGCAATTTGAAATCCTAACCCTAATTAGCAACACCTAAACCTTAACCCTAACCTTCAAAACCTTATACTTGAAAACTCTAATTGCTAAATCATCATCTTCATCATCATTTCATTAGTGACAAATCATCATCATCATCTTCTCATCATTGACGAATCATCATCATCAATTCTCATCATTGTTGAATCATCATAACCAAATTATTCATCTACCACCATCGAACTACCTTCATCATTATTCCACCATATGCAAATATTTTCATCTTCAATTCACCACTTTTGAATCTTTATCTTCCTAATTCTAACATAATGAAGCCTCATGTTTACATATTTGGTAACTCCATATTCCCACACACATTTGGGGGTAGTGTGTGCATAGAAGAATGAAAAAGGGAAGGAATAATCACTTTATTATTTGAGTCACACTCTTATTAGGGAAGAAATCAACTACACCCTAATTGAGAAGATATGTTTAGCGTTGGTTTTTTTTTTGGCTATACAAAAACTGAAGCATTACATGTAAGCGCATATGATACATCTAATATCATGTGTACGTCTGATCAAATATGTCATGTCTAAGTCGATTTTGATAGGACTGGCAAAATGGGCTATGACAATCAATCAATATGATACTATCTTCATTCCCCTAAAGTCAATGAAGGGAAAATCACTGGCAAACTTCTTAGCCAATCACCCAATCCCAGTTGAGTGGGAATTAGTAGATGAGCTACAGGATGAGGAGTCGCTAGTCGTTGAGGTCCTGCCTCCATGAGAAATTTACTTTGATGGTATTGCACGTAGAGACGGCGCTGGAGTTAGAGTGGTGTATGTGTCCCCTCAAAAACATATACTCACATATTCATTTATACTCACAAAGTATGCTCTAACAACATTTTAGAATATCAAGCATTAATTATGGGACTCGAGATGGAAATTAAGTATCTAGATGTCTATAGATACTCAAACCTAGTAACAAGGTAACTCATGGAGGAGTATGATGTGAAGAAATAGGATTTAATTTCCTATCATAAGTACGCTACACGACTTCTTGGGGAATTCCAAGAATTAAAGGTGGTTCATATAGGAAGAAGATTAAATATGATTGCTAATGCAATAATAGCATTATGGATTAACGAAACAACAATAGTGTCAGTTTGTAGTCAGTGGGTCATACCGCCTATCCATGATGAGGAGGATGAGGTGTCAAACTTAGTATATGTCTATGAAGTGATTTGGAGACTGTCTATGATAATCTTAATCTTAATAACTATATTTATACTAGTAATATTTATTTTAATAATTTATCAAAATTAATAATATAATTTTAATTATACAATATTAATATAATAAGAACTATTTGAGTCATTATATGTTGGTGAGATGTACATTAAGTTTGCTTGTTTATTTTCTCTCCAATATAATACTTTTCAATTACTTTGTAAATAGTTTCAACGCCTAATCCTTAATTTATAAACTAATATAAACTAATTATTAAAACCTTAAGGCGATGATTAAGGCCATTTCTATCAACCTTTTTATTTAGTATTTTTTTTGTACATACAATTTATAAGTTATATAGTCTTTAACGTCATTGTGGAAGCATAGCTCATGATAGAATACTCCAACCCCTATCCTCACCCAATTTATCCTTCTTATTCTTCTTTTTTCATTTCTTTTCTGTTTTTGTGTTTCTTATTTCTTATTTTATCAAATTATTGAAAAACTTTATTTTATATGTTAGATAATGTAAGTTAGGTTTAGTCTGTTGATCACTTTTGTTAATTATTTTATTAGTTTTTGGATTGTCGTTTATTTCATTATTATCTAAAGTTGTAATTAATATGTTAGATATGTATCATGTGTAATAGGCTACTCAGGGACTAAAATAGGTCAAGTCTGAAATTTGATTTGGAAACAAAATAAATAAATTTCATTAGCATTAAATTTCTAATTTAGTAGGAGTTTATTGAATTGACAAAGTATAATCATTATTTTAACATTTATAAATATATTAAGTTTAATAATTAATAATTATTGATAGTTTTGTAATTATTATAATTATGGTAATCTTAGTAATTATATTTATGAGAGAAATATTTATTATAGGATTTGATTAAAATTGTAAATATAACTGTTGTTATACAATCTTCATATAAAAATAGTCATTAAGATGTTTGTATTTAGTTGAGATGTACATTAAGTTTGTTATTTTAATTTCTCTCATTCTATCATACACAAAAATGACTAAAGTGCCCCTAGGGCACACGTCCATAATAATTAATCCATAATCATATCTAAGCATGCTCAACCTATTATTTTATACATAATTATCATACAAATTATTTTTCCTTAATTAGAATTATTTTATTCATACTTTCATAATTGACATAATTTACATCAGATAACATGCTCGATTTATCTGTTTTCATGATAATAATAATTAACACATAATCATTCTTAACATATTTCATCAATCAAAAAACCTAATGTGCTATCACGCAATATTTATAATTTTAGTAATGTATAACGGTTACCTGAATTCCAGCAAAAATGCAAAAATAGCGGTATCCTACTTAATTTAACGAATCCTGCAAATCAACTTTTCGTACCTAAAAATAATACCAAAATTATCAAATTAATATCTATCAGATAAAATAATAATTATAACATAAAAATATGTATTATTCAAAAATTACTAAAATACCTTTACACTTAATATATATATATATATATATTAAAAATATATAGAACTCATGCTGCATGTGCAGCATGAGCCATGCACTCGTGAAAACGAAGGGCAGCGGGGGATGGCCGGCAGGGGTGGCTTGAGGAAGTGGAGGTGGTGATTACTGGCGCTGGCTCACTGGGTTACCCGTTGGCTTGTGGTGGGCGAAAATGAAGGGGAGGAGGGGTTGCGAACGGCGGTGGAAGGGGCAGAGAAAGGAAGTGGTAAGGGGCTGCATGCGATGAGCATGAAGAGAGGGGATCGGTAGTCGTAGGTTGGGAGGAGATGGAAGGGCTTAGGCACTGCTGTTGGTCAAGGAGATTGGTGCATAAGGGAGGCTGGGTTGAGAGGGAGAATGGTGGCTGGTGCAATGTTGTGGCTGCCGGGTGAGAGAAAAATAGGGTTGTGGGGAAGGCAGGGTTTGTTGGTCGAGGGTGGAAAGCTAGGAGGTTGGGAAGGTGGATGGTGCTACAAGGATTGCTGGGGATGGTTGAACGTGCTGGGAAATGGACGCAGGGGATAAGGGAGCTGGTAGATTGGTGACGGGATGGGTGCCGAGAGAAAATACGAGGGGGATGGGAGGAACCGGTGGGTTGGGAGAAAAACAAGGGCTGTAGCGGTGGAGTGGCTGGGAGAAGGTGCATGTAGGGGGGCTGTTTGGTGATGGTTGGTGGCTGTGGCATGGCGTTGGATCTGCTTGGGAGAAAATAGGGGCTGCGATGGGGAGGCAGGAAGAAGGTGGAGGGCTGCAGAGAGGTAGTGTCACTGGGGAAGGCTGGGTGTCGAAAGGCGCAGGAGGAGAGGGAAGGGTGTGGTGGTGCCGGGATGGAGGAAGCTGGGCGCTGGGCTACGACGAGGCTGCTAGACGAGGAAGGCAGGAAGAAAGGGAGAAGGGCTCATTTTGTTGGTGGCTGTCGTGCGTATGTATATGCACTTGTTTGGGTTGATCGGGGCTAGGGTTTGCTGTACAAGGCAGGAAGGGAAGCATGCAGAGGGCTGGAAGGAATAGGAATTGGGGTTTTTTCGGTTGGGTAGAGTGTGTGTCGTGTGTCGTGTGTGTACATGTGTATCATTGTGCATAGTGTGTAAGTATGGTGTGTGTTAGTGTGTATAAATGACAAACGGAATGGGGAGGTGAGGGTAGAGTGTATATGTGTGTATAAAATGTATGAAGGGGATATAAAAATATTTAAGAATGATATTTGGGGTAACCGTAGAGGGGGATAGATTAATAATATAGGGTAGGAATTTATCTATTTAAATTTAGATTTAATTTAGATAGGCTAAAATATCAGATATAAAAATAGTTCGGGAAAAATTATTGGAATTTGGATAAGTTTAAAAATAGTCAAAAAGAGAAAAATAATCGAGAAAAATTTTTAGGAAATTATTTTTAGGTTATGGATCAAAAGATTATTAATAACATAATTTAAAATAAGATTTACAAGTATAACTAGAATTAAATTAAATAATCTAATTTCTATTAAAATTTTAATGTGATTAAATTTATAATTAAACCGTCAAAATAATATGAAAAATACTAACATTTTTAAAATTAAACCTCCTAAAATAATAATTATAATTAATTATACGATTATGAATTTATAATTATGGTTTTTAAAAACAGGGTATTACATGGGGGTTGGGGTGTTTAAGACTGCCTTGAGGGAGAGTAGTTGAATAAGGGTGGCGGTGTAGCCAATGGTGGCGGTGCACGGCGGCGGTGGTGGCGGTCGAATGGAGAAGGAGAGAAAGAGAGGAGGAGAGGGAGGGAGAGGAAAAGAAAGGTAGGGAAAGATAGGGGGTCTTCAGAATAATTTGGGGGGTGAAAGGAGTGGCGGCAGCTACGAAAGAGGTGGCTAATGATGGTTCGAAGGGCGGTGGAGGTCGAAGAGAGGGATGATCGGGGAGGGAACTTCGCACAACCGGGGCGACTTGTGCAGGAAGAATCAAGGGGTATGGGTGGTTTGGTTAGTTAGAGGGTGATGTAGGGAGTACTAAGGTGGCCAAAATGGGTGGCATTGTTGACCAGAGGTGGCGGAAATGGCATCTAAAGGGGCGGTGGCGGCAAGGTAGGTTTTTTTGGGAAAAAAACCAAAGCTCGATACAGAGCTCAAACTAGGGGTATTTATAGGGTTTAAATGATAGGTTAAGGTCTATGGGACAACAAGGGAGTAAGGAAAGTAGGGTTAGGGTTCGCCAGCGGCGTCTGACCAGCAAAAATCTAGGTCGAACAAGGTAGGGTTGGTTAGCTGAAAGAGTGATCGTGTGCGAAAAGGAAGGGAGATGGGGTAGGCCAAGGAGGTCGCCGAAATAGGGGGAAGAGAAAGGGAGGAAAACAGCCGATCAAAGGGGCAAGATCGGTGGTGGATTTCTTGGAGGTGGGCAGTGGTATTACAGTTGATAGCGTTAGGAGGAGGAAGAAAGAAGAAAAAGGCAGACGGACCGGGTGGCCGGGGAAAGGAAAGAAGAAGGAAAACTGGCCGGGCGCAAGGTTAAAGTTTTTTTTAAATAATACGATGCATTTTGGGGAAATAAAGGAGGAGGAAAGGCATTTCAGAGTCGGGTCGCGCTGAAGGAAGAAAAGAAAGAAACGGGCCGTGGGAAAGGAAAGAAAAAAAAAGGAGAGGGGTCTGGGCCGCGGGACAGGCCCAGTTCGGGGGAGGGGAGGAAGAAAAAGAAAAGAAGAAGAAAGAAAAAGAAAGAAAAATGAAGAAAGAAAAGGAAAAAGGAAAAGGGAAAAAGAAAATTAGTGGATTGGGTTAATTAAATTAATTAGAATATTTGGGGATATTAAAAATAATAATATTTAAATTCCCTTTTAGGCTAAATTATAATTTTTAAAAGATTTTCCATAAATTCCTTTTTAATTTGCAAAACACCCTAAATTTCTCCAATTAAATTATTTATAAAATTCATATTAATTTGGAACTATTTTCTCCTTCTTATTTTAAATAAAATAATTTATTTAATTAATTTTTAAAATAAAATCCTTAATTAGCTAAAATACCCAAAAGTTTCTAATAAAAATACTTATAAATTTGTTCTTGATTTGCCTTGATTAATTCCTTTTATTTTAATAAAAATAATTTATTTAATTAAAATTTTCTAATAAAATCTTATTTAACTATAATTTTTAAAATTAGAAT